>CM063502.1:129925525-129938025 GCA_032207245.1 Pardosa pseudoannulata | reverse complement strand
ATAAATTTTAGAATATCATTGCTGTATTTCAACACCTATATTTAGGTTTGGTTTGGTTTGGAGTACTACGATCTACTTTTTACAACACGAGGGTTAATGAGACCGGAACCTACAGCTTATAGCCAATTCCGAACGGCTACGGACTTTCATGCCTTAGTTGGTTTCGAAACGAAGACCAGCACCCTAACCAATCGACCATAGTTCGGCCCTATAATTAGGTTCTCGTTAAAGCAGAAATATTTTTAAAGATGGTTGTATGTTAATTTTAGTTCATTTGAATACACGTACTGTCTGTCTATCACAAAGATAGCTCTCACTAACTTTTGTGGGGTCTGTTTTGTGGAAACAACTTGCTCAATTTTAGGCAGAGAAAGACAGAAGAAAGTCATCTACTTTAGTTACCGAATACTTTGACACCATGATTTCAATGGTTTTATTAATAATAACAACTATAAAATGTCATAGAGAAATCTCTATTTGTATTATATATACAGTATATATGCAATCTATTTTATATATATGTTAATAAATACTAAATAGTTTATCATATTGACATTACAATATTTTTTGCCAATGGATTAAAAAAATTATGTTACAGAAATATAAAATGGTATACATTTTTAAAAATATTTTATTAACATTATATATACTATATTTGCACTTTTATAGTGTTTTGTTTATTTATATACCCAGCTTGTTTATTCAGTATTTTATCCTGCACACAACAAAAATATCCTGACAGAATAAAAAAATATTATTTTCCCCTAATTTTTAATTTATTATCGCTATGTATTCTTATTTCAATAAAATAGGGATTTTAAACCTTCAATTTCCAATGAAGCAAAGCATATGTATTAATTTGTAATAATTAATTCTAATGTCAGAGACTAATGTAATATTTATGTGAGTCTACAACATAACCATTTTGTTGTATATTAGAATTAAAAAACAAAAAATAAATGTTAAGAAAGCCAAGAGTCAGAAAATCATTCATTTGTAGTTTCTTCTTATATCCTACTACTTATTGTATGTGGTAGATTAAGAATTTTTAAAATTAATTTATAACATTATCGATATTTTGATGCACTTGTTAGTTCATAAGAAAAAAAAATCAAGCTTTTAATCACAATGAAAAATTTCCTTGCGAGACATAAAATTCTGCATATATTGAGTAAAAACAAATCCCTGAGTATTGTATAGAAATATTTAAACTTAATTGCATCACATAAAATTTCACGACTGTACGAAATGAAATTTTTTTTTTAATATTCGTAGAGTATATTTACTACTATGAACTTAGCAGCGTATAAAAAAATTACAAATTGAGAAAAGTCCCTTTAAATTTTATTAATTTATGAATGATGCACTAAAAATGTTTTTAAATATATACAACCGTTATAGCGATAAGCGTTTTTTCATATATTTTTTTACTACACATTTGTTTTTTACCTGATGATGATTTTATTTTTAAATTTTCTAAAATTCTATATTTATAAAAAAAAATATTTATTTTTTTTTTTTTAAAATTATTTACCAATGCTTTTTAATTTTTTTAAAAATATACTCAAAGCTATTCTTTAAAGTTTATAAAATATGTAAAAGGTAATACATGATTTAAGCCAAATTTATTTTTATGACTGCTTATAAAGTAATGTTTTACAATCGTTAATTTGACTTTTTGCTCTCGTTTATAGTGCAGCTGGATCGTTACTACAAAGCAGATATCTGCGTTCAATCTTTTTATATTTAGCCCTCATTTGTGTAGTATTTGCATTTCTTTTACGATTACTGTTTCAAATCTCAAACTAGAAAAGAAAATCTATTTTACAAAATTCAACTTTTATTATAAGAGTAATATATGTATTCAAAATTTTAAAGCTTTTATGCTATGAAATAACATAATAAAAAAATTCTTTTAAAAACGTGAATAGAGGGAATGAGGAAAACTTTAGTACATAGTGTTTGATTCGTGCATAAGGCTTGCAAATAAGAATATTTTTCTTTGAAGGTAAAAAAATCAACAGGATAAAATTAAGTCTTAAAACAGCAAGTAAAGTATCTAAAGGAACTGTTACAGAAATACTTGAATAGAAATATTGCGTTTAAAATGTAGTTCTAATTATTTGAAAATTTTGTCAGAGAAACTATAAATACAAATCACAATTCAAGTGAAACTTAAAAAAAAATAACACATATTTCTTACGCAATCATAATCAAAAGTACTTAGTGCCATCTGATGACCAATAAATTTTATCCACAAGAATTTTTTCAAGTGAAACCGAGAGAAAGAGAGGACAAAGTCCAAATATAGCCCCTTGCATCTTAGTTCAAAACTGTGGGTTCGAATCCCACTAGTCGCATAAATGTTCTGAATAAGCTTTTAGCAGTGTATACCCGTCTAAGCTCCCTCACACGCACGATGTCAAAAACGAATCCATCCCCTCGCCAGCAGATGTACTGACAGACGAATCGAGTAAAGAGAAATACAGCCAGATGACACCACTGATCGACGACCCGTTAACGGCCCTAGAGGTCATAGAGCAATTCATAAAAAAATTCACTGACTCCGCGGCGTTAGATGAAAGAGACTAGAGGAAAAGAGAACTAGATGAAAAGAGTACGATGGAATCAACTATAAGACTGCTACAGGAGCCTTTCAAAAACGCCGTAAAGGCACTCTTCACTAACCGAACACCATCACTCCATCAGACAACGCCCAACACAAACAGACAAAAAATACCACATACTTATGTTCAGGTCAATAAAAACACAAACAAACCATAATAATAAAACCTATGGAGAACAAACACAGTGAGCAACTAAAAGAAAACCTACAAAAAGTCAAAGTCAAGGACCACTTTGTCCTCAGTGTTAACCCAGACATCATCTTTCTGCCATACACAAGAGGTAGAGACTATACGTAACACTGACGGGTTCTGGTCGCCGTCCTCTTAGTGGACACAATCATTGCAACAAGGATAATCACACTAGCCTTTAAATCATGCTCAATTTGCTAGGTTTACGAGACCAGAAATATGCTACAACTGCTAAGACATGCCACTAAACACTGGAAAGACAACATAATTTGCAGCAAGTGTGTCCGCTCACATACTAGCCAGGAATGCAAAAATGACACACTCACCTGCAACAGTTGCACATTACATGCACGACAAACAAAGCCCAAATTGACATACATCACGAAGCCAGCTTAAAGCAGTGCTGCGAGTTCCATAAACACCTCTACGAGCTCCACATAAACAATACAGCACATCTAATAAGCTGCATGGAAACAGAAAATAGGAAAACACTCTTACCCAAACCCAAAGGGCAAACGACCCCCTCCCCACTGGCTCACAAACAACCATCAGAGTAAAGTATCTCCCACCATGGCACAAAACTTAACTTCTCAGCGGGGCATTTCTCCGCCATTAATACAATCTTCACAAACACCAATAAACATACCCTCAGCCAATACATAATCCAATGTTTTCACAAAAGTATCCATTAGGAGCCAACAAAGAATGCAACAACTGGTCCGCTCACACACTAGTCAATTAATCTATAATAGAACAATAACAAGATCGAGGCTAGCGGCTCAAGCAGAACGGGTAGCTAAGCAGGAACCCACACGGATCAGAATCACAAAATCAATTAAAAAAGAAACCACACACCCTAGCCCTGTAACGGATGCGATAAAAGTGCTCCAAATTAATCTCCACTCGAGTAGATTGGCTACAATTTCATTAGGATAGGTAATAGCAGAAAGGAAAATAAACATAGCCGTATTGCAAGATGTATACATTGACGACAGCACCAACAGACTGATTGGCTTAGGGGTAGCTTGAAAAGTATCTCACAGTAGTTGAAAAAATTTTAACTTATGCCTCACCGATCAGGGGGCTTCACACGACAGCCTACACAAAAGCATGAGTCACAATCTGCCAATACCACTTCCTACGATAACTCGATCTACAGGACTTCCCCAATCTCAGCACTGCAAGTGTTCATGGGTGGCATGCCCATCACCGAGAAAATTAAATACGAATCAACAATATGTAAAGTTTCTGTCAGTCACAGTCCTAACCAAGCCCACCCCACCCGATCGAACTTTAAGCCCTGCACATCCATCTATCTGAAATTTCTTTTTAATCCCACCATCATTAAACTTACATACATTGGTAGGGGTACACACAACAAACTCATCCTACAGGCCACCACTTTCTTCGCTTTCTTTTCAGTCTCAAGTCAAGTCTGTCAAGGGTAACTCCAATATCAGAATCTCTTTACTAATATTCAATTTCAGGTTCGGTTCCTCTCCCACTCCTAGGTCAGTTTTCCGCGTGCCTCTCTAGTTGCCTCCCCCTGTCCTGGCCTAGCTTGAGATTAACACAATTTCCCTTGGAGTCCCAGGAAGTCCACCCATTAAACAGTTAGAATTTCCCAATCTTAGAGCCATACAGTAGTTCTCTCACCAGTGCGACTACAGGTCAAGTACGGAAGTGGTCCGGCATCGAAGGGTTAGGTCTGCTCGGCATTTTGTTCAGCATAAGCCGGAGGCTTTGACCCTTTTCGCTAACCTCTGCACCAAAGCAAACGGACCCATCCCAGACGTAGCCACAGCTCATTTTTTAGTTAATCCCACATAATATTTTCTTTCTTTTTAACTTCTAATTGCGGTATCAGTCCTAGTTAGGTCTTTTTCACTCCTGAAGCAATTGCCAGACTTCAAAGGGCATTTTTCGAGCAAACCGAGTCATGGAGGTTCCGCAGGGAGGACCAAGGTTTGGTCACAATAACCTTTGATTGATGGTTCTGATGCCCAGGACTTTGACTATTGCCTCTCAAAATTTTCTGTGCTTTTCATTTGGCAATCTGGTTCCCCATCTCAAAGTGCAGCGAGCTAATTAATTTTCCTTTAGCTCCTTTTCCGGTCCGCGAGGTTCAGGCCACCCTCACTAACTCCGGCTTCAAGATGTACGCTAAGCATCCAGTAGTTTTCCAGATTTTTTTTATCAGTGTATCTATACTGCGTTCAATACTGGATTATGCATGTCACGCTACGGGAGCTCGAAGGACATTTCAAGGGTGAACGGCGTCGTGGGGTGGCCCAATACTCGTGATCTGCCCACCATTACTGGGAGATACCTGGAGGGTCTCATGGCCATATAGAAACAGTTTAGTGCTCAATTGGCTAAGCTCCCTCGTGTTACAACACACCAATTGCCAATTAGGAATGGGTTTTCTTTCATTTTAATACTCCACTTTAAAAATAAATATATATTAATAAAAATGTAACCGTATTGATGCACACCGGAAAACCAATTTTTACTTTGGCAGCGAGAAGAGAATATAAATATTTTTCCTATTCCTCTAAACATTAAATTTAACATTTTTAAAGATATAGACTGGAATCAAATTTAAGATATTCGTGCCTACCCAATTTATCATAAAATTTATATGAGTATGAAAAAGGACGATCTTTGAATGTTAAATCTCGATGTTCTCTTCCAAGGTAGAAACATGTCTAGAAGATTATTTGAAAATGAAATCTGATCAGAGGAGAAAACTAACGTCAGAATATAAACTATTACATTTTCTAAGCGAATTTCCATAAGCAGTTTTGCAAGAATAAATATTATCTAAAAAGTTTTAAATATTTAACAAAAGGATTCGAATATTCTCTTGCACGTATTGCTAAATATTTTGGGTTCCATTACAGATTTATTTCTACTTCCAATGTATGGCTTTTGGTTCTTCGCCGTTTCGAATTCCAGAACAAAATATATTATAGGTAATGCTATTACTCTTATTGTATGTTGGTATATGTACGTTTGTGTGAGTGGGACGCTTTAATTCGTACATATCAATATCTGATAGACCTATAATATTTGGATATCTTTAAGGAGCAAATTCATCCTGTTCTACTGGTACTTTATTTTAAAAGAGATGCGTTTTTTGAACAAGATACAAGCCATATTTATTACGTTGTTCAAGATTAGTTACACAAGCACAAGTCCAAACCAGTATAGGAAAAAAAGGATATCTGCTATGAAATCTCACTTAATGATATAGTAATAGTTATTGAACATAGTCTCAGTTTTATAAAGTCATGTTAAAACATATATAAAACATGTTACGTTATCCAAGCCAAGAAGGTCGAACGATAGCCGGATGTTAGAGCTCTCATCTTCGGTACCAGAGTTCGTATCCTGCTGTGGTACAGATGTTCCTAGGCTTTCGGAATCAGCTTTAAGCAGTAGATCCCAGTTTTAGTATCCCTCGTGTTTCAAAAATATAGAACGTAGCACTCGAAACCAAGATCGGTTTTAAGGAGAAGTCACCGGCTTCATTAGTCCTCATGTTGTAGCACTCTAAATCAAGCTAAGGCAATATTGAGGAATCAGCTTTAAGCAGTAGATCCCAGTTTTAGTATCCCTCGTGTTTCAAAAATATAGAACGTAGCACTCGAAACCAAGATCGGTTTTAAGGAGAAGTCACCGGCTTCATTAGTCCTCATGTTGTAGCACTCTAAATCAAGCTAAGGCAATATTGAGGTCAATAGATTGCTCATATTTTGTAATTAAAAATATCATTTGTAAAATTTCGTTTTGGAATTTTAAGGTTTGGTTTGAAACGCTACAGTTGATGTTTTAAAATACATTTTATTAAATCAGAACCTGCTATTAAAACCGATTTCGTATGACTACAAACTTCCATAACATTAGAAAATTTCAAATAACGTAGGATGGTTCCAAAAAACAGCTTTCTACGTATACAATTGACCATTCTCAAACGAATTTATTTTAAAGGCATTTCAAGATTCTCTTTATTCTAGTACATCGGTCAACTATGAGTTTATTTAATGTCGGTTTAATTCTTGTTAGTGTTAATACATAAATTTAAAGTTGTATGGACATTTTAAAACCATAAAGCCACTAACAAGTGGCTCTAGAAATGTAACCTCGATGCTCTGGAAAGTCTCGAAATTTTCCCAGAGGCGTTTAAATATATAATATGACGGTCATAGACTTATTGAAAGAATTTAGATTTTACAAAAAATAAAAACGTATAAAAAATTTAAAAAAAAAGAAGGAAAAATTGATGCTTCAACTTGCAGCAAAAACTTCTTATTCCTAATACAACTCGAGGCATGAAATATATATTTGAAAAAAATGTTATCATAGCTTATTTCCTGGTTTGAGAAATACTTCTATAACGATAATAATGGTAAATTTGCATAGATTCGAAATCCATATAATTTCACTGTTCTATCTGGAAAATTTCTCGGCAATCTAGGAATGGATTATTCCTCTATTAAACCATAAATAAATAGCCTTTTTCTTTTTTATTATTATTGCTTATTCATTTCCGTAATCTACAACTTACTATGGTAGGTACGGTCACGATCTCATTTAAAACGTCCACCATTTTTTTTCTCCTGCCAACATTTTTTCAAACGTTGTGTTGAAATATTTTTTTTAATATTTATTTAAATTCAGGAGTAATAAATACCTTTTCAAGACGCCGTATAAAGGATTTTAACAACTCCGTGCTAAACCTGCAATCATATAAACTATTATTTCGATTTCTATTTTCTAAATAACTGAAAAATGAGTTTTCGGACTACAGGATGTCTAAATAACAATAAACCGACTCCTGAAAAAAATCTCGTGAAATGAAATTAATGTTTTATGATGTTTGCATAAAATGAGTTATTTTAATTTCTCTATAGTTTGAATAAAATTTTGAACCTTTTCAAGTTGATCTAAATATATACCAATGTCGACATTTGTTCTTTGTATTTGAACTTTTAACTATTTTGCTTATCTCAAAATTCTATTCACTACCGGTAAATGGACTTGAACTGGTATTTCCCTAAATGTTTCAGGTCGAAAATAATTTTGACTCCTAGTCAAAAGAGACTAAGAATTCAAATAAGAGTCAAAATTCAAGCTTAATTTTTTTTCTCCTTTTATAGTCCTCGCTCTTCTTTGTCCATGTTTAACCAAAATGCGAGAGCGGTGTACCGTATAAAAATAATTTTCTAATATAATGCTCTTTAAATTGAAAGATGAATTTCATGGTTAATTTCTGTAACAGTAATCTATAAGGTGTTGTGACTAAATAATTATGAAAATAAATAATAAAGTGTACAGAATTCAAAAATCTTCATTATACGAGCTTTTATTCATCCGAAAATTATATATTTCAAGATCATAATAACATTCTAACTTTAAACAAAATGATAGTCAAAGTTCTCGCTCAATTTTTTTCTCCTTTTATAGTCCTCGCTCTGCTTTGTCCATTTTTAACCAAAAAGCGGGAGCGGTGTACCGTATAAAAATAATTTTCTAATATAATGCTCTTTAAATTGGAAGATGAATTTCATGGTTAATTTCTGTAACAGTAATCTATAAGGTGTTGTGACTAAATAATTATGAAAATAAATAATAAAGTGTACAGAATTCAAAAATCTTCATTATACGAGCTTTTATTCATCCGAAAATTATATATTTCAAGATCATAATAACATTCTAACTTTAAACAAAATGATAGTCAAAGTTCTCGCTCAATTTTTTTCTCCTTTTATAGTCCTCGCTCTGCTTTGTCCATTTTTAACGAAAAAAGCGGTAGCGGTGTACCGTATAAAAATAGTTTTCTAATATAATGCTCTTTAAATGGAAACATGGATTTCATGGCTAACTGCTGTAACAGATTTATAAGGTGTTGTGACTAAATGATTATAAAAATAAATAATAAAATGTACACAGACTTAAAAAATCTTCATTATAAGAGCTTTTATTTATCCGAAAATTATATATTCCAGGATCATAATAACATTTTAACTTTAAACAGAATAATTTTGGTTTGTCATTTTATGTAATATAGTTTTAAAAATATAAAATATATACCTAGATACCGACGCAAAAGCCACACTTTTGATACAAAATCTTAAATACAAATTTCTTGATACACGTTATAAGCCGGATATAAATATAATAGATTCAAATATATGGAAAAGATGAGCTTAAAAATTTTTGGATTTCTACATACACATAAACGATCATTTTAAAAGAAAAGAACCTACTTATTTTCATTAGTAATTAACATAAATTGTCCGTCATATTCATCTTCTTTTGTATCTCTAGGTATCATCAAATTCTATTTATCTTACCCATCACTGTTACTGTCATCCATATATAAACAATCTTCTTTCGTTCCTTCTAGATGGGTATACTACACTTTAAAATAATTTTTGGAATTATGCCGGATTTGATTTCAGTGAGGGATTTTATTATCCACTCACATACTATTTATAGTCTGATACAATGCATTTGGTCTTCTTTAGTAATTTTTTTCCCCTCTCTAACATCCACATGTTCCAAAGTCGTTTAAAATTTACTTTGAATAGTTTATTGATACACAAATATAAAGGATGGAACATTTGCATGGTTGTATCCATAACAGATGTATCATAGCATCGTGACAGAGATAGTTGTATTTCTAAAATTATACCAAACCACTAATGAAAATTTGACTTGTTCGCAAGACTTTTGAAATACTTATATTAGTAGCTAACAGGTTATATAAAATTGTTGGGAAGTATCTTATTTATTTTCTAATCCTAAAATTTTTAATGTACTATAGTTTCAAAGATATTTTTAATTATGAATATGAAAATTAAAAAAATATTAATTATGCTATTTTGTTTGGTTTGGTTCGAACTACTGTTTGCAACACGATGGCTAATGAGACCGGGACCTACTGCTTAAAGCCGATTCCGAACGTCTACGAATATCCATGTCATAGTGGGAACCCACGAACTACCGAAGGCCACCACCCTAACCATTCGGACATCGATCGGCATTAATTATGCTATAAAATATTTCTCAATTATTCCCATGAAAGAGATTTACATAAAATAAAAGTCTTTTCTAATATGATATAAAAATTTAGTTTTTATTTATATATTTCAAAAGTACACTTTATTCTTTTATATGGGATACATATTTTTCTTTTCAAAAATTTATTACTTAAAATGTCAAAATTAAAACTGTTTTTAAGGGAATTAATAATTGCATTTTATTTTATGTTCAATGGAAAACAGTTTTTTTTTATTTATTGAATCAAAATGTTTATGCTCCTTTACATTTTATGGGACATAAAGTGTATAAGCACTCTATTATGTGCTGCTTAAATGCATTTGATCTTTGTTACGCTTGCTTTATGTATTTTGTATAATCTATATTCATGCATATAATTCTGTTTCGCCTCTTAGTCTATTGATTTGATAAGACTAAATTCTTAAGTCTACTAAGTTTAATATGGTAGATTAGAATATTCTTACCCTGATCTAAGTGTTGGACATTCTCTTAAATAGATATATTTAAAAATAAATAGGGTAGAATTGTTATAGTAGGAGTTGACATATATCTGGTAATCATGAGCTTATCTTGTTTTATAAGAAAGCATATATTCAAAAACTATTTCCTTTAGTCTTTAAATTAACTATCTTTGTGTTTAGACAGTAAATGCAGCAAGATCTATTTTTAGTTCTAATGTTTCAATGTTTAAAGAATCAATTGAAAAATTTATTAAGTATTTTATTCAATTTAATAGAAATTAATTTGATTGTTATTTTCATCCCTTTAATGATATAGCCTCTCATGTCAATATTTGATTCCAAAAGCATTCTTTTTTTCGTAAATATTTATCCCATTCCTGTTCTTTCCGTAAACATTATCGAAGCTTCCACTGAACTTTGAAATGATCTGTCTGTTGATTCTATTAATCAATGATTCAGTATACTGTGTGTTTATAAAGAATTCATCACCTTAAATTGATCAACAAAACAACTAGTCCCATGCATTTTCTATCTTTGAACTTTCAAAGAACATAGTGGAAATAAAATAAGAACTTTGTTTTGTAAAAATTTCGTGAATTTTGTGTGAAGACGCTTAGCAGTTTTCTTTTACGAAAATATTAACCAGTTTTAATGGCATTTCAAATAAGATTTTTTCTAATAAACCCATACACGAGGAGCGCAATCTCTTTTATTCAAAGACACATTTAGAAAATCAGACATTCACATCTAATACAAAGTACATATGGACGGTCATTTTAATGAATCATTATTCAATATAATTCTACTTTAGACCCTAAATTTATTTTTTACTACAGATTAACAACTGATACACAGGGAATATAAAAATTATACATATACTCATTATTATGATATAAAACGCCAAATTTGAAAAAAAAGATATGAGTGAAAATTTGGAAGTAAGCTATTACACATTTACAATGAAACTTATTTTATTGATTGCATCATGTAAAATTTAGATAAATGTAATTACATACCAGGTAAAATATATAAAAAACAAGGAATACATCATTTTGTGGTGTAAAAAATGCTCTTACAGTACATAATATTTCCTGTTTTGGGGTTTTCTTCATCTTTAATAAAGCCTTTGGACTGATTTGGTTAACCAAGTTTTATGGTATAGAATTTGTTATATGACTTTAATTCTTGCATAAGTGCACATATTAACTAATTTGTATTGGAAAAGAAGCTGGATCTAAGATTTCTTTTAGCAATTTCATATAAACGTTAGTTAGGATTAAAGTCATGAGAGTAAGAAATGAATTTCATCAACTTTGGAATGTTATATAATATCCACAGTAGAGTATTGAAAATTGTTTGCTTTGGATCATTAGGATGTTCGAACATGTAATCATCATTCATATTTATTTTTTACAATAGACTGCAAATTTTTTCAAAATATAAGTATATAGCTTGTGATTCATAATGCCATAAATATTGACTGATATACCGATGATTGAAGCTCTCACCTCCGTGTTTCTCTCTTTGTAATAAATGGATACATTTCTGAGTTTTGTTTCCTGCACACCATTTGAATGCTGTTAAACCTAAAATATTTGAATTTTTGACTGTCCTCTGAAAACCTGTTTTTACAGATATTTTAATTCATTCCCGTACTATTCGGCAAATGATAACCACAACTTCCAATTATTTTTGTTTTTCTCATTAAGAAAAACCTCATCATTTCTACTCGCTGTAAGACTGTGAAAGCCTTGTTTACTGCAAGCATTTCACGTTGCAATTACCCTTAGTAAACTGTCTATGATTCACATTTTTCCTACATTAGAAACAGTTTTGCTACTTTTAACCTTTTGCCCTCAAGCCCGTTTGCGCGCGCACTAATTAACAACTCGAAATGTTTTGTAGTGCTTTTGGTGAAACTATTACCTCTAACTTAAAATGATTACACACACAAATTAATGCATAAAACTTTTATATTTTAATATTTAATGTAACGGTATTCTAACGGGTATTTCTTTCGATTCTATACAACTAATCTATTCAGAACTGTCTGATCTGGGTACTTCTGCAGTATTATTATCGCTGTAACATTCAGTGCCTATTATTCTGATCTTTCGTCTTCTTACACCTCTTACTTCAACACTAACATTCCAAA
>CM063502.1:129915525-129920525 GCA_032207245.1 Pardosa pseudoannulata | reverse complement strand
ATATAATAAAGCCTTCTCATAGTCCTTATGCGTCACCAATTACTCTAGCTTACAAAAGAGATGAAAATTCTAAATCTAGACTTTGTGTAGATTATCGGAAGGTGAATGCCATTAGTAAACATGACTCCGAACCTATTCCCCTTTTTGCAAATATTATTGATTCTTTGACACAAGCTGAAATATTTTCGACACTTGATTTAGCAAGTGGCTATTGGCACATCAAATTAGATGAGAGAGACACCGAAAAATTAGCATTCACGTCTAATTTTGGATTATATGAATGGAATAGATTGCCTTTTGGATACCGGAATGCTCCGGCTATTTTTCAAAGGACTTTAAGACAAATTTTAAATAAGTATCAAATTAAATTCGCGCTGAACTATTTTGATGACATAATTATTTTTTCGAACTCTTTTGAGGAACATATAGAACACTTAAAGACTATATTCTCTATCTGTGAAAAAGAAAACATAAGATTAAAGTTTTCAAAGTGTCAATTCGCGCAAAGAAAAATTAAGTTTTTAGGATATGAAGTCGAAAAAGGTAAATACTCTCCCAGTGATGCAAACATACAGATAATCAAAAAACTTCAACCACCTAGAAATGTCAAAGACTTACAGAGATTTTTGGGAAGCGTAAATGTTTACAATAAATTTATTTCTAATTATGCAAAACTACGCGCACCGCTAAATAAATTATTAAAGAAAGAAGTAAAATTTGAATGGAATGAAGAATGCCAAAAAGCTTTTCAATATTTAAAAGATGCTCTTATTTCTAAACCCATTTTAACGATTTATAATCCTAATTACCCATGTCATATATTTGTGGATGCGTCAGGTCAAGCGATTGGTTCAGTTATAAAACAGTTACATCCTGATGGATCGCTACATCCCATTGCATATCATTCTAGAAAACTTAGACCTTATGAATTAAATTATGCTATAACAGAATTAGAATGCTTAGCTATAATTGATGCCGTTGATAAATTTTATTGTTACTTACACGGGACTCATTTCACAATTTACACGGATCACGCATCTCTCGTTTGGCTAAAAAATATCAAAAATCCGACAGGTAGATTGTTCCGTTGGAGTTTGAAGTTATCAATGTACTCGTTTGATATAAAATTCAAAAAGGGTTCAACAAATTATGAAGCAGATATGCTAACTAGAAACCCGATCTCCTACCATATGACTGTACGCGAACCACTTTTAACGCCGAAAGAGATAGAGCAACATCAAAATTTAGATAACGTTTGCGGTGTAAACTATAGAAAATTAAATAATATTTGGACAGTTAAGAAACAAGGTTTAATCAAAATTGTAGTACCTTTCTCTTTAAGATTAAAACTATTGAAAAAAAGCTCATAATGATTATGGACACCTAGGAGTCTCGGCAATGCTAAATTTAATATCTCCACAATATTATTGGATAGGTTTAACCAAAGATGTAAGCAACTTCGTGAAGCATTGTGAAGTATGCCAATTAAATAAGAAACCAAGACAACCCAGATTCGGCCTTTTACAAATGTTACCTCCTACGAGCGATCCTTTTGAAATTCTTGCCATAGACACTGTTGGTGGGTTAAACTATTATAATTCAACAAAAAAATATCTGCACATTGTTATTGACCATGCCACTAGGTTTATTTGGACTTTCGCCTCAAAGAACGTTAACACCGATACTTATATTAACTGTTTAAGACAAATTTTTCGACATCAAATGCCTAAGAAAATTTTGAGCGATAGGAATGCTGCTTTTACATCATCCAAATTCAAACACTTTTTGAGTAATAATAATATTAAACAGCTTCTAACTACATCCCATAGGCCGCAAACGAATGGTAAAAATGAACGAGTAAATCAGACCTTGATAACTAGACTTAAATGTAAATTAAATTCATATCATGGTAACATTTCGTGGACCAAATTATTACGTGAAGTAACTGAGGACTATAATGACACCCCTCACACTGTAACAAAATTTCCCCCTTCTTATTTAATGCATGGAAAATTACCATATCAAACCTTAATAGACAATCAGGAAATGTATCCTCCAATCGAAGAAGCTAGGAAAATTGCTAGACAGAGGACTATAAGAAATCATGAAATAAATAAAGAAAGATATGACACCCATTTCAAAGAATCTAAATTTAAAGTAGGTGATAAAGTAATACTAGAAAGTTTCTCATATCCAAACACTCCAAAGCTGAATCCAGTGTTTACGGGACCCTTTGTAATTCTAAAGCGACTTTCAAGTGTAAATTTTGAGATTAACAAACCCAATCTTCTTACTAAACAAGAAACTGAAATAGTACATTCAACTAGACTAAGACATTTTAATCCTGCAGAAAATTTTAAATTAAATGTTAGAAAAACTAAAATTCCAATTTGTAATCAAAATTATCCCAAGACAGAGAAAATAAATAATACCAAGAACGATGGAAATGCAGTTATTAAAATTCGATAGCACGCGAGGATGAAAACTTTCAGTCCAACGAATGGAGTGTCTGTGACCTTGGTCAATAGAGACATTGGGAAGCGGAAAAGCACTTGAACATTGAAAATTTTAAGTGGACCTCTAAATTATGACGTGGCAGTTTCGGTTCGACCTGAAGTACAGGAGTTTTTAAAATGCTTTCATGTTATGTGGGGACGTAAAATGTAAGAGTTGTTTTGACTGTACAATTGTGAACGGGATTTATACAGTAGTAAACAGATGTGTCGACACTCGTGAGTTGAATTGTTGTTTTGTTACTTTTGTTGATTGTGTTTTGGGATTACGGGTTTGATTTGAAGGACTGTTCTGATGATTACGAACTTGACGATTCTAGATATCTGTGTTTTTTATATTTTATTATAGTACTCACTTTTTATATTTAGCCAATTTGCAATTCATCGTTTTTGAGTTTTGCTTGTTACTTATTGCAGTGAATCTAAAAAATTATTTGATTTAAAGTGTTCAAGTATGTTATATTTTTACATTTTTATATTCGTAGTTTCTCATAATAACTATAAATGTGTTTTTATTCTTTGAATTCATGGTGCGTTATTTCAAAAATAGTAAGTGAATGTTTACAATACAAGGAATATCTAATTTGATTAATTAGGAGAATTGTCATAGAGTAGGTAATGTTTTCATTTTAAGTATGAAAATTGGATTGAAAGTTAAGAGATAATGCAGTTTTACGTCTAAATTCATAATGTGAATTAAATACAGGATAGTTAAAACTTACAAATGAACAATGTTTCGAAGAGTAGTTCAGTTTGATTTTCAGTGTGGAATTAAATTTTTTCTAATATTTAACTCCGGAGAGACCCTCTGCAAAGTCAAGGGATAGCTTAGGCGAGTCCTTTGTCGTTTTGCTCTTCAGCTTCCTCTAGGTCATGAACGGTCATCCCGTCATCGCCTTCGAGGCAAGCCCCTTCCACTCTCCGAGTTATTTTTGAAGTTCAATCTGATTATTGTGTTTCGGGTTTTTCACACTGAAGATGAGTAAAGTTTGTAGCTGATCAAGATGTGGGAAACTGTTACCCGCATACCTCTGATCTTTGGTAGAGAAAAAAAAAGTTTCAAAATGTTGTTCACAAATATAACGTTGGAGAGCCCTGTCACAAAAACAATAGGTAGTCGCCTCCCACTGAGGGATGAACCTTTTGTCGTTTTGTGTGAGCACCCTCGGGGTCACTAACAATTTTCACGTTGGTCACCACAGAGGACAGCCATTTTCCTTCTCCAAAGTTTATTTCAGTAAAATTTTAATAAAGCATAATTTGAACAGTTTGAGTTAAGTTTTGCTTAGGAAAAATATTGAATTTCATAATGATAAACTTTCTTAAATACTTGTTTACTGTAAACCTTCACTTGAGTGTGTTATTTTGTTTTTGTTTATATTCATTGCATATTATCTTTTCATTATTTAGTTGTTTATAGATTGATTCTGTATAGAGATTTTGTGATGGTGCAGGAGAGTCAGAGGAACGGTATAACTTGATAGATTTAAATTTTGATGTGATGGTGTGGAATTACTTATGATGAGTTACAGACCAAGCTTCTGACTCTGTAACCCTGATGTCTCCAATTCTGACACACTAGAAGAACAGTTCTGACTCTTCTACACTAAATTTATTCATTTAATGTTACAATTTCTTGTAAAAAATTTTGATAATCATATATTTGTACTATTATAAGTTGTGAAAATGTCACCCATCAGCGAGACGATTTTCTCTTTTTTCGGGGGGGATCTGTAATATATCAAAATTAGTTAACTTTAATATTTCTTCAAAAACCTCCTCTCTCCTATTTTAATTCATCTAGATATTTTTTATCAGCCTCTAAATGGTTTGGTCAATGAAGTATTTTCCACTTAACATTCCTTTCTGTCATAAAACTGTAAACTTTCTGTCTATGCAGCAGTTTCGCAGGTGTTGGCGGAACATGTGTTCGTGTTTTGTTGTGGGAAAAATTCTTGTTGTAAGTGCTCTTGAGTACTTGTGTCTGAACAGAGTGAACTCTGTGGCTTTTGATTATGTATCGTCCAGAAGGACAGATGTCCGTGTTGCTGCTCTGAAATAAAGTTTTAAATTAGACTTCTGAGTTCTCTTGAATATGAAGCCCGACTGCATTCTCATTACTTATAGCTGTTGAACTTTCTCCTTGTGAAGGAGTTTTATAAAAAATGGATTACATATATATATATATATATATATATATATATATATATATATATATGTATATATATATATATATATATATATATATATATATATACATATATAAATATATATATACATATATATACATATATATACATACATATACATACATATATATACATACATATACACACATATATATACATATATATACATATATATGCATATATATATGCATATATATATATATATATATATATATATATATATATATACATATATATACATATATATATGCATATATATATATTCATATATATATATATATATATATATATATATATA
>CM063502.1:129905525-129910525 GCA_032207245.1 Pardosa pseudoannulata | reverse complement strand
AGATAAAAATCTACGTATCTTGTAAAAATCTACGTCAACAGTATCTCCGTATCAGCTCAAGAAAAGCGCAGTTTTTTCGCCGTTTTCAATGCATTTGATTCACCATTTCACTTGCGTATCAGCGATGGAATCGCGCAACTGTTTCACTGTCTTTTACGGTCAAAATGTGCTAACCACACAACAGTTGTTGAAAAAGTGCACTGAATGGATATTGAGATGTTAAAATACAAAAACATTCCTACAACCTCCGTACCAGAGCAATAAATATCAAAGTCTTCCCAAATATCTACATACCGTCGTCTACAATATCCCCGTATCACTCCAATACAGATCAAAAACTCCCCAGAACTCTACATATATCCCCGTATTAGCACAATCCAGATCAAAACCTCCCAAAAACTCTACATATCTCCGTCTACAATATCCCCATATCAGCGAAATACAGATCAAAACCTCCCCAAAACTCTACCTATCTTCGTCTACAATATCCCCATATCAGCACAATATAGATCAAAACCTCCTCAAAACTCTACATACTTCATTTACAGCAATATCCCCGTATCACTGCAATACAGATGAAAACCTCCCTAAAACTCTACAATCTTCGCCTACAATATCCCCATATCCGCACAATACAGATAAAAACTTAACCAAAACTCTGCATATATTCGTCTACAATATCCCCGTATCAGCACAATACAGATCAACATCTCCCCCAAACTCTACAATCTTCGCCGACAATATCCCCATTTCAATGCAATACAGATTTAAACCTCCCAAAAACTACATACTTCGTCTACAAATATCCCCGTATCAGCGCAATACAGATAAACACCTCCCCCAAACTCTACAATCTTTGTCTACAATATCCCTGTATCAGCGCAATACAGAACAAAACTTCCCCCAAACTCTACATATCTCCGTCTACAATATCCCCTTATCAGCGAAATACAGATCAAAACCTCCCCAAAACTCTACATATCTCCATCTACAATATCCCCATATCAGCACAATACAGATCAAAAACTCTCCAAAACTCTACATATCTCCGTCTACAATATCCCCATATCAGTGCAATACAGATCAAAACCTCCCAATAACTCTAGATACTTAGTCTACAATACCCCCGTATCAGCACAATACAGATCAAACTCTACATATCTTCGTCTACAACATCCCCGTATCAACGCAAGAGCAGATGAATAAAAAAACAATGCCTAAAAGTGAAACTCCAACGTTCCAAAACCCACTATTCGAATCACCTGATCAAATTATTGCAAACCGCTCACGAAGTGCCCCAAATTCCGCGACCTTCAAAAGGATCGCGCGAGTCCTAGAGAGAAGAAAAAAAATTGGATAAAAATAGGGGGTTAGCGAACGCAAAAATCCTTCAAGGGTTGGAAGAAAGATAAATAATAACGTAAATTACTTATGCTAATCGAACGGCCGGCCAAAACTCGTTATGAAGGACAACCTTCTGACGGGACTAGAAGAGAATATGGAAGCATTCGATTTCACTCCGAGAGAACAAGGAATGATAGTCTCGATTGAACGAAGTCGATACCGATATCGGATAAACGAGTCGGAAAGAGATCGGTTCGAGCAGCGAATAAATTCGGCTCTGTCCTAATCTATTGTGTTGAGGAATGTTCGGAAGAAATAACCCCTTAAATATGTTCGAATTTCAATGCGACGAAACTTGAGCGCCGTTCCTGAGGAATTTCTAAATGAAGAAGATAAAAGGAAAAAAAATAAAAAGGCCAGTTAGATGCCATGTCCCTGGTTCCGAGCGAAATCGCTCGATTTTAATTCCGCTTCGATTGAGACAGGAATTTTTTTCACTATTCTCGTTTACGGTGTAGAGAGAGAAAGTATAACAATTCCGTAAAAAAAAAAAAAATAGAACAGAAAAAATATTCGACCTCGCGATTTTGACGAAATGTGGATGTTTTTGACCTCCCCGCTAGGCTTGTTAAAGACATTTTTGAAATAACGTTCGCAGAGCAGTTGCTAGCGGGGGTGTGGCACGTGAAAGTACACGGACGGCCAAAATCAAGGGCAACTGGACATACAGCTGCTTACATAACTGGACATTACTACTTATATTTTACATTACATTACTGGACCCCTTTAATGAATGACCAGGGGTGGATAAGCAGTTGGAGAATTGGCGAAATATATAGTTCAAAATTCTCTTTATACTAATTAATATTATTCCTAAAATCATTAATATTATTAATTCTAGATATACGGACCGAGCCAACTTGACTCATTAAAAATTTGATCAATATATATATATATATATATATATATATATGTGTGTGTGTGTGTGTGTGTGTGTGTGTGTGTGTGTGTGTGTCAGGTCTAAAAAAGGGGTAGTTGGAAATTATGTAGGTTAAAAACGATTCTGAAAAGAGAACTCTTTTATAATAATAAAATAAATGAAAAAGACCCAACTCGCGTAAGCTTTCAGGATAATCCGGTCAGGCGGAAGCATCTCTCAGCGATTTGATGAGCTTGCAAACAGATAAATTGGAATTTGGCGCTTGGACATGGAGCGGTTAACACCTTCCAGCATAGCTCCGGGTCGATTAATGAAAATGGCGCATGTTGCTTTCCTTAAGAACGATGAGTTAATAAAACTTATTATTATCAAGAAGTTTGCTGTCCATTCGCCTTAACTCTGGATCACGACTTATCATATATATATATATATATATATATATATATATATATATATATATATATATATATATATATATATACACATATACATATATATATATATATATATATATATACATATATATATACATATATCTATACATATATATACATATACATATATATATACACACACACACACACACACACACACACACACATATATATATATATATATATATATATATATATATATATATATATATATAGATAGATAGATAGATAGATAGATAGATAGATAGATAAAACTTTAATATCTCTTTTCAAAAACATACGTTGGTTTTTAGTTAAGTAATAAAATAGATGTAAACTTTCATTCCTCTTCCCCGCAGACCCCTTCATTTCGCATTATCTAATGGGGTATACCTATTTTACGGTTGTCAGCCAATTTGACTCATAGAATGGTTTAACAGTTCTGTATAAAAAGACGACTCAAGTAAATATTTCACGAAAAGATTTTATTTTCCAATTGGCTGAAGAGCTAAGAAGTAAATATAGAGAAGAAGTCGAGAACACTTCCATTCCAACGACAGAAATTCACGCTACTGACGCACGGAAGAATGGTCAAGTTCCACAATCGTGCAAAAGAAACAGATGTAGAAACCATGGTGCTTAATGGAATAGAAATGTTTGCGGAAAATGGGTTTCAAAAACAGATTTTATATGCAAAAAATGTTTTCCATAAATTTTTGGATAACAAACATTTTCTTTAAATTAATTTGGAACTATTTTCTTTTCAAAAAACTTCCATTTTCCTGTATGAGTCAAATGGGCTCACTTCAGTAAAATTAGGTGTAGGATAAACATCCGTAAATCTAGTGTTAATAAATTTACCCCATAATTTTTTTTTAATTGATTAAAATATTTTTAATCTAAAATATTTATAATATTAAAATATTTTTAATGAAGTTCGTTCTGTTATTTTGTTCTATTCGTCGTTTGTAGAGCGAGCCTGCGTTCATTCTCGGAATGAAGCGAAAAGAAAATTATAAAACCGAGTCGGAGCCAGATGAAATAAACAAATACATTTATAAATATATTGATAGTTAATTGTTATTACTAATTACTACATTAAATGCTGCTGAAACAATAATATTTATATTTTGGCAATATCAAAATATTTAAATTTCGGGCAAAGAATTCTAAATCAGGATACAGTACTGAGTTAAGCCACTCCCCTGCTCTTGAAAAGAAAAAAAAAATAAGAGTAACCGCAACGAATTATATTTTTTGTATTTCTCTTTTGTTCGTCCTTTTTCGAGACGCGCATGCGTATTAAAATAATTGGCCCTT
The DNA here is from genome assembly GCA_032207245.1 of Pardosa pseudoannulata. Lineage (NCBI taxonomy): Eukaryota > Metazoa > Arthropoda > Arachnida > Araneae > Lycosidae > Pardosa > Pardosa pseudoannulata. Next base: position 129,906,508 of record CM063502.1, on the reverse strand, counting down.
ATCAGGAGATATGTACACAAATTCGAAAGACAGTGTTATCTGCGCTAAAACACGTGTCCTGGCCAAAGATCAGCTGTAATGCTGGAAACATTTATACATACTATAAGATAAGTTTCCTACAATAGAAACCTTTTTTTATTCTTTCTTTTTTGTTGGCAGCTCGAGAACATTTCAACTCCGTGTGGGCGAATAATTTTTCTGCCCCGTTGGTAATTCCAGCAGAAAAAAAGAACGTTTAAGAAGAGATAAAAAGTCGCGATAACCGTCACTTATAAACGTCAAAAGTTTATTACAGAAGTAACAAAAGCATTGTTCTTCTGGAACTCCGTTAAAGGGACGGTAGACGAAGAGTTTTTGCAACTTCAAGGGGTCCTGGCCCACTTAAACCTTCGATTTTTCAAAAAGACTATATGTTATAGACTGGCAAATATTGTACTATTATTGTACATGTAATGTACTATTAAAATAACGGTATATACAGGAAAACAATACAGTACAATATTGTACTATTAAAATGTATTGTACTATTAAAATAACGGTATATACAGGAAAACAAAGCCGAATGTTGTTGTCTACTACATAGATTCTGTAAACAGTGAGACAAATAAAAACTATTTTTTACATTATTAGTTTTAGGATTGTTCTTTTCATTTTTTATATTGTAAAAATGTTTATATATAACGTAATTGGAAAAATTTAAATCTACATACTAATATTTCTATTTGATTTTTCATATTTACGATACTATTACAAATTTATCCACTCAAAAAAATATTTTTTGTTTACAAAAATCTTATGGTTGTTACTTATATATTTCTATTTATATATTTGTTTATATATTGCTAGTTACATATTTGTTTATATATTTCAATACAAAATACGAAAAGTGGGTTAAGAAATCAAATAATTTTCGATCTATTGTGATTTAACTGAATAATTAAATTTAAGCGCAAACCTGGTACAATACCGCTGCGAAATGTATT
>CM063502.1:129861396-129905425 GCA_032207245.1 Pardosa pseudoannulata | reverse complement strand
ATTAATTTTCTATAATACATATAAAAGATTACCATCGTTTACAAATTATTAGCGAATTAATCATGCAATATAGATTTATGGCATGTTCTTAGGACTACTCAAAATTTTTGATAAATTTGGTGACACATTTCTATTTATAAAAATATACTCTGATAATATTTTACTAAACAAAAATACATTCTTGCTTTTTAAAAAATTATTCTTTCCACTTTCGGATAAAATATTATTCAGGTAATGTTACAATTTCCACAGGATTGTTGAAAAGCTGGCGATATTTCTGATGAACTTTCTTAAACATTTTTCACAAGGGATCAGTATAATGTCGCCAACAGTTGTGTGCTAGATAGTAAATATAAGTTTAACCATTGTTTACAAATTATTTGCGAATTAATCATGCAATATTAATTTATGACATATCCTTTGGACTACTCAAAACTTTTTGATAAATTTAGTGACACATCTCTATTTATGAAAATATACTTTTGATAATATCTTACTAAACGAAAATACATTCCTGTATTTCTAAAAATTATTCTTCCAATTTCGGTTAAAATATTATTCAGGTAATGTTGCAATTTCCACAGGATTGTTCAAAAGCTGGCCATATTTCTGATGATTAAAAATTTTACACAAGTTATCAGTATAATGTCGCCAACAGTTGTGTGTTTCATAGTAAATATAAGTTTAACCACTGTTTAAAGATTGTTAAAGTATCAACACGAAATGATCATTTATAATCATTTACAAGTCCTTTGGACTATTCAATATTTTCGAAAATACTACTAAAATATCTCTTGAGTATTTAAAAAGTACTTTTTGAAAAGTTTTTACCATCTAAAAATGCATTCCTACATTTCTAAAAATCTTTATTATATATATTCTCTGTTAATTTATTCTGCAGGTAGTATTAAAAATTTCACAGAATCAGAGATTTTGTGACAAACTTTCTCTGAAGTTTTAATCAACTGACGATCTAAATTAAAAAGTTTGACCGGATAAATTAAAGAACCACTACTGCAATAATTAAGAGATGAATCTCTGTTAATTTATTCTGCAGGTAGTATTAAAAATTTCACAGAATCAGAGATTTTGTGACAAACTTTCTCAGAAGTTTTAATCAACTGACGATCTAAATTAAAAAGTTTGACCGGAAAAATTAAAGAACCACTTCTACAATAATTAAGAGAAGAAAAACGATTAAATGCAAACTGATACGCGCGAGAGATCAGAAAATATAAACAAATCAAAATCTTAAACAACTCTCCAAGAATTTTCCGAAGCGCGAGTTGAAGTGTGAAAAAAAATCATGTAAACAGAACTCACCGAGAGTGAAGAACACGGCGTTTCGCAGCATTAAATCCATTCTCTCGGCATGGAATGTTCTCAAGTGATGACACTATCCGTGGGTCATATTAATTTATCGAAATTTGGCGCGTCCAATGCGCGTGCAAGCGTGCAGAACAACACAAATCGCAGTGACAGCGAAAAATCCGGTCAACTTCTCTACCGATTCCCTCACTTGGCGAAAATGCAACAATGCCACCGATCAAAGAAACCGCGAACCGGATCTGGGAAAAGTACGCTTGCGCTCAAAAATATAGTTCTTACTTTCTACTCATGTCGTTTCTTTAAAAGTTGATAAACTGATCTGGAGACGCATTAAAAGTGGATTAAACGTCTAGAAGTGTTTATTTAGAACTTTTTAAAGTAAATTTTTCGAATTTTGAAAGATATGTGTGTATTCCTCCGCGGTGATCAATTTCTAAGGTAGAGGTGCCTCCTTTCGAAGGTTTATCCCTCGTTTGGCTGTTTGTTTACCGTTTGCCCGGTTTTTTTTTATTAATTGTTCCAGTGTCAAATAACTTGCAGATGAATTGGATGATTCTTTAGAACGATAGAGGTACTCTCAGAATTAAATAAATTTTGATTTGGGGTTTGTTTTTTTTCCAATTGAAACTAACTTTAAACACTATTATAAAATTAATAGAAAGGGCTACAATTTATTGTTACATTTCTTTAGACCAAAGTAGGAAGAAATTTTTTATGAATAGCTTTTTTATGAACACTAATTTTTTTAAAATCATTAATTTTTCATAGAAAAGATTAAGAACAATTTTTGTTAAAAAATAATTAAGGGGCAATTAATTATTTCTAAAATAACAGAAAGCTTTTACAGGTCAAACAATAATTATTAATTTTTATTATAACAAGGCATTTTCTTTAAAGTTTTACGTCTTTTAATGCAACTTTAAATTATTTTAATTAGTTTTAATAATTTTAACTGTTTTATTTAGCTAGTTTAATATAATTAATTTAAATATCTACTGGTTTTAGTATTTTTAAAGGAATTTTTCAGCTATAAAATGCCTATGAAAATATTTGACACAACGCTTGTAAAGTTTTATTTTTTATTTTAAAGCTTCTTTATTTTTATCATATTTTATTTCTACGTGTCTGAGCAGTGTACATCACTAATAAAATTTAAATATTATTTTTAAGTTACTTATTTTTCATAAGATTTTTTATAATAACATTTTGATGAAAAGCAATATACATAATTAAAGAGCATTTACTTATATAGTTAAAATCAGAGAAAGTTAGGAAATTTTGCAGATTGAATAACTATATAATACTATAGTCTTTCTGTATTCTTTACACAATAGCACATAGCCTGTCATATGACGGGATCAGTAAAATTTTTAAATTTTCCTAAATTGCACAGTACCCTATGAGGGAAGTAAAAAAAAATGGTTTGGTTATTAGCTGAGAATTATCTGGTACATGATAAATGATTTGTTTATCTTCATACTTCTCTAATATCTCCTGATACGATGAATGCAGCTTAGAATCCCGTTGAATTTATTTAGAAAGATAATTCAAAGTTTTTTTAACTACGCCAAAATTATCGTTAAGTTCTTCCCAATTTTTTTTGCCACAGTAATTAATGGAAGTAAAGGAAGGAAACTATCATTTCCACTACACCCTGGAGGTAGATAGAATATGTTATTAATACTGGTGGTAAACATTTTCATTGCAACAAAAATAAATAAATGGTTAAATTTATTTATTTTTATTGCAATGTTTAAAATAAATGATTAAATTTAAAATTATCACATATGTACCTAATCTATTATTTAAGCCAAATATAAAAGAAAATTATTTTTGTAATATCTAAGTTCAACGATAAAACGTATGAAAATATTATACACGATATTTAAATAATTTAAAATAAAAAAAGATTAAAGGAGATGGTTAAAGGAATGACGTCATATTTCTAGAAAAAAATGTTATTTTTTATACATTTAGTACACAGTAGATAAAAAATATTATTTTTATCTACTTATCATCTATTTATAATGTGATAAATTGGTAAATTTAATCGCCTGCTCTTAACCGGGGAAAATAGGGCTTGAAATAATGGCATTAAATGATAGAAAAGGGGAGAAGGGGAGGATTTCGAACGTTGCTAACCCTAACTCATCAAGAATCCAATATGGATGCCTCTATCCATTTCAGGTCCAACCGCTTCATAAATTCGAGGACAGGCGGACAGATAACTTAGAGTCCAGTTTAGAAGTCATGTGACTTTTCATGGAAAGATGATTGCCACCAGGACCGAAACTAGCTCTTTGGCGCCCGCGGCAAAAAAAAAAAAAAAAAAAAAAAAAAAAAAAAAAAAAAAACTAGTTTGTGCTTTTACTGCAAAAAATAGGGGGAAAATACTTAAGCATGTTTAATTTTTATAAAATATATTTCTAATAAACTCACATTTCACTAAAACAAACAACTTTATGCTTATGTAGTACAATGAAAATACAGGTAATTACAACATTAATTTTCTAGATTTAGCGTCAGCGGGTAAGTCAATGACTTTATCGTATTTCAAGATGTTTGCGGTTTCATTTTCAATGCATGGCATAATCATGTTCTTTAGTCGTACCTGTTTAGACGAGGAACGTAGATAGGATTTTATCTATTTGAGCTTTCTGAAAAAACATTTGCACGAAGTTGTCATTACAAGAAGGCACAGAAAGATTTCTCAATGCAATTACTGAATTTGGATATGTATGCTCTCTAGTTCTAGCTAATGAATTTCTTCTAAAATTCCTTTAGACTTTCAAAGTATTAGGATTATTGAAATCTATTCTGATATGCATAAATGAAAATTTTCAAACTTATTTTTTTAATAATTCTAATTTATTGTTTGTAGCATTACCTTTTAACTAGTAATGTGAAATTTTGAAAATTATTTTTCTCGTTTTCTTAGCTCAATTGTCGTAGAGAGCCTTTAGCAATTTGTGCACAGCGTGCGCCCGCAGAAAGGATGCCACTTTGAAAATTTGTCCAGTTATATCATTATTTTTGCATTTTAGTTTCGATAGTTTACGTATTTCAAGCCACGAAGGGCTTCCATAGAGTTTGGTTTTTTTGGAGAGCTCTTTTTTTTTTCACACGAGGGCTAATGAGTTACTTTAATATTTATATTTTATAATTATTTTTTAATTTTAATAATTTTTTAATAACTCTATATATAAACATTTGGTTATAATTCTTAAAAATGTTATTAACAATTATAAATTTATTATAATTTTTTATATTTATATTTAAATTTTTTAAATATATAATTTAAATTTTATAAATATATTTTATGAATTAAAACAATTTATTTCAAACAAAAAAAAAGATTAATACAAAAAGGATTTATTATTCATATTATGCATTTTATTTCTTTTCATATATATTTACATAAATAACCCATGAATTTAAAAAATGTTTTATTAAACACAATTGATTCCTTATTATTAGATTAAAAATTTATTGTTATACAAATTGGTTACTTATTTACATACTAATACATTTTTTTTTTATATTATTTTTTGTTTGTTATTTTTCTTTATGGTATTGAGTGCATTGGGAGGTATTTTATATTTTTTTATTATTTTTAGAGTTTTTCATACTTTTTTATATTTTTATATTTGTTATTCCTATCTATTTTGAATTATATTTAAAATTTTTATAATTTTTAATGGTTTTTTTTTTTGTTAGTATGCGGTGTCGGTGTTTGGGCGCACACGACGGTTTGTAGATCATCTTGAATCATTGAATATTTTTTTTCTTGTCACCTCGGTTTTAACGCCCCTTTTTCTTCTTTGCCAAACGCTTGTTTGATGATATTTTCCACACATCTGCACCCCCTTGCGAGCAGTTGGAGTGCAGTTGGAATGCAGGTGGGCTCATTAAAAGAGCCCCTTTTGTGAAAGCTGACATTATTTTTAGCCCCTGCTCTCATAACTCACGGTTACATCGCTTGTGCGAGCTTGACCGTTACGCTTGTGCCATTCCGTGATCTATACCTTCTCCGCAGGTGTCCCTAAGCTCGAAGTCAACAATCGAAGTCCTAAATTCTTCTTGGAAATTTCTCCCACAGCTGGGCATGCACTTGCTGACCATCTTGAGAAAGTACCTCGGTACACATTTATTAAATATTAACAATTTATGAAAAATTTAAAATTTCTATAAATCACCAAGCCTTTGCTATCTTTCTTCTTCAACCTTTTACACGCCTGTTGTGACTCGATGAACAACATTTTAATGAAAATTAATGTATGTAATTAAGTAGAATATACTTATGTTTTAAAATTTAAACTTCTGGAAAGCATTTTCATCTTCGTGCTTAACTTTTGGAAGTGAGTGTATTTACTTATTTATTTTCAATAACAAAGATTGGTAATCCCTTATTTTGTGCGCCTTCACCAGAACATACAGATTTGTGTAAAGAGCAGGTATTCATACACACAAACAGACAGACGAGCATACTTTCACACTTGCGCACACATACGCTCTATACTATTATATAATAATTTTTAATAAGTGTTTTCAGACTTTGTAACAATTTTTTCCACATTGAAATACAATCTATTTCTTTTTTAACGAGTACAAAATTTTGTTCCACTGCAAATTATAAAATAACGCTGTGCTATAATCATTTTCTACAATAACGGATTTCGGGTAATTTCGTATGTATCCCATTAATAAAACAAAATAGACACAAATGGGTAAATTTTGAAAAATTTCTCATTAATTTTTGTTTTTGAATTAAGTAAGCCTAACTATAAAATGAAAAATAATCATAGTAGTTTATCACAAACAAATGAATTCCAGTACATAACCGGATCATTTGCAGAATTAAGCTACAAGCAAGTCGTAAAACTGATTGTTGGTCAAATTTAAAGTCAATGAACTTGGAGAAAAAACTATTTTAATGTAATTTGTATTTGACGCACACGCGCATTCTCTATGTAGTGGCTTCGACTGGATGTTAAAGGATGAAAAGCAGTATTATCTACAAATGTTTCTTTGTCGTATACTAGATAATGAAACAAACGAGTTTTGAATAGAAGGCTAAATATAGAGGCTACGACTAATAATAAAGGGATCATGAATTATGAAATAACATTTTAGTCTAATTATGAATGCTTGCCTTTGAAGTTTGTAGAATTCTTCCTCCTTGATGCATAATACGGAAGGTTGGTTCATTACTGTTAGTGCGTATTACTTCATCATTAGAAATTATTACGAGATGGTTGCTAAAATCGTAACTCTTAAGAGAAATCAGAGAGCATCAAGGGAAAATAAAAATAGAAGAAAAAGAAATTGGTAGTACTTCACCGCGACTTTCTTGCATACTCATAAAATGTATCATAATATTTAGAGGACAGAAAATATTAATTTAAAATATAATTATATAATTATTTAAAATATAATGATTGAAGCACGACATGACATATAACTAAAGTAAATACATATGCTATATGTTATTTTTTCGGTTTTAGTTAAAGTCTTTTAACTACTTGTAATTTTGGGATTTAAATAAATTATTTTAATTTATTATTATAATTATTGTTTTTGTTATTATTATAATTGTTATTATTATTATAATTGTTATTGTTATTATTATTATTGTTATTATTTATTTTAACTTATTTATTTATTTTTTATTATTATTGTTGTTGTTGTTTTACTTATGTATTATTATTTGTTTATTTCAATTTATTATTATTATTGTTATTATTGTTATTATTTAACTTATTTATTTATTTTTTTATTATTATTGTTGTTGTTGTTTTACTTATGTATTATTATTTGTTTATTTTAATTTAATACTATTATTATTATTATTATTATTTGCTGTTCCAACATTGCCACCGATAACCGATATCAGAATCAAAATGTTCTCCGCATAAAAAAGAAGGTTCAAACTGGAAATCTCACTCTCAACTTTTCCCACTCTCACAGTTCAGTAACACCACCTGTTAGAAACGATCATTAATGAAAGTATAGAACTATTCCATGGAAACAATGTTGAAACCATTTATTGCCAGGAACGGTTCATATTCGCCCCACCCAACCCGTCTTACCATCACTTTGGGACAGATTTTCATTGCTGTGCTAAAGCATGTGCTCCCACGCATAAAAATTCAGGGCACATATGTGCGGGAACAATGGATCTCTCCCTTCATGGCAATGCTCTCACACGTGCACTCTAAATATGTTAATACATACTAATGGAAGCATGTTTGTCCTTTTATCTATTAAATGAAGTTAACAGTGGAGTAGAATTTTTCCGAACGTTTCATGGCGAAAGATTTTTTCCTGATTCAGCATTAGGCTTCGTTAAAGAAACTTTTGTATAATACATGCATACTGACACATATATATGCATATGAACAGACTCGTAAAAGTGCTAAATGGACTGTTATTTACAAAAACAGGAATCAAATTGTTGCTTGCTAGATTCAGGTCACATATGTGAGAATAATTCCTTCCTCTTTGCATGGAGGTGCTCTTACACGATCACTCGAATTTCTTAGCACATTTCTTAGCACTTTATTAGCTATTTTAATAATCTTCCGTATTTTTCACAATGAAATATATTTTTCCTGATTCAGTATTCGATCTCGTTAAACACACTATAATGTATGTATGTATCTATGCATGTATATATATATATATATATATATATATATATATACATATATATATACATATATACATATATATATATATATATATATATATATATATATATATATATATATATATATAATATATATATATATATATATATATATATATAATATATATATATATATATACATATATATACATACATATATATACATACATATATATATACATATATATATATATATATATATACATACATATATATATACATATATATATATATATACATATATATATATATATATACATATATATACATACATATATACATACATATATACATACATATATACATATATATATACATATATATATACATATATATATGTATATATATATGTATATATATATATATATGTATATATATATATACATATATATATATATATATACATATATATACATACATATATATACATACATATATATATATATATATATATACACACATATATATACACATATATACATACATATACATATATATATACATATATATATGTATATTGTAACGATCCGTTACATGACCCCAAAACGAACAAGGAGCCCAAAAGGTGACCTTTTGTCGTGGACTCACGATTAGCCGATAATAGGACCAGGTGGTCTAAAACCCGTAATTGAAAAACGGTGCGTCAACGGCTCCGAACTGGCTGAACATTGTAACCTGTTGAATGGACCTTTACTGTGTACATAATTGAGTGCACCTTGCCGCCCATTAGCGGTTACAAAAAGGGCATTAAGTTGGTTAAGTTAATGAATCTGAGAATTGCTGCATCTGTAACCAGGACAGCTGATCTAAGACTTGGGAGTGACCGCAAGATTGCGTCACCCTGGCTCGGGAAGCTTCTCGAAGAACCGAGAAGCGAAGATATTGTGGAGTATAAATGGAAAGGACCGGACTAGAACGGGGGCTTTTGCTTTGTTCTTCTCTCGAGGCTTCTACCTGCTAGAGCCTGGTCGATCGAGGACCGCTCTTATCTCCGTGTCTGGAGTTTGTTTTTTTTTGAGACCGCCAGCGTCTCCGTTGCTAGATAGTCGAACATTCGACTTGGGAATTCCTTCCCCGTTATTGCTGATTGATAGTTAACTTCTTGCATAGAAGTAGTCAGCCTAGAGTGACTTTGCACTCTAATTTTGGATCGACTTGCATCCTGTGTTTTCGTCACGAATCCCAGCGTGATACGCACTCGGAACCTCCGAACCTGCTGTGAAAGCCAACCGCGCTAATCGACAGACGGAGTGATCGTGTCATCATTAGTCCCAGCACTAATCAGTTTCCAGCTTTTGTGTTTTAAAGCCCTAGCCATACTGTTCCGGTATCCCACGCATCCTTGTATGTGCATATTATCTCTGTACGAGATCCCTGAATGTTATCGTTTATTGAATTTGTACATATCTGTACATAGTTTATTCTAGTGAATAAAATATTTAGTCAAGAATACCTTAATTTCTAGCCTGTGTCATTGAAGGCCTCGCCTACCTATTTTCCAGTACGTTACAGGCTAGTGGTATTCTAAATATTGGTGGCAGCGGTGGGATGGTAAACAGTGAAGGCTAGGTGAAGAAATTTTCGCGGGTGAAATTGTGCAGCCAGACATCAGATGAGAAATTTTGCGTTCCGAATCTGAACCTGCATTAGTGAAATTTTTTTTGTGATCCTGTGATATTGAGAGTCAACTGTGAGACCCTTTTTTTTGTGTGATCCTGCGATATTGAGAGTCAACTGTGAGACTTTTTGTGTGACCCTGTGATTTGAGAGTCAACAGTGAGATTTGGTGTTCAACCGTAAGACGACGCTAGAGACTGATGAAACAAGCATCAAAAATCGTGAGTAACCAATTCTGTTCTCTTGTATCGAACCAACAGTACATTGAGTATAGGTTGTGCTAGGAATTTAGATAGATCAGAGTATAGTAAATTGTGTTGCATTGTGTTTAAATTAGATGTATATCAATTGAAAGAAATCTTAAATTGGTATGCAAATATTTTGTAGAGTGATAGAAAATAATTTCAAAGATAAGAATTATTGACTAAGGTATATTAAAGTTTTGAATTAAGAGTAAAGTTGAATTAAGGAATTTTGTGTAATAGTATTGTGCATAAATTTGAATTTTAAAAGTGTGTATAAATTATAATTGTAATTGAATATTAATTGGAATTTAACTGTTCATAAATAAGATTTTTAAACTGTGTATAAATCAGAATATTATATAATGAATATAATTTGGAAATTTGAAATTGCATAAATTGAAAATTTAAATTGTGTATGATGGTGTTTGATTTAAATTGTTAATAAGATAAGGAAAATTAGTGTGTTGAGAACATTGCTTAAATTAAATATATTAGTTATTTAATTATCATAATTTGAACTTAAGAAAACTGTTAGCACATTATAAGAGAATATTGCAAGTATTTATTTTGTATTGTGTGCATTTGTGCTAGGAAAATTCATATTGTTTATTGTTTTGGTTTTCAAGTGATTATTGTTGTGTTAATTTGAAATTTTGGAAATTGGGTTAAACGTTCTAAAATCGAGTAGTATTTGTATTGTGTTAGTATTGTATTTCACGAATTGGTTGAGTAGTCGTAAGTTAATTATTGTGAAAATTTGAGTAGTAAGTTATTAAGGATTTTATCTCATCATGAGTTATTTAAGTAAAGGGCGTAAGGCAGATCTCGTCTTGAGTTAGCCAAGGGAAATTGATAGGGGAAATAGACGGAACCCTGACCATAAAACAACTTAGGAGGCTAATTGAGGAATCAGAAGGGTATGAACCCACCTTTGTGGAAGGATGTCCTGGATAACATTATCGAGATTCGGTTAGAGAAAGAAGAGAGAGAAGAGAGAAAGAGAAAGGAGAGACAAGAGAGGGATAATGAGAGAGCGTTCGAATTAGAAAAAATTAAGATTCCAGGAAACGTAGGAGCGCTGATGAACGGATAGAGGTGCCAAGACCCTCAGGGGCATCTTTGCGGAACCGGATGCCACAATTTAATCCGGATGAGACGGACATAAATTTGTACCTTTGTCTATTCGAAAGACAAGCTGAATACTTGAAAGTACCTGAAATTGAGATGGCAGGGGAACTTATTTCATTATTACCGCTTTCAGTGTCAAATATTATTTTAAGGGAAAAGGCAGAAGAAACGCGGGATTATAAATTTGTAAAGAAACTCCTCTTAGAACGCTATAAATTATCGGCGGAAGCCCTGAGGCAAAAATTTGTACAACATGTACGGAAATCAGGAAATCTATGGAAGGATTACCTTTTTGAGATACGCACCTATTAGAAGGTCGGGTATCCAGTTTAGGAGTTACAACATATGAAGGGCTACTGGATTTAATGCTAGTAGACCAGCTTAAACGGAAAATGGGGAGCGAATTCAAGGAATTCCATCTCAAAGAATGGGAAAGTTTGTTGTTACCCAAATATCGTAGCGGACTTAGGAGACGTATGAATTTACTTAAGACCCGGAGCCCAAACGCAAGGAAAAAAATTTCCGGATTCTCGCACCCCTGATTTTCGCAAGTTTTCAGTACCAATTCAAGGCGGCTGAAAATATCAGACCCCCTCCCCAGGAAAGGTCGAAATTAAGAATGAAAGGCCAAAAACGCCGAGTGTAAATGAACTTAAACATCGGGATTGGCGAAATGATCGGGAGTTTGAAAGGAAAAGGCACAGAGACATTATTTGTTTCCAGTGTGGAGTCTCTGGGCACATTAGACCTGATTGCCCGGAATTAAAACGTAAGGAGGAATTAAATGCTATCCATACGGAAAGTGAGGTAGTAGATCTGCTAGCACCGTACGTTAGTTTGGGCACTGTAAACAATAAACCGTCTGAAATTTTAAGAGACAGTGGAGCTAGCTATGACTTCATCTGTAGGCGATATGTTAGGCCGCAAGATTTTACAGGCGACACGGTATGGGTAACTCAGCCCTTAGATACTCACGCTATAAAATTACCTGTAGCAAGAGTTTCGCTATGTACTACATATGGGAATATCGATACGAAGGCTTGCGTCATTTCTGATTTTTCGAATCAACAACGATATATTCTGGGAAATTTGACGGCTGCATTATTAGAAGAACAAAACCGAAAAATACAGGTAACTGAGCAAATTAACGCTCAAGCGAAGTTACAAACCCGAACTACTCTAGGGAACGGGAATTCCAGTCCGACAAATGAAAAATCCAGTGCAGGTGGGGAGAAGGTAAATAAACATACCTGGGAACAAAAGACCAATTCCACGAATCGCCCCCCTCCCCTCGTTGCAACCAAAACCAGTCTGGGAGTAAGTGCGGACGGAAAAACGGACAAAAGTACAATAGGGAGAGGTTTTCGCGTAACGGACACTCCGGTTTTACGTCAGAGAGATGAAGCGCGAACCGGGAAAAAACAAACTGAGGGTTTCGAAATTCCCGCGCTTGGAAAAGGATCCTCTGATTCTGACTATAATGAAGTAGTGCGCGAGAATGAAGTAATATCTCGTCTAACTACTGACCAACAGTCGATATCAAAGAGACTATTAGGTAAAAATGCGATTATTAGGTTGCAGTCGAAAGCCCTCGAGGCAAACGGGAGCTCCGAGGGAAACGGTTTTAATACCCCCCTAAGCGCAGAGGAGGGACCCGCATTGTTACAAGACCCGAGCGAAGAAACTGAATATGAGCTTCCAATTGTTAACTTGACCGACGCAGAACGGGGTCTTGTGAATATAACCCCAGAGGAATTTGCGGTCAGCCAGGACAATTGCTCTGAGACTAGGGAAGTGAGAGAACTGTTAGTTAATGTAACCGATGGAGTTGCGCATAAAAGTTTCGTACAAAAACATGAATTGTTATGCAAAATTCAGGTAAACCATTTAGGAGAGGAAAATTGTGATTTGGTGGTACCGGAAAGGTTACGGGAGAGAATTTTGGCTCTCTGTCCCGGAGATGCGGGAACTCACGCAGGCGTAACTAAATCGAAACAACGCCTCGCTAAATTGTTTTATTGGCCGAAGTGTTATCAAGATATGGAAACGCATGTTAAGTCGTGCCATCCTTGTCAACTAGTAGGGAATGCTATTGATACAAAGAAGGCGCCTATGCGATTAACTCCGATAATTAGTGAACCTTTCACTAAAATTAATATAGATGCTTGTGGGCCGTTACCCGAATCTGAAAATGGGAACCGGTATATAATTACCGCGATAGGTCTGGTTTTTAAATACTCGGAAGCGGTGCCAGTGCCAAATATAGGATCTGTAGCGGTCACTGATGCGTTTTTACAGATTTTCAGGCATCTAGGTTTTCCGCGCGAAGTTCAATGTGATAATGGCTTTTCGTTTACAAGCCACCTCACAACGGAATTTTTCAAACGGTTTGAAATGACAGCTGGTGCTGCAACTGATAGCTACTGTGTGGTTCACAAACCCGGCACAGATAATACTAATGCAGATGCATTAAGCCGCTGCATCATGTAAAATGTGGTAAGAATGTAACCTGTACATACTTGCATATTGTCTTTTGTGTTGTAATTATTTGATATTATAATTTAGATATAGTTAGTGTTATTTTGTAGTATAATGTATATTAAGTATCTGAGTGGCTGTTGGTTCCTTACGAGGAAGATCAGAGTTGCAGTTCTCCACGAGAATTGTCGGCATAATCGAGATCCACCCTGTGGAAAAATTCTTATGCGAGGGGGGGTGTAACGATCCGTTACATGACCCCAAAACGAACAAGGAGCCCAAAAGGTGACCTTTTGTCGTGGACTCACGATTAGCCGATAATAGAACCAGGTGGTCTAAAACCCGTAATTGAAAAACGGTGCGTCGACGGCTCCGAACTGTCTGAACATTGTAACCTGTTGAATGGACCTTTACTGTGTACATAATTGAGTGCACCTTGCCGCCCATTAGCGGTTACAAAAAGGCCATTAAGTTGGTTAAGTTAATGAATCTGAGAATTGCTACATCTGGAACGAGGACAGCTGATCGAAGACTTGGGAGTGACCGCAAGATTGCGTCACCCTGGCTCGGGAAGCTTCTCGAAGAACCGAGAAGCGAAGGAGTGCTTAGTATAAATGGAAAGGACCGGACTAGAACGGGGGCTTTTGCTTTGTTCTTCTCTCGAGGCTTCTACCTGCTAGAGCCTGGTCGATCGAGGACCGCTCTTATCTCCGTGTCTGGAGTTTGTTTTTTTAGAGACCGCCAGCGTCTCCGTTGCTAGATAGTCGAACATTCGATTTGGGAATTCCTTCCCCGTTATTGCTGATTGATAGTTAACTTCTTGCATAGAAGTAGTCAGCCTAGAGTGACTTTGCACTCTAATTTTGGATCGACTTGCATCCTGTGTTTTCTTCACGAATCCCAGCGTGATACGCACTCGGAACCTCCGAACCTGCTGTGAAAGCCAACCGCGCTAATCGACTGACGGAGTGATCGAGTCAACATTAATCCCGGCACTAAGTAGTTTCCAGCTATTGTGTTTTAAAGCCCTAGCCATACTGTTCCGGTATCCCACGCATCCTTGTATGTGCATATTATCTCTGTACGAGATCCCTGAATGTTATCGTTTATTGAATTTGTACATATCTGTACATAGTTTATTCTAGTGAATAAAATATTTAGTCAAGAATACCTAAATTTCTAGCTGTTTCATTGAAGGCCTCGCCTACTTACTTCCAGTACGTTACAATATATATGTATATATATGTATATATATGTATGTATATGTGTATATTTATATATATGTATATATATATATATATATATATATATATATATATTATATATATATATATATGTATGTATATATATATATATATATATATATATATATATATATATATATATATATATATATATATATATATATATATATATAAATATATATATATATATATATATATATGTATATATATATATATATATATATATGTATATATATGTGTATATATATATATGTATATATATATATTTATATATATGTATATATATAATATATATATATATATATATATATATATATATATATATATATATATATATATATATATATAATATATATATATATATATATATATATATATATATATATATATATATATATATATATATATATATATATATATATATATATATATATATATATATATATATATATCTGTGAATGTGTAAATTTTTCAAGCATAAATTATATTTAAAGGAAACTTTACGAATCTTCTATTAAAGGGACTTATAAGGGACAATAAAAGACTATTAACTTTATTTTAATTAGTTCTTTAACATAATAATAATCTACATGTTTCAGAAAAAAAGTTGCCTTGAATGATATATTGCAAAAATGCCAGATAAATAGAAAAGAAGTAGGTTGCTAAATTTCGGTACTATATTACACACGTTCGGTTTTCTCTTTTAGAATAAACACTTGTTTTGAATCTGCTGAGCTGTAGGTCCCGCACTAATTAGACATCTTGTTGAAAGAAAACTTAACAGTAGCCCTCCAAACAAAACAAACTTACTGCACAAAAGTAAATACTGCGGGAAAATCGACTAGAAATACAAGGTTTTAATTCTATTACCAATTAAATAGTTGAAATCCACAGTTTATACTAGCTAAATGTCAGTAAATAATCGTAGAGTAGAGCAAATTCTTTCATGGTGGTAGAAAAAATTACCAAATGGCAATTTGTTTGGAAAATCATTTTTGATATAAGCTCAGAAAAGATTTTCTTTGTTTTGCTCTCAAGAAATAGAAAAGTAAAGAAACATTTAATAGAAAAACAATCCTGAAATACATAGGCATGCGTTGAGCTATGACTTTCAACTATTGGAAATTCCTCCAACAAACCTCTAGACGTTTTTGTCTTATTTACGGAGGCAATTTCGTGTCGTGCGTCAAGAGGATATCAAATATATAAAGCAGTATTTTCTAAATTTAAGTTGTGCCATTAGATTTAGAGATATAATGTAGCCAAATAGCTATCATATTTTAAAGAATATTTCATGTCGCAAAATCTGCTAAATTTTTAAATCTTAAAGATCGTTACGTTTGACACCTATCACAGTCCAAAAACATAAAATTCGTAATGAATATTAATCAATTCTAGAAAATGAAGAAGTTTTTGATGCTGAAAGAACTAAAAACGTGCATGAAAAGATTGAAATAGGCATTTACTTATTAAATTGTGTTTTGACGACCTTCCTGCCTTAACATTTAATAGCAAATATTTGTTTTGTATATTTTCTTTATAAGTGTTTTTGGTGACATTAAAGAGTAGAATATATTTTAACACCAAACCGATTCTTTAATTGCATACAATAATTAACTAGAGGTGATTCACAGACATCGTTTTATTTATAATTGACATTAATTGTCACTGCACGATATATTCAAGCTACATAAAATACATTTATCTGTCGATTTAAAGCTTTAGAAGAGCATTTTGACAATAAGCACTTGCTCTTTAACAGCCATTTTAGTGAACTCATAAATTTAGAAAAGGTTAATTCTGATATCGTCATTAGATTTACAGGAAGTAGTTGATAAGATAATGAAACATGTAATATCATTATCTTTGATTTGGAATTGAATCAATCCAGTGAAATTATACTGATTAATAATGTGCTTCAAAGGTTGATAAAGAACTTACAAATCTCTTTGAAATATCATTAGAATCTTCAAATTCAGGTATATGAGAATATTTAATCGATTTCCTTAATCCTAGAATGTTATCTTTTATTTGTCGAACGTTATTAATGCTGTTGTGTCTTAAAAAAAACTTTAAATTTATTTGAATGCAAAAAAGGCAGGTGCTACATATGAATTCATTTTAAAAAAATAATTTGTTCAAATAAAGATGAAAATCTAAATAATTTATAATTCTAATTGCAGAATGTCTCTGAGACGTATGGTTAGCGTTCTAAATTTAAATAAACCGTAAAACTTCAAAAAATATTCATGGAAAATTGAGTTTTTTAAAATCCACTAAATAGATCCAAAAACTTCATAAAATAAAATTCTTTGTCAACTGTGTAATTTGCAAAGCCATAAACACAAAAATCACACCAAAAAAAGTCGTGTTGTATTCACCATAGCTCTCTCAACTAATATTAATCTACGTTGTAACATCAAAATGTGGAATGTCAAACTTTAATGCTTAATTAATTCTTTAATTGCATCTAGTGATCAACTAAATCAGGGATGACCAATCGGCTCTACGAGCAAATAATCTAAACTACAAGAGTGTTCTAGTTTTCCAATAAAATGAGGTCAAAATTTGAGACATGTTATCCAGCGCAATTATTTATGTCTAAAACAAAAGAAAATTGTTAAATTCCACCCTTTATAGACAACTTTGATCTTGGTACACAGATTGTAAGTAATGAACTTTTATCTCTATAAATTTTCCAGAAGAGCCCTCGTGCTGCAGTAGTTGTCTGTCAGCACATATAGTAATTTTCCCTTCTAGAGCCTTTACGATTTCACTTGTGTTTCGATGTCATAAGAATTGAAGCTTATGCTTAACACAACACAACCAACCCATCTGCAATTCTACCCAGAATAGCTGTAAAATACATGCAAAATTTGCTATTACTGCCAAGAAACTTTTTTAAATATCTGATTATGTTCACAGGCCTATGCCGGAATTATCTCACCCAGATGAAAGTAGTTACCTTTTATCATACTGTTCGATAAATTAGCTTCACGCTTGGCTCTTCATAAGAAATACTTTTATCTAAATACATTCAAATCTTGGTTGCTCTTGTTTTTATGATATACCTATTTGAGGGGTTGTTTGAGCTTGAATTAATGTTTCTCCAAAACTTTTTTGTCTATCCTTCATTTTATGTGGTATTACCATAAATGTTGAGATAAACTTCTGAGGGAGATACAGGTGAAGAGGTAATATAAAGATTTGCATACGAAGCCATGGCCTGAAGCGTCAGAGATAAAGAACAGCAGAGGTCAAAGATGGAAAAGAAGGATTAGTTATTAATTTAAAGCATTTATTGAGCATAATGAATACAAATGGTATACGATATAATGCAGCTTGATTGTTATAACAGATGTTGAAATTTACAGAATCAGAAGTCATGAAGTCATAAACATGCTCTACATCAACAGAGTATTGATTTCTGGATGCTGTCAAATTTCTTTGATTATATCAGCTGTACAGAAAAGTGTTGCCACGAGATCCATTTTATACTTCTCAGGGTCATGATACGTGACACATTCAGTATATTGCCATAGAAATAAATTACGGCTCATTTATTCCGGTGAGGGTTACGGAACCAGTCCTCCAAGACCAATCCATCGATGCGGTAATGAACTGTTCAAATGGCCAGTACAAAATGAATAGATACCCCTTATGTTGCTACTTACATTTGATAGAGCATCATCGAGCAAGTCGGGAAGACCTTGTCCCACAGAGACAAATTAATTCGCAGCGGTCACTCTGGATGGTAAAAAAGTACGGTCGGACTAAGGCGGCGCCGATCAAATCCGCCCACATTAACTTTAAAGCAATGTCGAGCCGTGGAAAGGCACCTTGTTTTAAGTCCACAAGTTTTGAATGCAGTGCACTCAAACCACCTATAAAAGTTCAGAATAACAATAGATCATAGCTGCTAATCTTTTAAAAATATAGAGAGATTGAATCATAGTATTTGTTACATTAAATATATACTGTTGGACAAAAATCTAAATATATAATTAGGTATCATTAAAATGCAAATTTCAGAAAATATAACAAAATTCTATATAGTTTCAGTTTATTACCTGTAAACACCATAGCCAAAGGAGTTAAGATGAATGATGACTAACTCTATTTTACTTTTATAAACATTTATTCATTCACACAAATAGAAATACATGCGAGAGCGTTAGTCGAGAACGTCTTCGTCTGAGCGATCTAACCCTTTGTCTCCTCTAAGCTTTGCATACTCGTTAGAGTTGAGTTGTAGAGTTGCGTGGGGGCTAGTTGCTCACCATGGAGTAGCAAAGTCTGGACACCACATCACTCCCCCTGCAGTAACAACGGTAGATTAAACTGAACCCGAAGCCTGAAAGTGTCGTCATAGAGTGATCGGAGGACTCACTGGGCGTGTAAGGAGTGTCTGTTGTATACTCATCTGCATCTGGTGACGCAACCACCGGAGAGGTTGCAGGTGTGAAAGCTGTAGCTGTCTTGAACTCAGGTGGCCACAAGAACGCAGGTTTTAAAAGATCAAAGTTAACCACCTTTTCGCTGTTGTTGATTAAAATACAGTAAGTTGAAGAGTCTCTAGCCAGAACCAGATGAGGACCAAAATAAACCGGCTCTAAAGATTTTCTGAGTGAATCAACCCGAATAAACACATGGGTCGACGAACTTAAATTTTTATGTGCAAAAACATCTTTTTTAGTGAGCACTAGGAACAGTTAGAGTTATAATTGCCATAGTGTTTTAACTTTCGGACGATAACACTTGGATCCATAACGTTATTTCTGGGTTGTAGAAATTCTCCAGATAAGCGGAGAACAGTCCTACAAGTGAGTTCAGCAATAGCCGTTTTGAGGTCATCTTTCAGACATGTTCGATGTTCGAGAAGCAGTATAGGCAGTAAATCAGACCAGTGAATTGATGTATGGCATCTAATGGATTCCTTGAGTGATCGATCAACCATCACGTGGGAACTGGGATAATAAAGGGTGATACGAATTTGATGGACATTTAAAAGTTTGGTGAGAGACCTAAAAAGTTGAGAATCGAACATGTTAACAAATAACCATTGCCATTTGAAGGAAGTAATGGACCTACTAAATTGTTGTGAATATAATTGAAACGTCGAGATCTTAGATCGAGCTTTGTCAGTGGACTGGAGGTATGCTTATGTACTATAGACCCCTGGCAGTCAACACAGCAGCGCGTTCATTCCGCTGTCTTTTAGCAGTCCAGGCCAAATAAAACGTCTTTGCAAAAGTCGACGGGATGAATTGAAGCCTGGATGAGGCTTGCGATGTAAGTTCAGGAATACCTCCCGCCGAAACTTTTTAGAAATTAGGACTGAACAAGGGAGCAATGTACATCACAGTACAAAACTGTTTCTGGTGTCAATTCCAATATTTGCAAACTAAGATTATGCAAGGTTTGACCAGAAAGTAACTCTTGGAGCTCTTCATCATATCCCTGTTCCTTTGCAATGGCGGCAAAATCGGTAGAGGAGGGAATATGCAACGACCTCTTCAATTCGTGAAAGGAACTCAGCTAGAATATTTTTTTTTCTAAGAGAAAAATCAGCAGGAGGCATGTCAGTTGCTGTTATCCGAAAGAGAGTATCAGCGGCAGTATCTTCCAAATGGGATAAAACAGATATATGGAAATTAGAAAATAAAGTCTAACTGCCTATTTTGTCTTGGAGAAGGCATTTCAATTTTTTGTGTGATTGCGAAGGTAAGGGGTTTATGATCTTTAAATATACAAAAGTTCCTTTCTTCCAGCATGTACCGTATATGTTTAATCCCTGCATATGCTGCTAATAATTTCCTATTGTAGGCGCTGTATCTTTTTTTCGGTTGATAAGAACTTTCGAAATAAAAATCCAAGGGGTTGTAATTGATTGTTAGTAATTTGATTTAACGCGGCTCCGATAGCGAAGTTTGAAGCATCCATATTCATCACTAATTTGGACGTATTAGTTGGATGTGCTAACAAGGTAGCATTAACCAACTGCTTCTTACAAATCTCAAAGGCTTGTTTCACCGAATCAGATAATTCAATTCCTTTGTTGTTGTTTTGTTTTAGTCCTTTAAGGTAATCATTTAAATCTACTTCGTAATTCGCAGATAGGGTCAAGAATCTACAATGGAAATTAATAAGGCCTAAAAATGCTCTCAATTCCTTGATTGTCTTTGGTTCCTTATAATTTAAAATAGTTTAAACTTTTCCAGGTAGATGCTTGGTGCCTTCTTTCTAAACGAGATGACCTAAAAAAGATAATTTAAGAACGCGCAAGATGCATTTTGAAGTGTTTAACTGAAATCCATAGTCGGTCAGTGTTTAAAGTATTGTGCGTAAATGGCACTCGTGTTCATCCTCATTATAAGGAAAAACTGAAATATCGTCTTGGTAGGCAAAGCAAAAATCGAGATTTAGTAAAATCTCGTTAATGAACGGCTGGAAAGATTGAGCAGCATTGCGAAGACCAAAATTAAGAAAGGGGAATTCAAACAATCCCAAATGTGTTCTGATAGCAGTTTTTGGAATGTCAGTTTCATTGACGGGAATTGCATTGTAAGCACCGAATATATTTAATTTAGAAAAAATATTTTTGCCATATAAAGCAGGGGGAAAATCCTTCAGGTGTGGTATCGGGTCTCGATCAGGAATTGCTTTAGCATTATTACGGCGGTAACCAGCTACCTGACGTATATTACCTAAGGCCTTCCTTACTGCATGCAAAAGTGAGGACCAGAGGATTTTCGAAGGTCGACAGATGCCTTTCTCTACCTTATTATCAAACTCCTTTTTCACCGCTTCCAATAGTCGTGGCAGCAAGAATAGCATTACAAATCAAACACTTCTAAAGTAGAGATTTGGTTCAAAAACTTGACTGAAATTTATTTTAACAAGTTTAATTGCCAATTTTCCCTGTGTAGATTGTTGACTTCGAAAACTACTATAAGGTTACTATAGGGACTAATACTATAGGGGTAAAGTTACTATAGGGAAGATCAAAGACCAATCTGCGCCCATATGGTCATGAGACCTTCTGGCTTCTCCTAGCTATGGTAGGTAGCAAATGTCGCAATGCGAGCTCCACTAACGAGCAAATGCAGGAGACTAGCAGTCGTTGGAGGAATATGGAAGACGATAGGATACTCTAGCCGGCCTCTCAACGAATGAGTTAGTGACGGTGGCGCAAACTACGCTGGCCAAAAAAGGGCTAATCTTGTAGCCAGATGAATTTAATTCGTTGCGCTTAAAGACAGTATCCAGATGGCCTCCAGATGGAGCTGGAAATTTCGATGATTACCGAACTGAATATATAAAAATATCTTTGGGACGGAATCTACCATAAATTCCTCAATGTACCATTCGTGAAAAAAAGTTACAATTTATGGAGCTTCAAAACTATCCTTTCTTTTCTTGCTGTATTTTACAGTTTTAGCTCACTTTGGTATATAGTGTGTACTAATAGTCTTGTCTCACGAAATTCTCTGATATCTAACTTTATGTAGATTGTTATGGAACCGCATTCAGCAAAATTAAGTTAAATTTAACTCAAAGCCTCAGAGATGATATAAATTATTGAGAAAAAAATACATTCTAAACAAAATAATTACTTTATCTGTAGTATCATGTTTAAAATATGCAGATTAGACAATAGAAATAGAAAATCCTAAAATATCAGTACATTCAAAGTAGAGGTTTCTGTAAACTTCAATACTTCAAGAAAACCTAAGATATCACAAATTAGTTTTTTCTGATGTTTCTTAACATTTGACGTATATTTTTCTTGAAATAGTTTGTATTTAAAGTCACTGTAAATGGAACAAACGCAGGGTATGTTAACGAGTATTTTTAACGGAGAATTGGTAACCCACATGTCAGTAGGGATGGGAGTTTAATGTAAACTCGACAAGTCCTACGTGGGAAATACCTTTACAATTCAAAACAATACTTTTTAACAAGGGATATGGAGTTCAATTTTTAATTTTATTACTATATTCAAAAATTTCTCCAATAAATAAAAGATTAAAGCTGTAACGGAAACAATATTCTTCCAGAGATATTTTTCATTCAAAATTTAGCACATGGATGAAAATAAAATATGCTTTTAATGTCATTTTTTACAGTCGTAAAAATACAGTTTTGGTAACCGTTTTAATAACTTCTCACTCGTGAATCCCCTGACTGAATCATATAAAATATGTGCATAAAAATTGTTTTCAGATATTTTAAATTCTCTTAAAAGTAATAAAAATCTCCTAAAAGTATATTTTAATTAAGCGTGAAACGACTCCAAACAAATATTTTAGTAAATATCATTATTGAGATTAATGGTATTTGTAAAATAATATCCATGAAAGCAATAATTTGCACAGATTTAGAAGGATTTTAATGTAATATTTCTATAAAAAAGTAATTAGATCCTAGGATTTCAGTGAATGACTTTTGTCTTTATAATAGTATTTTTCAAAATATTTTCTCGGATTTATAATATATTTTCAATTTTGTACTTTATACAAAATTTTCATAATTTTGAACTATTTCAGAAGTTTTTGGTTAGCTTACAAGTAGAGACAGGTTTCTTTTTGAGGAGAGGGGACAGATCTAAAATGTCGTTAAGTTTTGAATATGGCGAGCTGAATATTTCAAATAACGTTACTCTTAAATCCTTCCAAACATAAAACTATATTATATTGCTATTAGTTACTTCAATTTACATAAACGACCTCGTATGACTCTCGACTGAAGGTACAATGACATGTATACCACAAATTATTACTCAACATAACATTTCTTTTTGTGTACAAGTACTACAAAATGGATTTTAATGTATGACACTGAACTAGTTTTTCTCTAAAATTTGAGGGTTCGTGAACTTGTATAACACTTTCATGAACTTGCATACCTTAATTCTATTTCTCTCTGAAGTCGGTCTCGTGTAAAGCTTTCTTTTTGAAAATTCTAATGGATTTAATCTTTTCCTTTACAGGCTTCGAACAGAATTTAGATAGAATAGATATTTATTTCCCCATGTTGAAAGACTATGTTCAGTGTGGGGAAAAGATAACAAAAGTTTAGAATTTCAGCAGTAAATTTTTAAATCTAAAAGAGGAAACTTTACGTCTAATGCTGAGGATCAAGATGAGATTAAATCATTGGGCACAGTTTTTAGACTTTGATAGTGAAAATGACGTTAGATGCTATAAGTAGAAGAAATGCGGGCGATTAATGTCTTTACCCTAGTTCGATTTATAAATACATATGCTGATCAATTTCGTTATGTACCATTTTTTACTATTTTAAAAACTACATGTAAATAACGATTAGCAATATATTCATACATTTATAATAAAAAATATTTTAAAGTGTTTTTATTTCGGCAAAGAATAAAAGTTCATTTAAAATATTTTTCTATCGTGTTTCAAACTTAACTTTCATAGGTAGAAAAGCATGGTGCACATGATATAAAATCGTTTCACCTTACTTGTAGACTGAATAAGTAAAGGTAATTGTAGCTCTTCTAAACACTAAAATATTTCTCTATAAGCAATATTAAAAGCGAACGGTATTACAAGTCTTTTGCTAGATAGAGTCCCGTAAAAAACCATGAAAACCCTTTAAAAGTAATTTACGCTTTTATTACTGCATCAGGCATGCAAATGATTGAATTTTAGCTTAAGGACTATTATCTTTATTTTCACTCATGGGATAATTAGACTAAGTCTTACAGATTAAAAATATTTGTTAACTTTTCTTTTAAGTTATTTTACGAGTTAACAGAAATTACTTTTGTAGCAAGTCGAAAAATGCTTTCCTATATTCATCAGAATTTTCACCTGATAGCACATTTTGTATGGTCTGGTCTACTTTGCATTGCATAACAATATCTTTCTTCACTCAAAATATTGCAAACATCCGTTGTAGGGAATCTGATGACTCTTATTTTTTCTCGTACTTACTTTTTGCATAATTAATTTTCTTTGTAAAATCAAACTTTCTCATATCCACTTTAAACAGTTCACTTTCAAAAGACATTTTACCAATAAACGAAAGAAAATAGCATTCATATTCTAGGACCTACTTTATTCCTGTTATCAATCGTTCCATTTAAGTTATGTCACAGTTACACTCTGAAATTAACACAAAAATTGCTGCATGACTCCAAAAGCAAAAGTGATTACATATTTATTGTATTTTTTCTTACATCTACGCAAAGCAATAGTCAAGCCCAGGAAGAATTTCAAAACTTTGTTTGTCCTATCCAGAACGAACCATCTATATCAAAAACTTATAAATCTTTTCATTGTATTTCCCTAAGTACATATATTTATATTCTTTGTATGATAACAGCCTAAGTTTTTTGTCCATCTATTTTCGAGTTTATGAAGCAGTTGGAGCTGGAATGGATAGAGGCATCCATATTGGTTTCTTGAAGAGTTAGGGTTAGCAAAATTCAAATCGAGTAAAGTTTATCTTCTCCTAAACTATCAATCTGATTCTAAAATACATATGCTTCATATAAATATACTTCATATCACATCAAAAAATACTGTCGTTTTTAAAACGACAACCCCCCCTTCCCCCCTTTTCGATCGGTTAGTGCCATCATTTCAAGCCCTATTTTCCCCGGTTAAGAACAGGCGATTAAATTTATCAATTTATCACATAACAAATAGGTAA
Organism: Pardosa pseudoannulata; assembly: GCA_032207245.1. Classification (NCBI taxonomy): domain Eukaryota; kingdom Metazoa; phylum Arthropoda; class Arachnida; order Araneae; family Lycosidae; genus Pardosa; species Pardosa pseudoannulata. The sequence goes on along the minus strand of CM063502.1, from coordinate 129,880,013 downwards.
AAATAGCATTTTTCTAGCATTATGATATCATTCTTTTAACCATATCATTTAATTATTTCTTATTTTAAATTATTTAAATATCGTCTGCATTATTTTCATACGTTTTATCACTAAAGTTAAATATTACGTAAGTAATTTTCTTTTATATTTGGCTTAAAAAATAGATTAGTTACATATATGAGACTTTTAAATTTAATCATCCATTATTTTTTGTTGCAAGATAATTGTCAGCTAAAAAACAAACCATTTTTTTTCCTGCCTCATAGGGTACTTTTCAATTTTGAAAAATTAAAAATTTTACTGATCCCGTCATAAGACGTGCTATATGCTAGTATACTAATATTTCAAAAAAGAAATTTTGATGCGTTTCGTTATGTGTTTGAAATTTGCTCTGCCTCAATTCCAAATAAACGTTACATTTTCGTACCAACGCAATCCCAGTAAAGGTAGAAACGGAAAGGGTATTCAGATTTTTTCATACATTATCTGAATCTCTAAAAAATTGCTTTATTTTACATATGTTCTTTGCACTATGAAATCAACTTCTCTTTATTGCAAAAGGGGAAAAATTTTGAGTGGTTACACGCTGCGTATGCTTACTATTGAACAGCAAAAACTTTTAATGTGAATTGGAAACTTCAGAAAATCTTGCTCATTTAAATCAGTTATTGTGAGGAAGTGTTGAAATTTTTGTTATAAATGTTTATTCTTCTAGGTTGTATTTTTCTAGTTTATATTCTTCTTGGTTGAATAAATAAGTACCTCTCCGTGCAATTAAAACTAGAACAATCCTATCCGGTTCTAGTCAGCTTTTCATCAAAAAGGAAAAATAAATGAGATAAGCCGGAACAAAGGTTGGTTAAAACCGGATACAAATAAGTACTCAGTAGACGTTTCTTTTATTTTTCACAACAAATCTACCCCTTATAATAAAGTTATATTACATGCAACAGTTTTAATATCTTTGCCCAAATAATGTTAAGGGATTTTTCCTTGTACTTATACATTTGAAATAAAGTTTGTGCGTACATAGAAATTCTTATAGATAAACTAATAATATTGTACACAAGAAAGCAATAAAGAAAATTTGAGATGTATACACAAAGTTCCTTCTAAAAGCAAAACCTGTGACATTTTCATTGTTCATGGCAGAGACACGCGTAGAGTGTTCACAGTTCCATGTCCACGCGCTGATTGAAACTTATCTGTTTGCAAGCTCATCAAATAGCTCAAAAATGCTTCCGCCTGACCGGATTATCCTAAAAGCTTACGCGAGAGTGGGTCTTTTTCATTTATTTTATTATTATAAAAGAGTTCCCTTTTTAAAATCGTTTTTAACTCACGTAATTTCCAACTACCCCTTTTTTAGACCTGACACACACACACACACACACACACATATATATATATATATATATATATATGTATATATATATATATATATATATATATATACATATATATATACATATATATATACATACATATATAGATACATATATATATACATACATATATATATATATATGTATATATATATACATATATATATATACATATATATATATATATATATATATATACATATATATATATATATATATATATATATATATATATATATATATATGATTTTTTCTCTCTTTTGTACGACTCCGCAATATTTAGACATAATTTAATATACTTAGGTTTTGAGGGTTGTATTTTTTGAGAGCACTGTCCTCTTGAAATTGTTTGTAAAACACTCTCTTTACTGCCATTCCAGACCTCTGTTTTTGCCGATATCAAAGTTCTTTTTTGTTTAGAAATGTACAAGAAATTTTTAAATATAAAAGCAAATATTTTGATAGCATTATTTGAAATGTTATATTCATATTCAATCAAGGGAGATAAATTTCTCGGCAATACTTTGTGACATCGCAATTTAAGTGAAAATAAAATAACTTCATTACTTAATTTATGTTCTTTAGATGTCATCTGAATTCAATTTACTTCAGTATGAGAGAGATATCCTACGAGTAATAAAGTGTTGTAGATGCCATAGATGATTTAAATAATTTATATATAATTTGTACTACTTTTAAACTTAACCAAAAATCCATTTTATACCGGAAAATTGAATCAAAAGTTGAGTGTTCTGTTTTTCTTGTGAAACTAATTATGATTTTTAATTTTTTTTCTTTTTTACAATTGTTAGAACAAGTTGTTAACAAAATTTACAAATTGCTAAAAGCTGATTTTTTTTATAAATTATATACTTTCTTATACTATATATAAATGATCTTTTGATTTTATATTTCTAAAATGAAGCTTGCACATGTATGCACTTGTAAATTCCTAATAATATTCTGTACATGAAAACAATAAGATAGCTTTTGAAACGTAACATAAAAAGAAATTAATATTTATGTTTGAAGGTCATCATGCACGGTAAATACATCACATGTGATTCATTTCTTTTTAACCACAACAAATTCAAAGTCCTTTTGCTTTTTCTGTGGAATTACATAAATACTGGAAAGAATTTAGAAACCTGGGTAACTCCGGATACCTCATGTAGTTATTATAGCTTAAAAAAATTGTTAAAATTATTATACTTCAAACAGCTATAATCTCTCCTTTTCGAAATTTAAGGTATTATTACATATATTTTGTACAGGAAAGTTTTATTTTTTAAGAATTGTTTTTCCCAACAAAGTTTCCAAGCAAGGCTTAGTACAACCACTAAGTTTTATTCTAAGGCCTAAAAGCGATCCAATAAATGTAAATAACCCTATTATATCTAAAAGAAAACATTTTCACTAATTCTAATTTTGAAACAAATAATAACCTTTAAACTTAATAAATTACTAAGGTTTTGCCTTGAAATTATAAATACTTTCACATAAATATATTATTAATAGCATACTAAATTTTCAAACAGATTGTTCAAAATCAAAATCAATTTATTTTGACAGTCTACATAACTAGTTTTATTAAACTTTTTATGCCTTAAAATTTTATTCAGATTTAAAAAATTTTTTATTTATATTTTCCTTTTATTTTAATCTACATTTTTTTAATATTCAAAGTCTATGGCGAAAGTTTATGGCGAATAAATGTTGAAAAGGATGCATTTGAACTAGTTTCTACAAAAGAAATAACGAAACATATGTTACAGTAGAACTAATAGAGTGTTACAATGGTATTTTGAAGAATCCCAGTTTCTTCCATAAATAAACAATGCATCTCCGATTGCATTTCTTATTATAAGCTTATGAATGACAAAGCAACTCCATCAATTTTCAGTACAGAACACTTCAAGCAAAGAAATAGAAGTCATCTTTTCCTATAAGACAAAGTATGTTCTTATGCGTCGAATTACTTTCATTATACTCGTTGCATGAATGCCAGGTGTCACTAATATTCAAGATACAAGCTATCAGGAAAATTTTACCTCAAATTCACAAAATTATATTATAAAGTGCAAAATATTAATTAAAATATTTTCTAAAACTGTTTAGAAAATGAAAAACTGAACTTTATAGAAATATTCAATTTATTTTAACGATTTCAAATTCTAACGCCCCTAAATTCTTTTAGATGCATAAACAGAACTTGGTGAATAACGAGTGTTTGAAAATGACTAGTTTTTATTTTAAGTTGGAGTTACTAAATTGGTATCGGCATTCAAAATCTACAGACATAATAGGGAGCGCAACAGCCAATGTCCCACTTATCTTTTGGAACCTAATTGGAACTGTTTCCAGATGCTATAAAGCCTTAAAAATTATAATTATTTTCTTTGTACTTTTTTTCTCTCAAAATCCTTTATGTTAAAAACCGGTATCCGAAAACTAGTCTAGACCTAGTCGTATCCTAATAAACAACAAACCAAGTCTACATAAAAAGATGCGCATAGCAGGAAAAAAAATCATATCCTTGAATGCTTTATAGGTGGCAATTTAAATTTCAAGAAATTCTGAAGGAGACGATTGTTTGAACAAACAGAAAAAAAAAAGATTTTTTTTTTCATAAAATCTATTTAGTGGTATTACATAAACTGCCGCATCATGCAAAGAATAAAGGGTAATACCCCGTCCAAATTAGGCTGCTTTAAGTATTTTTTTCGCTTCTACAAATCAAATTCACGCAGTAGAAGTTGGGTGTTTTTTATTTTCAGTGTTGATGATTTTGATCTCTCAGAAAATTTTTTATTGCTCACTAGTGAATTTAAATGAATGTCAATATAACAGAAGCAGAAAAAATTTCAACTAGGATCTAAGAGTTTAATGGGTTATTGTTCCTCAACCTAGTGTTAGCTCCTTTAATGAACGTGGATTTCCGAATAAGTATACAGAGGAAAGTGTTGTACTTCCAGACTCAGCAATTAAGATACAAAAGAAGTTTTCTATTGTTTTTTAAAACTGATTGTGGTTGAGAAGGATATTTAGCCAAAGGATAGATATAAAAATAGAATGTTCTCATTATAGTACAAAAAATAATAATAACTGGTACTAAAGTACAGAAAAAGAAAAATATTTTTTAAAAAAGTTTATAGCTTCTCAAGATAAAATTCTTGGATATATCCGTACGATCAGTTATCAATAATCTGAAATTTTGAAATCTAAGCAGGGTATCCCTTTCCATAGATTTCTTTGTTTAAAAAAATTGGAGTTTATAATATATGACAGTACTTTCTTTTGTAAAAATATAAAAGATATTTAACTTTAAGTATATTCAAAAATGGAGCTTTTTAAACCTGTGTTGTTTTTAAACTAATGATACATAACTTTTCTATAAAGATGAACACTATGCCGATCCAAAAAAAAAGTGTCCGCATTAAAATATTTCTTTCAAATTTTGCGATTTTGCTGTTTTGAATGGATTGATGGGTGGATGGATGTATTAATGTATGAATGTATGAATATTTGAATATATGGATGGATTGATGTATAGATGGATATTTAAATTTTTACACACACATGTATATATATATATATATATATGTGTGTGTGTGTGTGTGTGTGTGTGTGTTATAAAACAACATCAATCACATTTCACAAAACAGGAACATGTAATTTCAAAGCTAAAAAACATAACAATTAACCGATTAAACATAAAATAGACATTGACTCGTTTTGATTAAATTCATCATAAATCGTCATTGTAATTACTCTCACTCTTCTGCACACACGCTGTGTTTCAGTAACTCTCTGTGGCGCGCGGTTCTTCGCGTTGCCATTCATAGTTTGTAAAAGTCTAGTCGTCTAGTCCATGGAGTTGTGTATCTGCTATATATATAGCCTTCACACACACACACACACACACACACACACACATACATATATATATCTATATATATATATATATATATAAATATATATATATATATATATATATATATATATTATATATATATATATGTATATATATATATATATATATATATATATATATATGTATATATATATATATATATATATTATATATATATATATATATATATATATATATATATATATATATATATATATATATATATATATATATAAACCTTACGTATACGTATAATGAAGAATAATAAATGTCATTCTTTGCTTGAAATGTATTGAACGTATTATATTTGCATATTATTATTTATTATTGGGCATTATTTATTATTTAAATGTAGTGAATGTATTATTTGCTAAGTATTATTCATCAGCTTAAATTAGGACAAGGGTGAAGAGAACTTTATGAAAATTTATTATCTTGGGATCTTAAAATTTAGGAATTAAAAGTTGTTGATAACCTAGTCCTTTTTAGGGTGTTCGTTGAATTCCATTTTCTTACGATCCAAAAGGAACTCCGTTTTGGATTTTTACTATAATTTCCGATAAAAGCTCTTTTCTACATTTTCATCATAAAGGATGATTCACACTAAACCATGCCGGGCGCAGGTGAGTGCCGTCATATGACATTTTCCCATTCTGGACTACTAACAATGATGCTTCCTTCTCCATAGATTCTATACTGCGGGAAGTTAGACATTATTCATAAAGACAAAATAGCATTACGTACTTTTATAGCCTATTTCCTCCATTAAACAGATTTAACTATAGGTACAACTGAAGACCCAATATATGTCACGCAGGGACAATAGCTCATTTAATCCTGTAGATAAGTTAACACTTGTCAGACCAAAGATCCGCCAGTTCGTTAGGCAGGATACGACCAGAAATTATCTTATGCTTTTTCTATAAATTCGTTCTTGTTACACCTGGAAGGGCTTTGCTGGCTGTTTTCCGAGCCCAGATCTAAAATGTCTGTTTAAATTTCTGACCGTTCACCGTTGTGCTTCTTCGTACTTTTCCAGTGTAAATAGGAACACTTTAACATCTGCCGATATGTCATGAACAACATTACTAAACCGTGCTTAAAATTCTAAATGTTTTGAACGATCACCAAATTCAGATATGGTTAGTTTAGTTAATTTTACAAATTCAGTTTTGACATTATTTTTAATTTATTTGCATTATTTACCAGAAATAGGTGTAGTTAAATTTTTACGCTAATAATCTTAAATGATCTGTAATAAGTTGAGTGTTTTTATTTGAAATGTTGCCTATAACAGTGACCTTTACAGTTCCCTATAACAGTGGAGTATATCATAAATTTTTTCACCTTTGCTTGACTTTACATTATGTGTTGCACTCTTCATATATAACAGGTTTCTGAACCTTGCCTAAAATTGTAATTTAATTATAATTATCGATTATTATCGAAATTTGTTGCAGAAATCTGAAATGATACGTCATGAAGTTCTTGGTAGAATACTTCATACTTCGTATTCTCTTAGATCTCAAGCATCAACCCACACAACAGATTCTAAAATAGCAGTTGACATTCTGGCATATCTTCCATATATTAATAATAATTATGATTATTATTGAAATCTGAATCAGAAATTCTAAGATAGCATTTAGCGAAATATCTGACACTGTAGCGAAAATGCAGTATTCCAATAAGCATAATAGTGGCGACTTCCAAGTGGCACAGTGACCGACGTGCAGGTCTAGACTCTCGCGGTGCTGGTTTCGAGAATCGGCAGATGCACTAAATGTTTGACATCTATAGACAAAATTCATATAAAAAAATATGTGGGTCTGGATGGTCTGACCGATGGTACAGAATATGAAATTAGAATCAGGATCAGATAGTCTTCTAACTCATTGTGGATAATCAAAAGTGGGGGGGATGTCTGATGTGGCATTGCAAATGCTTTACACCCATTAAAATTATGAATTATCAAAAGCACAACAGTTAGCTTCAAAGCATTAGGTTAAATTGTTATTCTAGTAGGAATCCCTATTGATAGTAAACGGTCAAATTTCTTCTGCACAAGCGGCTAACAACTGAGAACCGGTCCTGGCCACGTATGACTTTTTTTTAGTTCTCAATGTAAATAACTACAGGATGGCTATAGAAGGCTTAATGCAATTTGATATTTAATAATTCATGCAGTGAATATACATTTAAATTAATAACATTAAGGGATATGTTGATTCAAAAAGCTTTATGGCTCTTGTCAGTAAATTTGTAAGTGTAGTAACCTTCGTCAAACAAAAACTCTCGAAGAGATAGTCGATTTCAAGCCAGGTACTGGAAGCCTGTAGAAATTTACATTAGTTATTGCGGTATAACACATTTTGATGTTTAATAATTCATAAAATTCTTCAATATTTATTAATTATTAAATATCAAAATGTGATAAATCTCAATAGCTACTGTAGATGTGGGTATGGTTTCCTGAACTTTCAATAAAATCGACTACTGTCTTTATATTTTCTGTGTAACGAAGGGTCCACTAATAAAAGTTCATTGATAAAGGCCATAAAACTATATAACTATTAAATGTTATTAATTTAAAGTTATCTTCATTGTTGTATGACTTACTAAATATGAAAATGCATGTCGGACGATGGCCGAATGGGTAAAACAACGATACTGAATTTTCCCTCACTAATTCTGGCGATTCAATAATTCTCTAGCGATACCCTCATTAATTCTGGCTTCAAGAGATCCGCTAAGTATCCAGTAGTCTTCCAATTATTCTCTCTCAGAGCTTCTCTTCTGTGTTCACCCGCGGATGGCCCCTGCGTCGCGACGTTCACGCTTCAGGTGCTTCAGGAGTGACCAACGCCATGGGTGGTCCAATAGTTGGAATCTGCCCACCACCACCGGGAGATGCCTGGGAGGCTTCACGGTCATATGGACCAGGTTCTGTGCTTGATTGTCAGTGGGTTCGAATACCGCTTCAGGCATGAGTGATCGTAGCCATTTGGGATTGGCTTTAATCAGTAGAGCCCTATTTCACTAGTACTCGAAAAGCAAAATACTAGACTGTAACTCTCCAAACGAAACATCAAGAGGTATCGCACTTATTATAGATATCCTGTGTACATAATGAAGACAAAACTGCTTACAGCTCATTGCTTTCACTCTACACTGTAAGTTACCCAGTTTTAGCCTAACAATACATTATATACCTATAATAACATTAAGAAAATGAATAAAAGTGGACTAAAAAAGACATATCTCTGGAATCCACTTAACACGACCGACCATTTCTTGATACAAGTAACGCTACCAACTTTTCGACTATTAATACATTACATACCTATAAAATCACTTAGGGAAAGGAATGACAAAATACTGCAAAAAGACATGCATGCAACCTCATTAGCATCAAGCACTTTTTATTTCGATATAAGTCAATAAAGTCTCTAAAATAACCTAAATCAAGTAAATAAATAAAATTTAAAAAATCATTTTTACCCTGCCACGCAAGTGAATAATTCCGATAAATTAGAAGTTTCAAATAACTTAAACTGCTCAGTTATCCGCACTATTATAAATGCATTCAAAAAAACTATCGATATATCAGCAAAAACAGTTAGTTCTTATCATAAATACATTTTTGTCATTAAAAAAATTTTTCTATCGTTAAATCATCAAAGAAATTTTGAAAGAAAAAAATTGCCAATGTGAGATTTTCCTTGCATAACTATCATAAGGTTTTCTCCCAAGGGAATATCATGTGTCGGTCAAAAAAGCATAAATATTGATTAAAAATAGCATTTATTTAAATTTATTTGACTTGTCTTCCAATAATATTATTCACTTCTCACAATAAGGCGAGTTGTTTTCATTTCGTTATAATAATATTTTCTTTGAACCCATGTAATTTTGTGCTAATAAATTAAATTTTTATTTATCTCTATCCTAGTTAATTAATTTTCTGGGAAAGTTGAGTAATTTTGACTTAAAATGGAATGTTAAAATTTTTTTTTCAAGAAAGAAAAATATTTATAAAGAGAAATAAGTCATTATATTAAAATTAAGAATTACACTGACATTGTTATATATTACTCATATTACGACTTTGAATTTTAAAATACTTTATTTTTTTAACTATCTTCCGATTCTGAGCCGATGGCCGAATGGTTAGGGTGCTGGCCTTCGGGTTCATAGTGGGTTCGAATCCCACTATGGCGTGGATGTTCGTAGCCGTTCGGAATCGGCATAAAGCAGTAGGTCCCGGTCTTATTAGCCCTCGTGTTGCAAAAAGTAGACCGTAGCACTCCAAAACCAAACCAAACCAAACCTATTCTGAGTAAGTATTGTATTTTAAAGAACATTATTTATCGTAAAATTATTACACTTTTAAATTATATTTTAAAAAAAACTTTAAAAAAATTCTTTGGGGAAAATACCTTGATGAAGCAGGTTTACCAACTTACAGCTTTGTTGTTGTTATTTATACAGTGGACTACGCTTAATGTTATCATGGTTAATGTTATCAATCGCTTATTGTTATCACTTGGTCCCGATTTTCTCTTTTCATTTGTATGTTAAATTATCGCTTTATATGATCGTTACATCGGTTAATGCTATCAGTTTTCGAACCTCATTTTGACTGACAAAGGAATATTCATAATATATTCAGAAGGAACGCATTCTTTTATTTCCCTTCGCTGTTGTTTGAATTTCCGAGAATTTTCCTCTTCCACCTAGGGAAATGAAGAATGAACATAGGAGTGAAAAATTACATGTTCCTGTAATTTTTCAGAAATACCCACACCCTACTGGTGGTCAATGGTTGTTAGATAAGCAATTCGGCAACACATTCTAATCGAAACTGAGAAGGAGCGTGTTGTAATGTACATACAACCTATACACCAGTGTTCGTTACAAGGGGAAAACACAGAATGAATATAATACCTTATATAGATTCAGACATTTATTCTATACATTTATTTACAAAAATACTTGGTTAACATAATCAATCATTTATATTTTCTATTTACAGACTAATTATCCCACATCACTTTATAAGGAATTATTATTATTAACAGAGGCCTAAGTCAAAGGACTGTAAATATTATTTATAGATTACCTCCATTGAAGTCGCAGGGGAGCAGGCAGGGGCTTTTCTCACGGGCATACGGGACGAGTTGGTGATGTTGAGCGGGGCGGTGTCAGTCCGGGCGCACGGGACGAGCTCGTGCTAGTGGATTCTTGTTCCACTTCTCTCGACTGCCCACTTCTAACTCTCAGCTCTCAGCCTTCAGCTCTCACTCCGTTTCCAAACACTTCACCTAGGTCCCACGCCCCTCCTTTTCTTGTCATCCAATCCCTTCTCTTTGGGAAATTTTCCCACATCACATGCCCTTCGGGAGTGCAGGTGGGCTCATTAAAGTAGCCCCTTTTTGTTCAAGCTGACATTACATTTTAGCCCCTGCTCCCATAATTCACGCTTACAGTTCTGTGAGAGCTTGACCGTTATGCTGCCATTCCGTGAAGTATCCTCTCTGCAGGGGTCCCTAAACTTGACGTAAATAATTGGGGTCTTAAATTCGTCAAGGAAAATCCTCCCACGGCTATGCATGCACGTGCAACTCACCGTGAGAAAGTACCTCGGTACAGAGCGTATGGACATTTTATGCTTTTCTCGCTTACATGCAAATTGTCGGTATGGAAGCCAGATAGCGAAACGATTTAACATTGAAACAAAAGATCAAGATTTTAAATCGTTATGACAAGTTGATTATGATTACGAACAATTTATCAATAAGCTTCTTAGAAAAAATTGTAGACAGTCAACAATTGATCAGTTTTTTTAATTATGTATACAATTCTTACTTATGTTTTAAAGGAAAATTTACAGTACATAAATATAAGGTGTGTTTTTTGAAATTTTTTTAAATTTAGTACCTATAAACTAAAGGGGGGGGGTAAATTTATCTAATTTTGCATATCGTTTATTGTTATCAATCGGTTATTGTTATCAAAATCACGGTGTCCCGAATTGATCACATTAAGCGGAGTCCACTGTAATACCACTTGGACGACGTAAGCACGTGGGCAAAAGGCCACACGAATTAAGGCGAAAGGGTGAACCTTTCGTCTGATGAACACCGCTACGGTGAAATAATGACTTTGTTCAGTAAGTCCTCGTAATCTAGAAAGAGGGACCAAGTAGAAACCACTAATCTTAACCCACCCCCAGAGGTATCGTTTAAGCACTTGGAGAACATTGTGACCGAGTATTTACATATTACAACCTTAAACCATTTATGAGTTAAATTTTAAAAGAAGTAAATATTATTAAAAGAAGCCATTGTAGAAAATCCCATTTCAGATGAGAAATTTATAAAAATTTTACATTTAGGTTTTTTCTAGAATATTATTTCTTAATTACCCTTACATTTTATCTTACCCAAATCTTGAATACATACAAAAAAACATATAAAAATAAACTAATATAAATAATATATAATAATATATAATAATATAGATAGGCTGACCTTCTAGACTCCTTTTCAAACTTCAAAGTCCCCGGGTTTGCATCTCGCTTTAGGCATGGATGTTCGTAACTTTTTGGATTTGACTTTAGTCTCGAGGTCAGTGTCTACTTAACCTTAGAGATGCAAAAAATATTTTTTATTAAAACCAACCATAAGCCAAAGGTAAAAAAAGATTCTGCTTTATCTACATCCATTATACGTAGCGAAAACGTATAAAAGAATTTAGAACATATTGTATTTTATTAAATTTTATTAGAACATATATTATATATGTAAGGATTGCTGTTTTAAATTTAAAAAAGAAGACGTATTTAAATTTCAGTACAAAAATTCCTTAATGGCATAATAAAGATTAAGTTTCTCCAGTACAAATTTAAATATTATTAATATAAAAAATAATTTAAATAATAAATATATAGATAGTATCTGTAGATCCATGATATGAAGCAGATTGAAACAAGTTGTTGGTTTCTCAACGTTCGTAAAGTCCCCAGTCCCGGTCTAAGTAGCCATCATACTACATAAAGCTCACAGTAGATCTAACGAAAAGTAAATATAAGGGAAAAGGTAGGTTCTTCATATAAATAGTCATCTATAGATCCATAGTATAAAACATATTGGAAAAAGATGTTGGTTTCTCCACCTTTGCAATGTCCCCAATCCCAATATTTTTAGTCTCCGTAATATAAAAATGATTACCGTAGTACTCCAAACTAAAAAAGAGAGGGTAGAGTCTTCGAATAAATAGCCTTCTGTACACCCATTGTATGAAAAAGATTGAATCAAAGGGTTGGTTTCTCCATCTTCGTAAAGTCGCCAGTCCCAGTCTATTTAGCCCTCGTGCTACAAGAAGCTCACCGTAATTCTCTAAACCAAATCAAAAGTAAATATGCAATAGAAGGTTTGTATAAATCATTTTCTTTAGATCCATTGTATGAAAGGGGCTAAAAACGATGGTGACTTCTCCAATACCAGACTAAACTTCCGTAAAAATATAAGGATTGAAGTTGACTAACAGTGGTAGATTAAATCTTCAAGATTTTTTAAAGTCAACAGTCCAAAAATTCTACATTTTTTCCCTTCAGAATTAACCGAAGATAAAATAATCTATAATTTTTGGCTCAACACATAGTAAATTTCACAGGAAAAATAATATACTATAATACAATAGCATATGTCTTAATATTTATTGAAGATTCAGTTTATCCTGTGAGGTTTTATTGATTTAACAGAGCAAAGAGGCGATTTTCTTTTATTAAAGCATAAGAATATAAGGCTAGTTTTCTAATTGAAAGCATGAATCTCAATGTTATTTCAGCATTATACAGAAGTAGATGCAATTATCAAATGCAAATATTTCTGCAGTTTCATTCCTCTTTTTAGTAGATAAGTATTTTAATAAAATATCCCACTTTTGAGAATAATATTCAAAATATTACTTCCTAAAGTCAAAGAAAAGTCTTTTGGGATTATCTGGATAATTGTTCTGTATTTTTGAGAGCCTGATTTTGCGTAGGTTGGCCAAGAGATAGTAGTATTAAAATTTTAAACTCTTTATGAGTTAGCACATTCCATGATACTCATAATGTGCTACTTAAAAATAGTAAATTACTTTGTTTAACAGGACATAGTAGAAAACTTCGAGCCGAAAAGTCTCCATTGAAACAGCCTATTTTGGATTATAAAAAAAATATGTTTTGCTGTATTTAAAATGAAATTTTACATTAATCGGGAATAAAGTGCAACTAGCCTAAGTAGAAATACTATTTTATATAATTATTTAGTCTTGTCATGTAAAAGAATATTTTATTAAAACATCATAAAAATTTTACAAGTAAAAAAATATAAATACTATGTTTGAAATTTTTAAATTAGAAGCTAATTTTTTTTATAAAGATAAAGCTAATTTTATTAATATTATAATTTTTTCTGTGAGCCTCAGTTGTTATCAAAACAAACATATAATTTATTTTATAGCATGATAAAGGCTATATTTTATTTAAATTTCAATTTCTTAACATTTTTTTAACTTTAAAATGTCAAAATCTATTAAAGTTTTAGGTTTATAGAAAAAAATTGGTAATTAGTTTCAGTTTTATGTAAAAGATTATTTATTTCAGTATTTAGTCTTGCTCTAGTTTAGTCTAATATAAGCATTTTAAAAATTATTGAGTGGGAGTGAATTTTCTTTGTTTCTTTGATACACATTTTTTTTGTTATTTTTTCAAATATACTTCTTTAATAGACAAAACTAAATAATTTTCCTTAAGACACAGCGTTATTAGAGAACGTCAGTCTAAAAGTGATATCATTATTATTTTATGTTGAAGTGACGATCCGAGGTAGCTCAGTAGGTAAAGGCAACGATCTTGTAACTGAGAGGTTGCAGGTTTGGAACCCGAGCCGTCCTGAGGTCAGTGTTTGTTAAAGGTGACTAGGGCACGTAAAATATGTTTGTGGTTGCGAAGTCTTCCAAGTTCTCAATGAATACTCCTGGGGGTGGCAGATCAAGTCTATGGGTGTTCTGCTTGGTCACCGCTTCTAAATTACGAGGACCCACTTGAGCTATTGCTCAGTCGTACTTTCAACCTTGCGGTGCTCGTTATAAAAGAAAGGTGCATCCCTTTGTCTTAAAAAATGAACAGCCTCCGGCTCAATAGTGCTTGGTTTCATCAAGTGGCATAAATCACTAACAATGATGAATCTAAAAAAAGGCTTTAATAATTAATATTTTAAATCGTGATATGTCCTATGTCCCTATAAGGTTCAGAATTTTATTAGCTGTATAAGGTTAACCCTTAATTTGACAAGATGTTTTTTCAAATATTTTTTAATTTTAATTTCTGTTATTTTCTCATGTCTGTATATACATTAGGATCTCTGAAAATTAACAAAAAAATATATCATTTCCCATGTTTGAGATAATTAATGTCCGCTGTGGGGAACACTGACAATTATGTTATATAGTAGTTATAAATATACATGTCCGATGTAGCGGACTTAGCCAAATTAAGGGTTAAAAAATAACCTTTCGGAATCAGCTTTCCCCAATAGGTCCTGGTTTCATTAGCCCTCATGTAGAAAAGAAGTAGATCTTAGTGCTCCAAACCAAACTTGACCAGAAGCAGTTTTACTAGCTTAACAGTTAATCCTTTTAGAAAGAAAGAAATATTGTCATTATTTTTCGGTCTACATTATAAAATGGAGATCATGCTTCCTTCCCGTTGGATAAGCTTTTATTTAGCTCTTCGTTACAAGCAGATTGAGTTTATTGTAAGGGATATAACTTAGTGAGTTACTACTAAGTGTTTGTTGATAGTGAATTTCTTCATTATTGTTTCAACTAAATCACTCCTATATAGTATACTCCATCTCACTCAAGATAGTTGGAAGAGATGAACCGCTTTTATATTCTTTGCTAATTGTTAATATATTTACTAATACTCCCAAAAAGAGACACCTTCCAAACCAGTCATTTTATCCTTAAAATACAGATGTCCCTCCTTCAGAAGATAGGTGCTAAAGAAATATTATTTAATTATAAACTCAGGTGGCATTAAGCTATGTATAAATTTTATGTGACAAAGTTACGGGTATTTATTTGAAGCTAAAGAAAATAAAAATTATTAATTTGAAAAGTTTAATTGTTGCAAAAATGTATGAAATGAACAGTTTTGAATTTATTTTATTGAAAATGATCTATCAAACAGGTTTGTTTGAAAGTCTGTGCATTACAAGAGTTTTTGTTTTCATTGTGGAAATTTAAATCACTGAAGATTTAAGTTCTTCATTGTCCATAACAGAGTTGTAGCAAAAATGATTGGATTTTGAACACTATGAGTGAAATATAGTTTTCATTGGGACATAACTTGCATTTTTCCACTTATTCTTTCCCATTTCCATAATGTGAAAAGCAGTTTCCAAAATAAAAGTATATTTTTGATTTCATTTTATTGTTCTCTTGTCACAAAACTGGCTTACACTGAGTGTGAACTTGCTCTTGAAACCTCAAGGAATAATAACAAAGATTATTTTTAGTTCTATAGATCTATATTACTTAATATGTCCCTTAATAAGAGCAATATTAACTAAAACAAATCTTAAATTTTTATTAATAAAAATATATAATGTGCACCAATACATTTTGGCTTTTCTAAAGATGTTTGAACAGTTTATATTTTTTTAAATATGAAATTTATTTTATTATATGTCTATTAATTCCTTAAAGGTTCATTTTATTTCATGATTATGGGTAAAAAAATGCCAATTTTTTATGCTTATTTTCATATATACATAGCTTTTTTAAACATAATAGCATCATTCGCATACAAAATAGTCTAAATTTTAATGTAAAAAAATCAGTTTAAATAAATGAGTAATTTACTAGTATAGTTGGCTTTCTGTGCATCAGAAATCTTTAGACTTTGGAGTCAATTCACACTAAGTTTAAATATTAAGCTTGGAATACCTAGCTTTTATCTTGAATTAAATTTTATTTATATCCTTTCCATTTACATGAATAATTATGAAATTATTAATCAAAATTTGATCGTGTATGTGTGAAAATAATAATGTTACGTTGGCCTAGTGTTCGAGAAAGAAATTAAAACTCACTAAGAAACACATGAAAAATAGGTCTTGATTAAATTATTTTATAAACATATATAAATGCCTAAGGAATACAAATAGATGAATCAACTTATCATTAGTAGATCGAAGACTGCTCTCGAGTCGGCGTCAGCCTGAAAAAAATAAAATGCTATTTTTTCAAAGGGGGTCATCCACAAGACACGGATGCCAGCCGTTCACCTTCGCCTCTTCTGGTAACAACCTTGTCCCTCAAAAAATTTCCGACTCTCCGCGGAGACAACAAAAAAAAAATAAAATAAAATAAAATAAAAAAATAAAATAAAATAAAAAAAAAAAAGTCCACTCCAGAACGGCGGGGGGAGAGGGTCAAAATTCCCCAAAACGAACGGACACCTCTATTGGCTGGGAGAAGTCCGAAGTCTCTTTGCATTCAAACCGGTCCTGCCCCGGCATGTCACCTTCGAAGACACACGGGGACTTGAATTGAATGTAACTTATTGTTACATCTCCTCCGGTCTTTCAAAAAAAATGTTCATACATTAAAGTATAAAATCCAAGAAGTGAAGTTCGTAATCATACTCTGTATGACAGATTTGAAAAATATTTGGATCTGATGAACCAGACACACCCTTGTATCAATGATGAAGTTGCAAAGAATTATAATTATCAAGTTGATTTATTCAGGTTTTTTCTTAGGCATGTTTGCTGAATGTTATACAAGTATATCCTTAGGCATGTTTGCTGAATGCAAATGCAAAAAAAAAAAAAAAGTCCACTCCAGAACGGCGGGGGGAGAGGGTCAAAATTCTCCAAAACGAACGGACACCTCTATTGGCTGGGAGAAGTCCGAAGTCTCTTTGCATTCAAACCGGTCCTGCCCCGGCATGTCACCTTCGAAGACACACGGGGACTTGAATTGAATGTAACTTATTGTTACAGTATGATACAATCGGAAACACGGTACTGCACAGAGTCCAACATCGCAATCTGGACAGTAGAACCTTGTTTCTCTCCTTACCTTCTCCCCTCTGTTGTCTGTCTTTGAGCAGCAAATAATCTAGTAACCAGAAAAGTAAAGAAAAGCATTCAAAACCATAAAAAGCACATGTGAGATAATTCGGGAAAGACTGATTGAACAGTGTAAATTTTCACACTCGGGATGAGCCAGGGCTACACTCGGTGCTACACTCGATTAGTGCTACACTCGGGATGAGCCAGGAGGATACATTTCGCCTGCCCGAGTTCAGCTCGGGAAAAACCGGGAAGGGGTTAAAAGTACATAAATATGGATAAGCATTACTTAAAAGCTTGACTAGCTCTTTAAAAGCTCAAAGTAGTTTAGCTAAAGGTAGGTTTAGCTCAAGGTAGTTTAGCTAAAGTAAAAGCTCTTTAATTTAGCAAAACTACCAACTACTTCATTATAATTTATATTATTCAAAGCATTTTGTTCGGTGTATAAAGCACCTAAAGAATTTAATAATTTGCCATGTGAATGACATCATGTTATCAAATATTTAATCGAATACTAAAGTTTCAATGCTTTTCATACATTCATTTTTGTTGATTGAAGTTCCGGGAAAATCAAAATTGTTCCATAAATATGGCCTGCTTCTTATTCGAAGAATACATCTTACGCATTCATACTGATTAGATATTAATAGCATATCTCTTCAGAAAACTGCTTTATTATTTTTCCTAATATTGCCATACATATTTAAAGCATAATAATATTTAAAAAATTGGTCCATCTCTAATCGACATAACCTATATATATATATATATATAAAATTGATTCAGGTTTTTTCTTAGGCATGTTTGCTGAATGCAAATGCAAAAAAAAAAAAAAAGTCCACTCCAGAACGGCGGGGGGAGAGGGTCAAAATTCTCCAAAACGAACGGACACCTCTATTGGCTGGGAGAAGTCCGAAGTCTCTTTGCATTCAAACCGGTCCTGCCCCGGCATGTCACCTTCGAAGACACACGGGGACTTGAATTGAATGTAACTTATTGTTACATCTCCTCCGGTCTTTCAAAAAAAATGTTCATACATTAAAGTATAAAATCCAAGAAGTGAAGTTCGTAATCATACTCTGTATTACAGATTTGAAAAATATTTGGATCTGATGAACCAGACACACCCTTGTATCAATGATGAAGTTGCAAAGAATTATAATTATCAAGTTGATTTATTCAGGT
>CM063502.1:129833896-129856396 GCA_032207245.1 Pardosa pseudoannulata | reverse complement strand
TACTTCCACTGGTTGTTATTATATATAAATCTAATAAAAATAATATAAATTAATTATGTTTTTTAAAATATTTTTAAGCAAGTATTTTCCAATTAAAAAAAAAAGCAATTTTATAAATTTGAGCCAAAACTCACCTCCTAATAATTTGCCGCCACGGATAGGAGTTCGGTTTGTCCTGACCCAAGGACGTTCTAGCTCAGAAGGAGCGGAAGTTGGTTCTCCTCGCCCTTAAATTAGCCTTATAACCAAAACTCCTTTAAATATTTTCAATACTCACTTTGGTAGAACTGGCCCAGTTTGTTGTGATGTAAAATAATCTATGATTGTACTGTCTAAGTTTCCTATATACTTAGTGTAGCTAATCCGCTTGAAACAGATAAAAGGCAGGGCTTCGAACCATAATTTGTTTTCGCTCTGGTTCATCTAATATATATATATATATATATATATATATATATATATATATATATATATATATATATATATATATATATATATATATATATATATATATATATATGTGTGTGTATGTATGTATGTATGTATGTCAGGTCTAAAAAAGGGGTAATTGGAAATTACGTGAGTTATCAGCGATTTTAAAAAATGAACTCTTTTATAAAAAATAAAATAAATGAAAAAGACCCACGCTCGCCTAAGCTTTTGGAAAAATTTTACATCTGGTCAAGCGGAAAGATTTTTGAAGATTGATGATGAAGCGAACCGATATCGAAACCGGTATCGCGTAGCGTATGGACATGGAGCTGTCGACACTCTACGCTTGTCTTCGAATAAATGAAAATGGCGTAAATTGCTTTTAAATGGAACTATGATCTAATAAACTTATTATTATCAAGAAAGACTGTTTTCCATTCGCCTTAACACTGGGTGTTTCATATATATATATACATATATATACATATATATATATATATATATATATATATATATATATATATATATATATATATATATATATATATATATATATATATATATATATATATATATATATATATATATATATATGTGTGTGTGTGTGTGTGTGTGTGTGTGTGTGTGTGTGTAATCCAGGAATTATACAACTGATGGACACATTTGAAATTATAGCCGTTATTATTTTTACTTTCCCGGGCTGCTGGACAGTGAGAAGCGTAATCAGCTAGTAGTAATAAAGTAAGATACAGTTTAGCCACATTGAAGAAAACGGCACACAAGTCCAAGTCTACTTGAAATTTTATTTAAGAGCTGCTAGAAAAGGACATCTTTACTAGTCAGCGGCAGACAAGAGAAAGACACAAAAATCACTTTGCTCGAACAGAGGTGCACCCAAGAGCGAAGACAGATAGAATTTTCCCAAGGGACAAGAAACTTAGTCAGCGAATTAAACTGTTAAGACCAGGAGAACAGCCGAACCGTTTGCCGGCGACAGCTGGAAAACGTGTTGAATGGACAGAAAATTTGCATTTATTCGACAGAAAACTTTGGTAAATGTATTGAAAGAATTTTAAGTTGAGGACACT
The DNA here is from genome assembly GCA_032207245.1 of Pardosa pseudoannulata. Classification (NCBI taxonomy): domain Eukaryota; kingdom Metazoa; phylum Arthropoda; class Arachnida; order Araneae; family Lycosidae; genus Pardosa; species Pardosa pseudoannulata. The sequence continues at coordinate 129,854,876 of CM063502.1, read as the reverse complement.
CCTTTGATTAAGACATTTTGAGGCTGGAAAAGATTTTAGAAATATTAAAGTGAAAGAATTTTGATTTATTACACACACACACACACACACACACACACACACATATATATATATATATATATATATATATATATATATATATATATATATATATATATACCTAGATAGCATGTATACTTGCAGCAAGTTTGATTTTTCTGGATATTATCTTGTCATAACAAATTTGTCGCTACAAACTTGCAGAAAAACTCCAAGTTAGAAGGAACATAAAGCGACGACACCTTTACAACTCTATTTTGCTGCAAAACTGTGGCAACCTTGTCACGACAACCTTGAAGCAAACGAAAATTCTTAGACTTGCTGCAGTCTTGTTTCAAACTTGCAGACTTGTCATACTGAACTTGCTGCAAGTTTGCAGGCTTGCAAAGCAAGACAGCTGCAAGTTTGCTGCAAACTAAATTTGCTATCTGTGTGTGTATATATATATATATATATATATATATATATATATATATATATATATATATATATATATATATATATATATATATATATACACTCAAGAGCCAAAACATTATGACCACCTGTCCAATAACGAGTTGGCCACCTTTGACGCGCAACACAACTTCAATACCCGCCTTGGCATGGATGCCACAAGTCCTTGGTAGATGGCCGGAGACAGATTGTACCAGATGTTTAAGCAACGGTTGAGCAAATCCGATATATTGCGAATTGGTGGTCTTTGAACTCTGAGCTGCCGTCCCATGACATTCCAAATGTGTTCTATCGGATTGAGATCCGGTGAGTTAGGCATCAAGGACATTAACTGGAATTCTGCATCATGTTCCTGGAACTACTGCAACACAATTTTAGCCTTGTGACACGGGGCGTTGTCCTGTTGGAGCATTCCATTTCCAGCTGGAAAAACACAGGCCATGTAAGGGTGCAAGTGGTCCACAATAATGTTCAGATACCCTGTAGCATTAATGTTTTGCTCTACCACAGCCTCGGGTCCTAGAGACGCCCAAGCGAACGTCCCAATTTTCTCCAAGTGTTTTGCTGATAATTCGCAGAGTTCTCAATATAAGCAGAAGAAACATTGATACTGTTTTTCGCAATATACTATATATTTAGTATTTATACAAAATACTATATTTGGATATAGCCCCTCATCTTTTTGCTTTCTTCTGGTAACAACGGATTTCGAGCTTTTTTTATAGACGATCATTTTCAGAATTTTTAATGTGTATTTTTGGGACTTTCACAAAAGTTGCTCTATACATTTAGCTAATACATTGTTCACACTATATTTTGATTGCATTTGAGCATGCGTAGTGATACATTATTTAGTAAACTTGCTCATCTTTCATCCAATATTTATTATTTTTTGATTCCGATTTCAGGGTATTGTGTATAATATTGTTTGTCATTCGTCCCGAAAATAATATTCTTTGATATTGAGAACTCTGCAAATTATAAGCAAAACACTTGGAGAAATTTGATATTGTTTTTATAAAAACCTTAATTTTAATAGTATTCTTTTCCTCATAGCAATAACCACAGATTATTAGAAGAAGCATCCTAGTCATGTGCCAAAGTTTCAACACTGTTCATATTTTAATTTCATACAAAACATATTCATTTTCCTTTAATTTGTTGACGGTCACCTATGGGGTTGTAGAGACATCTATTTGTCATTTTTAAATGTCATGTTTGTAACTACTAGAACTTCTACTACTACTTCTGTTTTCATCTCTGCTGGGGATTTATCGTCGTATGTAGTGTGCTAGTGAAGATCGCTTTGTTGCTTTGTTTAAACTCTATTAAAAGTTTATTTTTCTAAATCTTGAAGATTAGTTAGGTTTTCCATTTATCACAACTTCTCGCATACACCAAAGGCTTTCAGGAAAAATTCTTAGGTGAGCTACATGACGTCTACTATCTTGTTTCAGGATAATTCCTCAAGTATTTTTCTAGATATTCCACAAAATGTCCAAAATCACAATTGACCGGTCATCATTGGCAATATAGTGTATATCGAACCAAATGAAAGCGATATTTTTTCGGTTCATTTCCGGTTTTCGTTCTGATCAAGTTTTTTTCGGTTTTCGATTTTTGGTTCAGTTCCGATTCGAAGCCTTGATAAAAGGACGCAGAGGAGGTTGAGAAAAGTTTCCACTGTAGGTTATTGTATTTCTCATCCGTTTCTCTGACACACAGGGCTGGATTAAACAACTTCGTAATTCTTACTAAGTTTTTGAAAGTCTAGAATTATCAGATATTAATTACTGATGAACTGTTAAATAAAAATGCTAGAAGAGAGTATGCTGTGGGAGATAGTTTTCAGACATTTTCTTCTCACAGGGCCTCTCCTTCAAAAAATAGTGCTCACAAAAAATTTAAAACAATGAATAAAACAAAACTGAAAATTGTAAAAAACTAAAACAAATCTTAAATTTTTATTAACAAAAATATATAATACATAACAATAAATTTTAGTTTTTCACAAAATATTTGCACAGTTCGTTTATAATTTTTTAAATATGATATTTATTTAATTATATGTCTATTAAAACTATATAAATATGAATAAGCTTTATTTAAAAATACTGTTTTCTAGTCTTTGATTCCGTAAAATTGCCAATTACTTCATAATCAGTAATATTATTCAGACCATCTTGTTCCATATATAAAACACCTAAGGAATTTAATGCGTTATGTGAGTAACGTCATAACATAAAAAAAAATTAATTATGTAGTAAAGTTTCAAAGCTTTTCACACATTCAATTTTCAGGTTTAACAAACATATTCATGTTTGGGATTTCACTCTGCAATTTCTTGACTGTCCTCTATGCGATATCAGGGAAACATCTTCGGAAATATAAAACATCTACTATGCTCTTTATACGTTTCAAGCTTTAATGTAATCCTCGTGAATTTTTCAAGATATTCAACGAAACATCTAAAATCACAAATGGTGAGTCTTCGTTGATGATATTATATAGTACCAACTCCATAGGATGTTATGGTTAAGGGACAAAAATTATGACAGTTTGTTTACACGATGAAAGTATGTTAAAAGGTATTGTTTTCCGTTCTGTAAGTATACTTGAAAATTTTATATATTGTGTACATAAAAATGAAATAAGAGAAATATATTTTTTTTTTTTTAATTAAACATTCGGGAATGGAGTTATAAATATGTTACGTATTTTTATTCAATTTTGCTTCTTATAGATAGATTAATTTAAAAAGGTAAATAGTTTGTTACGTATTTTTAACGACGGTAAGTAAAAGAAGTTTTGTATAATTCAATATTTTTTGCTCTCATTTTGAAAGGCAGATTATCCATGTTTCACTTACTGCGTACATATTCATTCCTTTGCATTCGAGAAAATCCTGGCTGTTATCAGCTTGCGCCATCTGTTGCCGTGTTAGTAAAGCAAATTAGGCATAAGAATAATTTAAACACCGTCCATATTCCAAAGGTATCGATAGCATGTAAGCTGTAGAATAATAAAAAATATTTTATCTTAAACAATTCATATAAAACAATTTATATTATTTTGCTCTCGATTTTTCTTTTACAATTCTATCAAAGCTATTTTTTCTTCAAAACACTTTGCATTGTGTATAATGCAGGACAGAATGCATAGTAAATAAAAAGTACACAAGTAACATAAGAAATCACCAAAATTTATATTTCATTTATTTTTATTTTTTATTTTTTTAATCTTTTTATCCCCCCTCGTTAAGAGTTTCTCCTACAGCAACTTCATTCTGATTGAAAATTCCTAAAAAACGTGTAAGAAGATTGGTATCGCCATCTGTTGAGCAAATAATGTATATACCTTTCAGAAAAATGAAATGCGCATTTAATTGGTGCAGCCCGATTATAACCAAGGTACAATAAAAAAATGATATAAAAAATACCATAATCTTATCAAATATAAAATATAAGATATATCAAATATGAAAGTAGTGAGCTTTAGAATTTTATGTGCAATAACAAGACAAGTATCAAGAATATTTAAAATTTTTAACTATACATTTTGGAACTAAATAAAGTACTTGGATATTTTTTATTCACTTATAATGTACATCAAATTCAATTTTTTGTTAAACAATCATTATGATTCCGATAAATTTTTAATAGTTGGGATAAACATGAGCATCATTATTCGTTTGCTTAAACCGATTTAAATAAATAGACAAGTCATGTAATTTTTTAACATCTCAAAATCTAAAGAATAACAATATACATGGGTAATTTTAAGAACATACTGTATGAAATGATTTTTGATTAATAATGGCTATGAATTATTGTTTAATTACTATTACCGAACTTTTATTCGTTTCGACTCTAGTTCTTTCCTAGTGTCTACTTAGTTTTAAATTGTAATTCAGTTAAGTAAAAGAATAATCAATTATTCAGAAAAATATTATTTATAAAAAATCCTTTAGATCTTTGAATCCCATAAAGTAATAGTTTAGTTAAGGATTAGTGATTAAAATTCTCCAACGTTACATGTAACTTTGTTGTAAGATATATAAATTGGAAAGTTTAGTAACAAACTAAAATTTTAGATGGCGCCAGTGAACCCAAAATATTACTTTTTTGAAGAGCCAAATTATTTTAAGTATTTTGAGCTTTATTGTCGTGAATAAATATAATACCTCATGAAATATATTAAACATTATAGTAAATTTTGCATTTCTATCAATTTTCACGATTTCTAAAATGTATCAGAAAAGTATCCTAAAACTAGCTATGGTATTAAAGCGCTTACGCAGTGGTACGTGCGTAATCGTTTTTAAAATTTCCCGAGTCCTACATACTAGTATTTAAAAATACGGACTTAATCAACTTAAAATATTCTATTAAAATTTTAAATATATTTTACTAGGTGGTTTAGCTGAAAATTCTCCATGGCAATAAGTAATTTTATTTTTAAACTTATGTTCTTAAAATGTCGTTATATGCGTTAATAATACGTAGTATTAAAAAAGATATCAAAATTTTTTTATTAAAAATTTAAAATTAAGTTGAATTTTTGTTACTCTCTTTTAAAATTTCAGCTAAGTATTACCCTGAGGAAAGTTTTTGTCTCTATCAACTAGAAAAATGTTTAAAGAAATCTTGCAATGCAAACCTCTCAGAAAATGAAACAATTTTCCCTGTAAATTAATATGGAGCTACATGAACTCAATATGTGTTCAAAATTTAACTTCTCTTATTTTTAATCAAACAGAAATTGTTGAACTTTCTCTTGTCGTATATTAAGATTACGTTATACAAGGTCGTACGCAAGGAGGGTTAGGGGTTTATACCCCCCCCCCCTTGAACTCAGATAAAATTACAAAAATAAAAAAAATTTGTAGAAATTATGCGGGCTATTATTTTTTAGAATTATGAACCCCCCCCCCTTGGAAAATTGTGGCCCCCCCTTGAAAAAATTCTGCGTACGCCACTGCGTTATCTGTGATAGATGGTTATTTCGTAATCTAATTTTTTTTTTAAGTGTAAGTTATAGAACAAACAATGTAGACAATGAATGCTTTTATTTATTTAGAAATGAAGAAACATTTATATATTTATTGGCTTGCAATCATATGTTTTCTTCTAATGTAAAAACATTTGTAAAACGAAGAAAAATTTATTTTAGGACCTTACAAATTTTTGGAATATAATTAAATGTAAACTTTCTATGTAAAGAGTGTGCTTATGCCTCATGCTGACAACATTAAAATATTACTCTCTTGTGGCCAATTATTATACTAAAAATGACCAAAAAATTGAGACTCATGTTTGTTTATAATTTCGGGGCACTTGCCTGTATTAATAGCATTCGCCATACAAAGCGGCTGGCATTCGTTGCTCATTTTATTGTAACCCAATGAATCTCTTTGGGAATACTATCACCGCATAGACTATTTTTTCCAATACATTTTCCAAAAGTTAAAGATATCTATTTATCTTTATATCATAATGCGAGTTCTGTGAAATAAAATAAGGTTAATTTGTAAATGTGTGAAAGAATGTATGGATGTATGGATGTATAATGTAATATGTGTATAACATATGAAATAATTTAATTTATAATACTTGATATCTGCCATAATATATGAGATAATAACCCCGTTTACATGTGCCAAAAGCAGCGTAGAATGCAGGGTAGATACGCGAATTGTACTCGACTTTCAAGAATTATCCCTAGCTAGGGAAAAAATTGAGGGGTAGAAAGAACCCACCTTTCTACCCGGGTAATAGCAGAGTTTACTCTCCTTTCCCATCATCCTATGAGCTTACAGATGATTGCCGTCCCGTATGATCACGTGACTTCTAGCGACGATCCCGGCGAAATAGAGGATAGAAATAATTGACCATGTAAACGGGTTTCTCCGACCCTCCAAGCAAAATCCCTTTACCCGGGTAAAAAGAAGGGTACATGACTGGCACATGTAAACGGGCTTATATAATTGATAATATGTTGCTGTTGTTGCTGTTGTTTCTAATGCCACTTGGTCAAACCAAACACGATTGAGCCATACACTACTCGTATTGAGACAAAGAAGTGCACCTTTCATTTTAACGAGCACCATTAGAATTAAAGTACTACTTAAGCTTAAGTGGGTCCTCGTAATTTTGAAGCAGGGGCCAAGCAGAAGACCCATAGGCTTGGCTTACCACCCATTGATTGAGAACTTGAAGGACATTGTGACCAACATATTTTACGTGCCCCAGTCACCTTTAAAGAACTAGGCGAATCTTAGGCTGTCACGGAATCCTCCAGTTACGAGTTTATAATATGTAATATATACAAACATGTGATATGTTGCTATTTTAGAAAATATGTAATTTGGATGAATTGTGTTCAAAACCGTTCACAATTCATCCAAAGTACATAAGCTTGCTTCTTGCATTGGTTAGGGCGGATGGTTGTTACGAATGTCTTGCCCTCCTAGGTTTCTTGATTCCATAAACCCTTTAATGGGTTGAATGTGGTGTCTGGTGCAGGTCTCTCTTCTCCTTCCATTTTATTGTTCGGGCAATAAGTAGTCTAAGGCAAGTATACTAAGTCTTTGGCAAGACAACTCTGCTCCCTATGAAAGGACAACGCAAATGACACCCAGGCCTTACTTGGGGGTTTAAAAATACACCCTATAGTGGTGTAGGAGAACGCTCTAACCAATATGTCAACATTATGTCTAATATTACTAATTAGTTTCAACCTAATTTAATTCTAATGAAACGCAACACGGTGAAATATACTTTTCGTTACCAGCAAATGCGAAACAGTATAATGTAACATAGTTCTAAAACCTTATACTTGGTTTAATAATTTAAAATATTTTGAGTATAGATATTTATAATTCTTATATTTTATTTTAAAATGCTTTATTTTAAATATTTTATTTTAAAAATTTGGTGTCTTTGAAATTTGTATTAATTTAATACAGATTTCAAAGACATCAAATTTTTAAACGTATAATAATTTAACAATATTCAATATGACCTAATGTTTTTTTGTAAAGGGTATGAAAATTATTCATATACATTGCTACACAGCTGGTAGCGAAATTCAGCACCATACCGATTCTGGCATCTTCCGGTTTAGTGGGGGAAGTCAAATCTAGCTGCCATTTCAGATTTGTATTTTTAAAAAACCAAGTAAATTGGAAGAAGACTATTTAAGAAAAGTTTGGTTTAGAGCACTACGGTCTACCGTTTTGCAACATAAGGGTTAATGAAACCTAGACTTACTGCTAAAAAAATTGCAAATGGTTCAAATGACTACCAGATTAACAAACGCATTATTCCATACGCAATAATCATAGTTTTATTAAATAGCAGAAAAACAGAAAATTAAGTTGGTATTTTTATGAGCACTTTCTCATTTATATTTAAATGAGAGCATTTGATTGAAGTACATCATGAAAACAAATTGAGAGCGGGTTCTTCAAAGAGCAAAACCCATATAAAAGCGAAAAGTTCATAATATTTTAAACATTTAAACAGAATGATCCGATTATTAACTTTAAAAAAATTTTCAAATGAATTTCGAAATTTCTTATTGGTTATTCTTAACATTTCTTTGCTATAATTCCCAAGTACTTACACTGCTCTATTTTATTTTAACAAATCGTATAAAATGTTTGAAATGTGATTTTTTAAACTAAGTATCGGGAATCAGTTTTAACAATGTAAAGCAATTCACTGTTGATATCTGTGATACCTAGAATACATCAGACGAACTTTGGCCGAATGGTTAGGACGTTGCTCTTTGCTATTGGGTTCGTATCCCGTTGTTGGCATAGATGGTCATAGTATTTCGAAACTGTCTAAGCAGTGAAATCCAAATCTAATTAGCTCTCATTCCTTATATAATAATAGCCTAAGCTATCTGTCTGTCTGTCCTCGAATTTATGAAGCGGTTGGACCTGGAATGGCTAGAGGCATCCATATTGGATTTTGATGAGTTAGGGTTAGCAACGTTCCACCCCTTCCCCCCTTTTCGAGCATTTAATGCCTTTGTTTCAATCCTTATTTCCTCGGTTAAGAGCACACAATTAAATTTATCAATTTTATCACATAATAAATAGGTAAAAACAACAATTTTTTTCTAGCATTGTGATGTCATTCCTTTAACCATCTCATTTAATCATTTCTTATTTTAAATTGTTTAAATATCGTCTGGATTATTTTCATACGTTTTACCAATGAACTTAGATATGACGTAAATAATTTTCTTTTATATTTGGCTTAAATAATAGATTAGGTACATATGTGATAATTTTAAATTTAATCATCGATTATTTTTTGTTGCAATGAAAATTTTATCACCGGTATTAACCACAAATTGTATCTACCTCCAGGTGTAGTGGAAATGATAGTTTCATTCCTTTACTTCTATTAATTATTGTGGAAAAATTTGGGAAGAACTTAACGATAACTTCAAATTAGCTAAGAAAACTTTGAATTATCTCACTAAATCAATTCAACGTGATTCTAAACTGCATTCACAGTATAGGGAGACTTTAGAGGAGTATGAAGATAAACAAACTATTGAGGGTATACCAGATAATTCTGAGTCAAAAAACAAACCATTTTTTTACCTGCCTTATAGGATACTTTACAATTCTTTAAAACTAAAAATTTTACTAATCGCTTCATATGACGAGCTATATGCTAGTATAACCCTCCGAGTGGAACACATCTAGGAAATATTTCTCCAAAATATGCTAATGTAAGTGGCCAAAGAGTTCTACGATTTTTACCTTCACCCTTTGTAGACTAGAATGGAATATGGAAAAACCAACCTCGTTACTGTCCCTTTAATTCCGGTTATAAATAGATATATAAATAGATATTACAGATTGTTAATTTTTAATATACTTAAAGCACGTCAAGTCTCGAATATTATCCTTTAAGAAATAATGGATTCTAAAAGTAAAAATAAATATATCCTTCGAGAGACTTATTTATATTTATTTTTACGAAACTCATCCAAGATATTTAAGGGGTGCATGAAAACTAACAGCGTCTATGTGTCTCGGGGGGGGGTAGGGTTGCATCCCTCAAGAAATGTCAGTGAAAGAGGGGTGCAGTCCTTAAACAATAGACCTGATCCTCATACCTCAAAACTCCATGGGGGAAAGCCCTGGCAAAAAAGTACATTACATCCATTTTCGGAGCGTTTTTGGAGGTCGAAAATTGTACGTTTTGAAGTCATCATCAGTTTGGCGGAATTGTACGTGGGAACTGCTTAGAGGGATAAGATAAACTGACAGAAGGAATCCTTTTAGAAACTTAACGCATTGTGTACAGGTACATTTCTCAGCGGAATTGTATCGGGAGCGAGCTTTTTGTGCGTAAATTTAGTTATTCAGTTAAATCTCAATAGATCAAAAATTATTTAATTTTTTAACCAGATTTTAGTATTTTATATTGAATATATAAACAAATATATAAATAGAAATACATAAATAACAACCATAAGATTTTTGTAAACAAATATTATTTTTTTTGTGAATAAATTTATAATAGTATCGTAAATATGAAAAATCAAATAGAAATAGTAGTATATAGTTTTAATTTTTTCCTTTTCTGTGGGTCGGCATCTACTTATGTAAAAACTAGTTTTTATTTGTCTAAATATTTCTGGAATCTATGTAGTAGAGAAGAACATTCGGCTTCGATTTCCTGTATATACCGTTATTTTTGTACCCACAAACAAATCATGTTGTTACACTAGCCCGTACTAGTACGTGACCCGCGCTCAAGTATGAATCGTCAGAAAACGTAATAGTACGTGTCCCGTATACAATATATTAATACAGATAACTTTACTTTTTTAATGATGAAAGTAACTTTGTTTGTTTTTATTTAAAAATACATTCATTTACACATTATGTAGAAAATCGTTATTATTACGAACGTCATATCATAGCCTTTAAATTTATCTAAGCTTTCTTTTTTGTATAGAAAAGTTCTTAAAAATTGAATTGAAATAAACCGATTTTCCTGGCTTCTAGCAAAGGAATAAGACAAATGAGTTAAAATGAGGATTGAAGAGGGAAAAGAAAAAATAAATAAATGCACAAGGTAGATTCATTTTCGGGATCAAAGGAAAAGCTTCTAAGATCTATGGATTAGGGCTTCGCTCATATGTTTTTCCCAAATTTATTAGAGATTAAGAAGCATCAACAGTCTCCTATCGAAGTAAACATTAATATCACCGAAAGCGAATTTATGTATAAAACAAATTTTACTTATAGTGGTAAAATCCCTGGATATCTATAAACTCAGTAAGGAAATTGTAGAAAGATCTCCTAAAATAGAGTGAATATTGTTGAATTTCCCTGTGTTGTTATAATTAACATAGAGATAAATTCATTTATTTAATAACTGAGGTAAATGTCTTTATTTATATCTTTTGAATTTATTTTGTTTTTATATTATTTAGAAAATCCTTGGCTTCGAACTCAAATCTTTATTACTCCAAAAGTCAGAGGTAAGAGATTTTATCCAAGCTCTCTTCTTTGTAAAGAGGATTTTTTAAAAAATTGAAGGGAAGTATTCCAAGTTCCATGGGTTTTTGACAAAAAAGTTGAGAAAAGGATTGAGGAAAAACGAAAATAAAAAAAAGGAATCAATGCACACAAGATAGATCCATTTTCGGGATCTATTTTTAAGCTTATAAGATCTATAGATTAGCGTTTCGTCCATATGTTTTCTCAAAAATATTAAAGGTTATGATGCATAATCAGTGTTTTGACGAAGCAAATATTAATAGCCTCCAAAAAAAATTATTTGTAAAAAATTATTTGTAAAAAATTAGTATATACAAAGTTATTTTTTCAATAACAGAAATAAATTTATTTATTTTTCTCTCTTCAATTTTTTTTCATATTATTTCGAAAATCCTTAGCTCCGAATTCAAATTTTTATTATCAAGCAATTCACTGTTGATACCTGATACCTAGAATACATCAGACTAAAGGCGGCCTAATCATTAGGGCGTTGCCCTTCGGTACTGGGTTTGTATCCCACTTTTGGCATAGACGGTCACAGAATTTCGAAACTGTCCAAGCAGTGAAATCAAAATCTAATTAACTCTCATACAGGAAAAAGTGACAGGAGCACTCTTTTTAGAAACCTAATACAGATAACTTTACTTTTTTAATGATGAAAGTAACTTTGTTTGTTTTTATTTAAAAATACATTCATTTACACATTATGTAGAAAATCGTTATTATTACGAACGTCATATCATAGCCTTTAAATTTATCTAAGCTTTCTTTTTTGTATAGAAAAGTTCTTAAAAATTGAATTGAAATAAACCGATTTTCCTGGCTTCTAGCAAAGGAATAAGACAAATGAGTTAAAATGAGGATTGAAGAGGGAAAAGAAAAAATAAATAAATGCACAAGGTAGATTCATTTTCGGGATCAAAGGAAAAGCTTCTAAGATCTATGGATTAGGGCTTCGCTCATATGTTTTTCCCAAATTTATTAGAGATTAAGAAGCATCAACAGTCTCCTATCGAAGTAAACATTAATATCACCGAAAGCGAATTTATGTATAAAACAAATTTTACTTATAGTGGTAAAATCCCTGGATATCTATAAACTCAGTAAGGAAATTGTAGAAAGATCTCCTAAAATAGAGTGAATATTGTTGAATTTCCCTGTGTTGTTATAATTAACATAGAGATAAATTCATTTATTTAATAACTGAGGTAAATGTCTTTATTTATATCTTTTGAATTTATTTTGTTTTTATATTATTTTAAGATCTGTAGATTAGCGTTTCGTTCATATGTTTTCCTCAAATATATTAAAGCTTATGATGCATAAATGTTCTTTCGCCAAACAAACATTAATATCACCAACAGAGAATTTATTTACAAAACAAATTTACTTATAATGTTGGAATCGGTAAATTATTTAAGAAACTTCTAAAAAGTTCGGAAAAGTTTCTTAACTAAATATCGTCGATATTTTCTGTGTTGTTATAATTACTAAATGAAAGAAACCTAATATAGACAAATTATTTATTTTTTCAATAATGAAAGTAAATTTATTTATTTTTTACTCTTTGATTTTTTGTTTCCAAATTATTTTGAAAATTCTTGACAACGAATTATTATTCTGAAAGTTAGATCAGAGCTTCAATATTTATCTAAGCTTACTTCATTATAAAGAAGGCTTTCCAAAAATTAAAGGGAAATATTGCAAGTCTTTTGCTTTTTGAAAGAAAAAATAGTTGTAAGAAGGATTGTTGATGAAAGAGAAAGAAGAAATATGCATTCAAGGTAGCTTCCTTTTCAGGATCTTCTCTTAAGCCGTTAATATGTTTTCCACAAATGTCTATTGTTCTAGTCTCTAATGCCACTTAAACAAACCAAACACAATTTGAGCTATACGCAACTCCTATTAAGGCAAAGTCTTTCGTTTTAACAAGCAACGCTAGGGTGAAAGAATGACTTTTCGTAAGTGGGTCTTCGTAATTTAAAAGCAGGAACCAAGCAGAAGACCCATAGGTTTGGCTTGCCACCCCCAGAGGTTTTGTTTAAGAACTCGGTGGACATTGTGACCACGAACATATTTTACGTGTCCCAGTCACCCTTAACGAATTCGGCAGATCTTTAGCCCGTTCGAGCTCCATACTCACAATCTTCGAGTTACGTGATGATTGCCTTTGCCGACTGAGCTATTGCGATTAATGAATATTATGGCTTGAGGTGCATCTAGAGCAGTGCTTCTCAACCTTTTTTGAACCATTCCCCTAGTCGTTTTAAAATACCTGATGCTGCTACTTGGTAAACATATTTAATTACTGTAGTGTCCAGGAATGGAACTCGGCGAGGTCACACTTACACTGATTTTGCCTAGAATAGCTACGCTACTTTACAGGCTCTGTTAACCTTTTCGTGCCAGGTGGTCAATATTACAGCCAAGTAAATTAAGTATCAAAATACGGGCCTGGTCAAGTAGGCACCAAGAACTTCCTTCCCACATGTTTTACTGTTCATTTTCCATGAGGAGTATGACAGATTCGCTCTTATTAATATTTTTTTTCTTTTACAACAAATTGATATTAATCAATTGAATTGACTTAACACGAGGATCTCATTTTCATCTACATGGATATGGAGAAAACTTCCGTCATGAACAGGTTAATATAAATTTAAGGAAAAAAGATTTTAAAAATTATGTAGGTTTTACTTTGGTTTGATTTGGTTTGGAATGCTACGGTCTACTGTTTTGCAACACGAGGGCTAATATGTATGTCTTACATGTAATAAAGAGATAAAATAAAATCCTGAAGCAATAAAAATTAGAAAACTTTATTTTATTTTATTTTATTTAAGTACAATAAACTGAAGGTAGGTATCGAATTCAGGCTACCGAAATGAATCTTAAGAAAAATGGGATAAACCACAAAAGATTATTGAGACTCTTGTGATGGATGTCTGATGCAAAGAGATTTTGTATTAGCCACAGATTTAGTTTCAAATATCCTGGTTTGATGATATCTAGTGAAATCCCTACCTTCATTTACAGTAATATTAAATCATTTACTGCCACATTTTACTAAATACGAAAATAGAAATGGTAATAATATTTTTCTTGCAAAACTAGTTGAGTTTGGTGTCCAACGTAAAAACCATATGTCTCACCTATGGTAAACACCCTGCGTTGAAAAGCACTGATCTAGAGTCTTCTTTCGAGACAAAGATTAATATCATCGGTACAGAATTCATTAATAAATCAAACTTTACTTTTAGTGGTAAATACCCAGAAAATAGTAAATTATGTTAGAAAAACGTTGAAAGTTCGTAAAAATTAAAACTTATAGAATCCTGTAGGAAATTTCCCTTTTGATATTATAATTAACAATTAAAATACCTGGCTTAGATGAATTTACTAATTTAATTATAAAATTAATTTGTTTATTTTTATCAATATTATTTTTTCCACGTTATTTAGAAAACCCTTGACTTCGAACTAAAACCTTTATTATTCCGAACGTCAGATCAGAACCTTTAAATTTCTCCAAGCTCTCTTCTTTGTATTTGTGAAAAGTTTAAAGGGGAAATTCAGAGTTCGCTGACTTCTTGCTAAAAGAATAAGAAAAATGAGTTGGGATAAGGACTGAAAGGGAATAAAATAAAAATCAATACACACTAGGTAGGTAGATTCCTTTTTGGGACCTATTCTTAAGCTTCTAAGATCTGCCATTAATATCCCCCAAAAATACTTATTTATAAAATAAATGATAAAATATCTGGAAATCTGTAAAGCAGGTAAGGAAATTGTATGTAAGACTCTAAACTTAAAACATATTGAATATTGTAGATTATCTTGTTATAATTACCATAACTCTAATAATAATAATAATAATAATTACTATTGTTTCCACAAATAAACTCTTCATTCACCAAGCAACAACAGTACGATGGTTACAAGAAACTATAGTAAGATGGTTATAAGGGCAAACTACTAAAACATTAAATTACCAAAGAACAAGAAAGAATTTGAAAAAGAAAAAAAAAGTAAAAACTTTTTAAATAAATATTATTATGAATGAAACTAAAGGCTAAAAATAGTGCTTGACCCTAATAAACTGTGACAGACACAAAGGGTAAATTCCACATCGAAGAAATCCAAGATTGTTTCAAAGATATTAAAAAATGACGTCAAATACTTTGACGTCACTTTTTGGATACATCAAAAACATCAATTGATTTCTTACGCAAAAGCATGATAAAAATTTATGTACGTATAGAAATAATGAATGTTTTCTCCAAGTTTACTCAGCAACTTTAGTTTTTTCGTCTCACTTTAAAACTATGAGATTCTATCACTCATATTCCTCAAGCTAGGTTGGGTCACCAAAATGCTAAATGTTATATGTACAACCAATATGTTATCTAGCTTAATATTCTTTATACATTGTAAACTTTAACATGACAAGTAAAAAAATATAGTACACAAATCTTTCTCTTTTTATTATAAATTCACTGAAAGAATTAAATATTTAAATCCCGCAGTAATCAATATAACATATATTCTAGATAAATAGAATATTTGTATTTTCGGTAATAAAAAATAAGGATAAAGTGTGAAAATGTAAACATCATTTAGCTGTATAGACGCATGTCGAAAAAGGTAAGCATTAGAAATACTTCCCAATCCTTAATCTGTTATCTAGCTTAAGATTCTTTATACATTCTAAATTTCAACATGACAAGAAAAAAAATGTAGTACACAAATATTTCTCTTTTTATTATAAATTCACTGAAAGAATTAAATATTTAAATTCCGCAGTAATCATTATAACATATATTCTAGATAATTAAAATATTTGTATTTTCGGTAATACAAAATAAGGATAAAGTGTGAAAATGTAAATATCGTTTAGCTGTATAGACGCATGTCGAAAAAGGTAAGCATTAGAAATACTTCCCAATCCTTAATCTGTTATCTAGCTTAAGATTCTTTATACATTGTAAATTTCTACATGACAAGAAAAAAAATGTAGTACACAAATCTTTCTCTTTTTATTATAAATTCACTGAAAGAATTAAATATTTAAATCCAGAAGTAATCATTACAACATATTACAACATAATATTCTAGATAATAAATAGACTATTTGTATTTTCGGTAATAAAAAATAAGTATAAAGTGTGAATATGTAAATATCATTCAGCTGTATAAACGCATGTCGAAAAAGATAAGCATTAGAAATACTTCCCAATCCTTAACTTAAAAATTATATTTATTCAATCAATATTTTCAGTGACAGTAGTTTATAGTAATTAAAAAATTTTAAGTCTTGAAACCTAATTAAAATATTGCTTAACATATGCAAGCAGATTAGCTATCCATAAGTCAAAGATCTCCAATTCTTAAGTTTTGGAAATCTTAGAGAGCTTTAAGCTATCTGATACTTGGATTATTATACAAGCTGGCTACGTTTTCTTAAAAAAAATGCTATAGTTCGCAATAAACTAAGCAAGATCTTGTCTTCCGATACTATGCTTGAAATTTTATCAGTGTTTAAGGATAAACATTCTCTATTTTATGTTCACGCGATCTTTCTCTGATACTACTTTCCCTACATTTCATCCATGCCTTTTCCTATCTACTTTCCCGGTATTTTCAACTTTCATTTTAGTTTCATTCTCTATTGCAATTATTGTTATCTGTTTTGTATGGACTCGCTTTTAATTTTTGTAATATCTCTATTAAATACTTATATATGAAAATATTGCTTTAGTCTTTTCCCAGTTTTAATCAATTGCGTTTCTTTTATAGCGTAAGGTTAGCTTTTAAAATTTATCACAAACTTTTCAACTGTAATAAAAAAATAATAGAAAGTAAGTTATGGATTTATGATTGTTAAAGCTTAGAACTTGTTCCTACCTCAGTGATGTTTTTTTTTCCTTTTAGTTAAAAAAAACATTTTTTTTCCAAAACTTACTGTAAGAGTTCAAATATGTTTATTTCGTTAGATACTGCTGAAACAGTAGTTAAGTGTGTGGATTTAAATACCTCTGGTTGATTGTTTAGAACTGGTTTTAAACAGTAGGTTTTAGGTTACAGTGGCACTCGTGATGCAAAAAATTGACTGTTAAGTTCTAAAACAAATTTAATCGTTTATTTGTTTCAGGGTCTTTTTAGAATGAGAAGAATTTGCTACATTTTCTTATTATTTCTTCCTATTTTTTCAGACTAACCAATTATTATCTCAAATTATGTTTCTAGCATTCTCAACTAAGCTTTAGACTGTTTTTATCTATTAACATTTTAAAGTTAAAAATGATTTCTTGGAAGCGTTAACATCTTTTAGGTAATAGAGTTTATGAATGAACAACATATAAAAAGTGGTAATTTTGAAAGATATTTAACCATTGGAAGTATATCAAAAGTAATTTACACATGAGTCGAAATATATATTAAAACTTTTAATGATTAGCACAAATTATATTGATAAGAAAATTACCTAAACTGTTATGAATATTAGAATTATTAGAAGTCAGAGTGCCGCTATGCTAGACATGTGCATACTCAACGTCTGTGGGAGACGTAATCGAGCTTGGAACTAGAAAAACGAACATGACAAAGAGCGTTGAAGGAAAATTAAAATACAGCTATGAAGTTTATATTAATACTTATGCTACATTCCGTTATATTAGATGAGCTGCGATTTTCACATCCTTAGGGTAACTATGCATATTATGAAAAAAATGCATAACATTTTCTGCCAATTATTTGCGCTCTCTGCAACAACAATGAATATTTTCCTCCCATTAATTATAAAATACCTGTCATTGCAATGTTGATCAAAAGAAATGTAATTACAACGTACTGGTTAATGGCGTTATTAAATAATAAAGAGGTCGCAACAATGACTTCCGATATCAAACACTAATCAATACAATTAATTCATAACATCACCACCAGACAGTTCCTTATCTCCCTATATGTCTTTGCTATGAGCAAAATTCTACGTAACTGGACTAGCAAGACGTTAATCATTCTGTCTTTCACTTGAAAGTTTTTTTGCTTGCTATTGAGACCCATTGTCTGTGTTAATCACATATTTTTATGCAGTATGTATCGTTCACCCTGAGGGATAACGGAAGTTTGTTAGTTCCTGTTAGACGGGATGCTTACTGCTCATCCCAGCCTACCTGCAGGTTGTAGGTTAAGGGAAGTGTTAAGGAAGTGAACTCTACCAGCTCTTGAAGCTTTTCGGGAAAGGACAGAAAGAGAAAAAAAACTACTGTCCCTTCACGTGCAAAGGAAAGTAAAGACATTGGGGACACGAAACGAGGTTATTGAATAAATATTGATCTAGTAAATATTTACTTTAAGAGCAATCAGAAAAACATCTCTATAAGAAAATCCTTAACATAATTTTCATCAAAAATTTGCATTTTTTGGGCTTTTGTGGCATTAGAAGATATTGAGAAGATCAAAGGATTAAAAGTGTTTCAACCTATTGTACAGTATTTGATTATTCTATATAAAATTTGAAAAGATAATGGTTAAGGAAAACGCAGAGATAATTCCAATACATATCGGAAGCACCGTGATTAGATGCTGGTGTTTAGTAAATATTATTATGTTTATTAATATATTTGTTCTATACATATTTCGAGAAAATACTGTAGACTTCTTAAGAAAAAGGATTACGATGACACATCATGTGTATGTAATATTACAGACTCTAATGCTGAAATATTTTATACCCTATAACAATGAATAATGCAAAATGTTACAATGCAACTGATAAGTACTTTCCAATATTCGATTTAATATTTCGTGTTATGAAAGTGATTCTCTCTTTTAAATTACAATCAAACCCATCTATTGAACGTACTTATCTCATCTGTTTAATGTACCCATCTATTTAACGTAACATATAAGAAGAAACTTTTAGTCCAGGGCGGAGGGGGATCAAATCATGGTATTAGTAGGCATTATTTATTTATATTCAATAACATTTTCAATTCTCAATATCGATTACTCTATCGCTGTAGGAATGGTTTTAACTTTGAAACTTCAAGTTTATTGAGACGTAGTGCCTTTCAAGCTAAAACGTCCTTATTATAATATCATCTTATTTTTTATTCAATATAAAATATAAAATAGACAGTTCTGCTCTGTTTCGAAAAACAAATTTCCTGAATTATTAATGAGAGAGATTTTTTTTTCCAGATCACTAATAAAACTTTGTAACAAATTATTTAGCTTTGCCAAATACGCAATACATTTGAAAAAAAAAGTATATAATGTCAAGTGAAAATAAATAGGCGTCCACTTATTCGCAAAATAAACTTTAAAATTAATTTTTCATATCGAATATTAGCTAATTATGTTTTTATTCTATGAATAGGAAATACATTATGAGTGATATATTTTATTTTATAACTCCTGAAAAAGGATAATTTATTTTAGATTGAAACTTATTAGCAATTTATTTTTAAATTTTGAAAATTCATAAACCTTTAAAGAATTATATTTGTAGAATAATGATAATAATTAGTTTTAATTTGATATAAAAATTAAGCTTTTAATATATATATTTCAAACATTACCTCGGGGGTAAGTAAATTTCATTTTTTATCATTTGATGTACAATTTTACTTTATGTTAAAAATATATATACTTAAAATAGTAAAATTAAATAATTTTGCTAAATCTTGAAAAGAACTTGCAAAAAATTTATTTTAAAAGGAGCAAAACATTTTATATTACGATGAATCGGAAAAATGATTTTATATTGAATTTTTAAAGTCTCGAATAGTACTACGTCCCCCTAAATAATGTTTTATACTTTTCCTATATATCTTCGATTAATTTGTGTAGAACAGTAGTTTCCAAGCTTGTTATACTTTCTGCCATTGCTATAGTAAATATCTTATCATGAATTTCCAGGTAAAATATTCAATTGGGCTGTTTATCCTTATTTAGGCAACTCTATACAACTATACATCAAAATTACAACTTTAGCGTTGATGTTTTTAATAGTTTTCTAGAAACAAAATAAAAATAAAACATTTTGATGCATTAAGTAATAGGCATTGAAATTTACCTTGTATGTTGAATTATAATAATAGTAATTCAAATCATTATTAATATTATGGGTAGACCTGATGCATTTACTATGTAAAATCATTTCTGTTTGACAATGTCATTGAAAGCCACTAAACAGGGAGGGTTATCAAAAATGGGAAATAGGCTGTTATAAAAGCAAGAGAGCCGGAGAAAGAGAGAGGGAGAAAATGGGATCCACATATCGTCTCTGTATTCCAATCTCACCATTGAAAGGAATCAAAATAAGTGAATTGCAGAAAAATGATAACTTATTTATCTATTGCTATATATTTTAACTTTCATTAAACTGAAAATGGTTTACAATTATTTAACTTTGTCTTAAACGTACCTCCAAATGTTGTGCACGCACCCCCAAGTTAACTTTATATACCATAGATCCCCTAAGAGATCACACGGACTCATTGGCGTACGTAGGAATCATTTTGGGAACCCCTGCTGTAGCAAACTCCTGAATTGCCCCTTCGAAAAGTGGACAAAACATTTAAGTTACCTCCACAACACTCTATTCGTATATTAAACGTAACAATCTATTCGTATATTAAACGTAACAACGTATTCGTATATTAAACGTAACAATCTATTTTATATTAAACGAAATACGGTTATTTTTGACAAATCCATATTCAAAGTTTATTTGTTTGCAACCTAAAAACCAGTTATTTAAATGTAAGAAACGTAAATGAAACTGATAATGCATTACAAGGTTAAACGGTTAAACAGAAACTGTAATGTCTAAAATTTTTAGATAAATCTTATCTGTAATTTTTTATAAACTGCCAATTTGTTTTTATTCATACAGTACAGAAGGTGAATAAATAGAATAGGAAAGTATTAGACTTA
>CM063502.1:129826396-129828896 GCA_032207245.1 Pardosa pseudoannulata | reverse complement strand
TACTAGGAGTGTTTGATAAAAACGTTTTAAGAATCTATTTTAAAAAATTTCAACGTTTTTTTTTTAATTTAAAAAAAAAACAAAATTAACAAAAATAATTTTTCAAATAATAATAATAATAGGATACATAATTAAAAATTAATGTATATAAAGTTCTACAAATCAGTCAACAATTAAAAAAAATCTCTTGTAACATCTTACGTCCTCTGTGAGGAGACCGTGGACAGAGTAAAGCCTTTTAGAAAATTATTAGTATTTTAATAAAAGTTTTAGACTTTTTAAAATTTAAACTGAGATAAAAATTCAAAATGAAATTTAAAATGGATACACAGATTAATTTTAATTTATACTAGGAGTGTTTGGTAAAAAACATTTTAAGAATCAATTAAAAAAATTTCAAAGAATTTTTTTTAATTTTTAAAAAATAAAATTAACAAAAATAATTTTTAAAATAATAATAATAGGTAAATAAAGTTAAATTTAATGTATATAAAGTTTTATAAATCAGTCAACAATTTAAAAAAAAATCTCTTGTAACATTTTACGTCTTCTGTAAGGAGCCCGCGGATAGAGTAAAACCTTTTAGAAAATTATTAGTATTTTAATAAAAGTTTTAGACTTTTTAAAATTTAAACTGAGATAAAAATTTAAAAAGGTAATTTAAAATAGATACACAGATTAATTTTATTTATACTAGGAGTGTTTGGTAAAAACGTTTTAAGAATCTATTAAAAAAATTTCAAAGAATTTTTTTTTTAATGTTTAAAAAATAAAATTAACAAAAATAATTTTTCAAATAATAATAATAGGTAAATAGTATGGGAAAATAGTATAAAAATTAATGTATATAAAGTTTTATAAATCAGTCAACAATTTAAAAAAAAATCTCTTGTAACATCTTACGTCCTCTGTAAAGAGACCGGGAACACAGTAAAGCATTTTAGAAAATTATTAACTTAGAGATATAAAACTTTTACTCATAAGCATTGAAGTCAAACTAAATCAATCCTATTTTTTTTTAATTCTTAAAATCAGTTAACCGTTTAAAAAAAATGAATTTTTTAAAATATTTCTTGAGTATTTCCATTTTTCTCTTACATTTGCGTCATTATTGATTAAAAATATCTTTTAAACTTTTTGGTTTTTATTTTGTCAGTAGAATAAATAATTAACTTTATGATATTTTTATGTCTCTACATTGACTCTTTGCGCAATCTTAGGATTTATTTGTTTTCAAATTTAGTTTTAGTAGTATAAATGAAGACCAATTCTAAAACATATAAAGAAAACTAATACGAGGAACTATTTTTGTGGAGATATAGGAAAAATTAAAATTTTAAAACTAACAAAAATTTCATAAAAAATAAATTTTTCGAAAACGTTATGAGAATTTAAGAAAAAAATGTAATGTCATTAATTTATTTATTACATTAAAATTCTTTCATTTTCAAACTGTACAAAGTTGCCTATCTGTGAGTTGATATTTTATATAAATACTTTGCAACGTCTACCATCCCATTATCAGTCAATTGTTATTTTTAAGAGTCGAGCCAACTAAATAACCAATGTCCTGCCAAAACCACCAAACAAACATAAAACTCTTATCTCACAGCTTGACTTCTATAAAGTGCCTCATCTCGTCAATGAGAGATTATTATTATTACTTTTTAAAAAAGTTATCCCGTTGTCACAGAAGTGTCTTTGTCTTTAGATTTATTGATGAATTTATATTTCTTGCTTATTCTCCTCATCACTATTATGAAAACAGGTTTAGGTTGCATATTTTTATATTAAAATAAGTGATTTTTATCTCAAAATCAGTAATTTCACTTATCAAATAGTATGTCAAATACTAATGTAAGCGTTGATTTGTCTATTCTAAAATGTCTGAATATAGATAAATTGCAAACATAATATCTCTATAAATATTTCCCTCTCTCTAATGTATATATATAATATATATATATATATATATATATATATAAATATATATATATATATATATATATATATATATATATATATATATATATATCCCAGTCACATCCTCTTTTGGAATATACGTTAACAACCAAAAGACTAGAATAACTAGAAGTCTAGAGGCGTGCTGTGTTTATTTTTTATTTTAACTTAATATGAGTTGTAGCTTTACAGATTACACACAGGCATATATATATATATATATATATATATATATAATATATATATATATATATATATATATATATATATATATATGCTTGTGTGTGTGTGTGTGTGTGTAAGTCGTGATCCAGAGTTAAGGCAAATGGACAACAGTCTTCTTGTTAATAATAAGTTTTATTAACTCATCGTTCTTACGAAAAGCAACAAGCGCCATTTTCAATAATCGACCCGGAGCTATCCGTGAAGGTGTTGACCGCTCATGTCCACTCGCCAAATTCCAACTTATCTGTTTGCAAGCTCATCAAAATAGCTGAGAAATGCTTCCGCCTGACTGGATTAAACTGAAAGCTAACGC
>CM063502.1:129788896-129823896 GCA_032207245.1 Pardosa pseudoannulata | reverse complement strand
GTACATGCACTTAAATACTTAATAAGAGATAAGTATAACTATCACAGGCGAGGAACCTGAGGCTTCACTGCTGCCAGCGACCTCCGTGATTTTCTTGTAAAAACTCTTGTATTAATTAATATTTCAATA
This sequence comes from Pardosa pseudoannulata, assembly GCA_032207245.1. NCBI lineage: Eukaryota > Metazoa > Arthropoda > Arachnida > Araneae > Lycosidae > Pardosa > Pardosa pseudoannulata. The sequence continues at coordinate 129,823,767 of CM063502.1, read as the reverse complement.
TATTGATACAACAATTTTACTTTTATGTTTCTACAGGACTTTTGGTCAACCTTTTATGTATAGTTGTCATTTGTGAAATTTCCCTGAATCACATCAAATATTATATTTTGTAATGTTCTTTGTTCGTCATATTTTTAAATGTATTATTTCTACTTATTATTTCATTAATAATTTTTTACTAATTTCTAGTAGTTACATACTTTTCTTCAAATTTTTCTTGATTGTACATGTACATAAATACTTAATAAGAGATAAGTATAACTATCACAAGCGAGGAACCTGAGGCTTCACTGCTGCCAGCGGCCTCTGTGATTTTCTTGTAAAAACTCTTGTATTAATTAATATTTCAATATATTGATACAACAATTTTACTTTTATGTTTTTATAGAACTTCTGGTGCCACTTTTATACATAGTTGTCATTTGTGAATTTCCCCTGAATCACATCAAATATTATATTTTGTAATGTTCTTTGTTCGTCATGTTTTTAAATGTATTGTTTCTACTTATTGCTTCGTTAATATTTTTTTACTAATTTCTAGTAGTTACATACTTTCCTTCAATTTTTTTATTGATTGTACATGTATATAAATACTTAATAAGAGAAAAGTATAACTATCATAGGCGAAGTACGTGCGGCCTCCGTGAGTTTCTTGTGCGGATTTTATAAAAACTTTTGTATTATTTAATATTTCAATTAATTAATATATCGATACAGCAGTTTGAAAATTAATAGAATTGTATTCTTGCTGTGTTAGTTTTTATAATTTAATATTGTTATTTTTTGTGGGATTTCTTTATAATTTATTAAAATATTAAAGATTAATTTTGTAATATATTATTGTTCTTATTTGAATACAAAAAAATTTTATGGTGCAAAGTTTTATGCTAAATAATGAACTTTATGATTTTTGTATCAATTCTATATAATGTAATAATTTGGTAAAATTTATATAGTGAAGTAAAATGATTTCACAAATTAGTTTTTATAATTTAATATTGTTATTTTTTGTGGGATTTCTTTATAATTTATTAAAATATTAAAGATTAATTTTGTAATATATTATTGTTCTTATTTGAATACAAAAAAATTTTATGGTGCAAAGTTTTATGCTAAATAATAAAAAAGAACATTATGATTTTTGAATCACTTCTATATAATGCAATAATTTTGATAAAACTATACAGTGAGTAAAATGATTTCACAAATTAGTTTTTATAATTTAATATTGTTATATTTCTGTAGGATTTCTTTATAATTTATTAAAAAATTAAAGATTAATTTTGTAATATGTTATTGCTTTTATTTGAGTATAAAAATATTTTATGGTGCAAAGTTTTATGCTAAATAATAGACAAAGAACTTTATGATTTTTGTATCATTTCTATATAATGCAATAATTTTGCTAAAACTATACAGGAAGTAAAATGATTTCACAAATTAGTTTTTATTATTTAATATTGTTATTTTTTGTAGGATTTCTTTATAATATACTAATTAAAGATTAATTTTGTAATATGTTATTGCTTTTATTTTAATACAAAACTATTTTATGGAGCTAAGTTTTATGCTAAATAATAAACAAAGAAATTTATGATTTTTGTATCATTTCTATATAATGCAATAATTTTGATAAAACTATACAGGAAGTAAAAGGATTTCACAAATTAGTTTTTATAATTTAATATTGTTATATTTCTGTAGGATTTCTTTATAATTTATTAAAATATTAAAGGTTAATTTTGTAATATATTATTGTTCTTATTTGAATACAAAAATATTTTATGGTGCAAAGTTTTATGCTAAATAATAAACAAAGAACTTTATGATTTTTGTATTATTTCTATATGATGCAATAATTTTGATAAAACTATACAGAAAGTAAAATGATTTCACAAATTAGTTTTTATAATTTAATATTGTTATTTTTCTGTAGGATTTCTTTATAATTTATTAAAATATAAAGTTTAATTTTGTAATATATTATTCCTTTAATTTGAATACAAAAATATTTTATGGTGTTAAGTTTTATGCTAAATAATGAACAAAAAACTTTATGATTTTTGTATCAGTTCTATATAATGCAATAATTTTGATAAAACTATACAGAAAGTAAAATGATTTCACAAATTAGTTTTTATAATTTAATATTGTTATTTTTCTGTAGGATTTCTTTATAATTTATTAAAATATAAAGTTTAATTTTGTAATATATTATTCCTTTAATTTGAATACAAAAATATTTTATGGTGTTAAGTTTTATGCTAAATAATAAACAAAGAACTTTATGATTTTTGTCTCATCTCTATATAATGCAATAATTGATTAAACTATACAGAAAGTAAAATGATTTCACAAAAGCTAAATTACAGGTATATCACCTTATATGGCCTTTTTTTTTTATTATTACTGCGACCTCTAATGGAAAAAAACTCCCCAGCTCTGCCATATAGTCTCTTCGTGGAGTATTTTAAATTCGTTAGATCATAATTAAATTGTATAATTTTCAGAAATCAGAGGAAAATTAAGTATTCTGTGCAAACATATTTATGGTAGAAATAGATTCTTGTTCTTTAATTAGACATACTGGCAGTTACTTTATGGAAGAACCTTATTTAATAATCAAGTGAATTTATCCTATAGTTCCTTCAGTACATAACAAAGAACTTAAATAAGTAATTTTCTGTCTTTTGTTTTCAAACGTCTGTTGACAAGTTTTCTAACATTTATCTTCTTCTCTATAGACTTTTCAAAGAAGTACTAGGCATATTTATTGTAGGTAACTTGTTACCAATATCTTGCTATTTACTCTGTTCGTGCTACCGACGCGGAAATCTCACTTATTAGATCAAGCTTATTTTATGATCTTTCACTCGGACAGAAACTCTGCCTTCCATCTCATTATTCTCATTACGATGTCACGAATGTTCTCATAAATACCAGAAGAAAGTCTCGAAAGAAAAGTAATATCGTGCAGGTATTCAACAGTCTGTACATGACTTTCTCATTCAATTTGCTTTATTTTTTATCTCTCATATTATGCGCTTTTGTGCTGTTTTCTGGGTTAAAACTATTTAACTTTGACAATGTAACTAACCAGTAAATACGACCTAAAAAAGTGAATTGAATAATCTTAATAGAGGTTATTGAGGGGAAGTCAATAAAGTAATATGGCTGTAAGTCTTTCAGTTTTAACCCTTTCGAAGGCCGTGGGAAGATTACTTTCGATCTACATGATCTTAAAAATTACATCTGGGGCCAAACCCATTATAATATATTGGCCTTTCCATTATAACGATGGGAAGATTAATTCCCTCTTTAGTTTTGTGCTGTCATCTATTATTTGATCAATTTAATAAAATTACCACTTCTGTTTTGAAAGTTTGAAAATTTTGTATGAGAAATAAATGGCCCACGAAAGGGTTATAATCCTTTAGTAAGACAATGTATACTGAATTCAAAACATCTTCATTAGAATATAGAAATAATTTTAAATATGTATATCTATTTGAAAACTGTAGATTTTTCTAGTTTGAGCAAGCCATGAAAATTTCACCGTATAAACAAGAAAAATTAATATTCTAACCAAAATGTAATAGTTTTATTTCAGGAAATCTTTTCATTTATAATACACCTAGAGTATTCATTTTTAAAAATACCTTACTGATTCAATGTATACTGTATTCTAATAATTAGTTAAAAACATCTTCTTTACGATTTGTTGATCAGTTTCAATCAAAACCAATTTGGAAACATTAAGTGTTTCCAGTTTAACCCTTTCGTGGGCCATTTATTTCTCACTCCAAACTTACAAATCTTCCAAACTTACAAATCAGAGTTGCTAATTTTATTCAATCGATCGAACAATTGATGACAGCGCAAAACCGAAGCGGGAATCAGTCTTCCGTCGTTTCAATAACAAAATCAATATATTATAATGGGTTTTGCGCTTCCCACAGGTGTATTTTGTAAGATCGTGTAGGTGGGAAATAATCTTCCCACGGCCCACGAAAGGGTTAAGAAAAGTCGTTGAGATAATCCTCTTTTACTACACAACAAAAGTAAATTATTTCTAAGTCGAAATGTAACTGCTTAATTTCAGAAAGTCCTCTCATTTATAATATAGAGCGGTGCATTAGTTAAAGATTAAGAGTTTAAACCGGCTATGTTTGTCTTTATTTTTTTATGGAAACAGATGAACAAAAGGGCCTTAAATATATTAGCTTCTTTTTTACTACATATTTAAAAATAGTTTTAATATTAATCGAAACATTGGAAATTTGGAACATCAAAATAACAGTTCCAAGTAGACCATAAATAGTATTCATCATTTTGAAAAAACTATCAATCCAAAAGCAGTGGATTTTTCCCGTTTTGAGAATTGTTAGTCATTTTCTTTGTTTACTCTCATAGGAAATTATTTCCTAGCTGAAATACAGCTACTTTATTTCAAAAAAAATTCTTTTAACTATACCATGACGTGTTAATTTAAGATTAACTATTGAAATCTACTATATCTGTCTTTATTCCTTTATGATCACAAATAAAAAAAAGTGTTCTAAAATATTAGGTTGTCATCTTTATTCTCTAACATACATACATACATAATTATTTTACATACAGACGAAAAATGTACCAAAACTAATTGAGATTTCATTCACTTTGTTATATACAGTCAGCAGTATTTTAAGAATATTTATTCTTAAAGATATTTCCATGAAAAGATACACATGCGAACACAATTTATCAGTTTAATCTCTGGTAATCGTCATTTGTATCAGCGATTTGCGTTTTCATTTGTAAGAATTTTAATATTAATCGAAATATATTGCATAAACATCTAAATTGCAGCAGTTCCATGTAAGCCATTAATATTACTGATCATTTTGAAAAGAAAACAATTCGAAAGCCATGGATTTTTCCAATTTCAACAAGTCTTAGTAATTTTCCTTGTTTGCTCTACAACCAAGGAAAATTATTTTTTAACTCAAATGTAACTTCCTTATTTCTGGAAATATCTTCATTTATACCAGCGCTGCTTTTATGGCTCTATCCAACTTGCTACACGCTGTCCTCGAATTGATTTTTCAACCCACGAATTAAACTAATTTTCTTAAATAAAATTGAAAATATGATATACTTACCAAATATATACATTTCTTCCTCATATTCCAAATATACGGTGCTTATTTTTATATACGAGTAATGAAGACAAAACCAAGTACATATTTGTAAGAGAGGACAAAAAATGCTATCGTGAACTCAAACATCGTAAACGGATTTATATATTTTAAGTTATTACCAATTTAAATTTGAACAAGACCGATTGAAAACATACGTCAATATTTTTCCGTCAATAAAACCGTAGGCAGATTCGTAAGAACAATTAAAATATACTGAACAATTATTTTATCTACGTTTTAGCAATTTATTAGACTCATAATAATACTACACTGAAATTTAATAAAGAGTTTATGTTACAATTAATGTAGCTCAAATTGTTATTAATTGTTTTAAACTTTTTATTTTTTTCTTTCCTTCAACTAAATATTTAATTGGCAATCTATTGATATCTATATTAAAACATTCTTTGCTTTGGATACTTTTGTTGAAGATAACGTGGCTTGTGAACTGGGAAATTTGGGCAGTGATATTTTATATCATGGTGTATTATTTTAAGATATGAAACAGCTTTTATTTCTTTATAATCAGAAACAAGCAAAAGTATCCTAAAATATCAGCTTCTTTTATTCTATTCCTTGAAATCATTTTAATACCAATCAAACCATATTCTATAAACAACAAAATTACATTGCGTAGACGGAAAATTATGAGTTAAATTGAGAGAATAAAGTATGCATTAAAATAATTTTTCCTGGTATGCACACAGAAACTATAATCGGACTCATAAATATCTAAAACATTTCAAATGACTTCAAGCAGACAAAATCTCAGCTTGTCAAAATCTCAGAGTTTTGTAATAAAGGAAAAAAAATAATGTCACAGTCGTTAAAACAATCTTAAGTCAGGGAGGAAAAATAGCTCTGTTCCAAAATGTACATTTAAAGAATGGAGATCCCGTATTTCCCTATATTTGTGTATTTTTATGTGTATATTATTTATTGTGAATACAATAACTACACGAGTAGTAATCAGATTGAGTGGAGAACAGTAATTAAGTTGTGTTATACAAGAAATATATATATATATATATATATATGTGTGTGTGTGTGTGTGTGTATATATATATATGTATATATATGTATATATATATATGTATATATATATATATATATATATATATATATATATATATATATATTTATATATATATATATATATATATATATATATATATATATATATATATATATATATATATATATATATATATTTATTTATGATTCTTCTCACGTTCTTTTATTTCACTTGGAAAGGGTATTCCCTACACTCAATTTTATATTTCTTTGTGATTTTACGCTGTGTCCAGTACATCCGAACTTAGACTTTGACCCTGGAAGCAAGGAAAAGACTTCAGAATAACAACTTTTTCAACGCTTTTATATCTGTCGTCAGAACTCTAGACGTCAGCTTGTGTTTGTCTCTCTCCGGAAGTTGCGTAATGTAATTCCGGATTCAAATCACGTACGTGGTAAGTTACCCTTCAAGTTTGGCTGAAGCAAAACTGAAGGTTAGTTGTCATTTAGATCAATATTCATCGGTTCGTCTCTTATTTCTCCAGGTATTATTAGGCAGCACAGAGGTTCTACTTTTCAGCATGAATAAATCCCATGTAAACGAGGTCAATAATTCTAAATTTTTTGTTGTGTGAAATCGTGAGGATCGAATATAATTCATTTAAAAGTAAAGACAGACAAAATATTCATGAATCCTTGGACGCATTTCAAATGAAATCCGTTTTTCGTTATTGCTCCTCAAACCATCGTAAAATTCAATATGTTAGTGTAAAATATAAAATTTTTATGAAAGTTCTTAAAAATTGAAAAAGTAGAAAACATGTAATGTGATCTTAATATCGTGGTATAAGAAATTATATACTTTATTGATTTAGATATTCGTATTTATCTTAATATCTGAGTGACACTTCCTTTTCTTACGAAAAGGTAATAATGACTCAACACTACCTATTTTAAAATATAAAAATATCAAATTACTTTTTTTACAATTAAGATTAATCAACGCCTTCATAAGATTTTTGAGTGTAAACAAAATTTTTAAACACGTATTGGGATATAGGATATAAATTCTAATTTTCAAAAATACCATTATACATTTGTTTGAATTTTACTGGATATAAACTTACCCGTGAAAATTTTAAATTGATTATACCTAGTATTACACGAAAGAAGAATGGATTATCAGAGTTTTCCAGCCATTTCCCGAGGGACAAAGCGTACTGAGAATCTAAAGGGCAAAGAACTCTCGGTCATACCAACATTTTTGTATCCTAAATGTCAGGAATAATAACAAATAAAGCCGTGACACGCCCATCTACGAACTGCTTGCCATCTCTGTTGTAAACGTGACTTCAAAAGAACATATACCCACGTAAACTGTCCCGCACTGTATGATAGCAGGTTAGTCGGTAACTTTCCTATGCATTGAAAGGAAAATAAAACTCGGAGATGAAATCATTTCATACGTCTGGAATTTCTCAATGGTAGCAGCTATTCAAAAATGTGGGGAATGTTAGGATAAATTTGTGTCCTCTCAAAAAGTATATTTTAATAAAAAAATAGCGGGATGTATTGCTGAGTATTCGTGTCCACTTTTAAACAGAGATGATAATTATTCCTTAATCATATTGAGAACCAGGAAAAAATTGCTATCATTTTTGCGTTGCAGTAAAACACATTAAGAGGAAAGAAATGAAGAAACCGATAAAAACAATACCTAAAACGTGAGCCTGAAAATTATTTGCAAGTTTAATAATGCTAATGGGTTGTTATTAAATATCCCTAGTCATAGTTCCTTTTCTTTTAATCACTTATGTGAATTTCCCTACAGCAATTTTTTCTTTTGGAGGTAATAATGTTTTCTTGAATTCTGAGGAAAAATACCAATATTATTTCCAAACTTTCGAGAAGAGTAAAAATATAGCATTTTATCTAACTTGGAAATTATTTTCCCTTTCACAAATATTTCAAAAATATATTCATTAAATACTAAATACTAGTCCTCTTAATTTTCAAACAAAAGCTGTTTAAAACAAATTCATATTTATAAACAATTTCAAAACGATTTCTATAATAAATTCTTATATTTTTATGGTGATATATTTTTTTAAATATTTAATTTCATTCTTAATCACTTATGTGAATTTCCCTACAGTATTTTTTCTTTCTAGGTATTAATGTTTTTTTTAATTCTAAGGAAAAATACCAATATTATTTTCCAAACTTTCGAGAAGAGTAAAAATATAGCATTTTATCTAACTTGGGAATTATTTTCATCCCTTTCATAAATATTTAAAAAATATATTTATTAAATACTAAATACTAGTCCTCTTAATTTTCAAACAAGAACTGTTTAAAAAAATTCATATATATACACAATTTCAAATCGATTTCCATAATAGATTCTTATATTTTTATGGTGATACATTTTTTTAAATATTTAATATGATTCTTAATCACTTATGTGAATTTCCCTACAGCAATTTTTTTCTTTCTAGGTAATGATGTTTTCTTGAATTCTAAGGAAAAATACCAATATTATTTTCCAAACTTTAGAGAAGAGTAAAAATATAGCATTTTATCTAACTTGCAATTTATTTTCCTTTTCACAAATATTTAAAAAAATATTTAATAAATATTAAATACTAGTCCTCTTAATTTTCAAATAAAAACTGTTTAAAAAAACTCATGTATATAAACATTTTCAAATCGATTTCTATAATAAATTCTTATATTTTTATGGTAATATATTTTTTTAAATATTTAATATGATTCTTAATCACTTATGTGAATTTCCCTACAGCAATTTTTTTCTTTCTAGGAATCAAAGTTTTTTTTAATTTTAAGGAAAAATACCAATATTATTTTCCAAACTTTATAGAAGAGTAAAAATATAGCATTTTATCTAACTTGGAAATTATTTTCCTTTATCAAATATTTAAAAATATATTTAATAAATACTAAATACTAGTCCTCTTAATTTTCGAACAAAAACTGTTTAAAAACATTCATGTATATAAACATTTTCAAATCGATTTCCATAATAAATGCTTATATTTTTTATGTGGATATATATTTTTTTAATATTTAATGATTCTTTAAAAATTCAGTACAATGCACTTCTCGAAAATCCAGTTTTCTGTAAAGTAAAATTACCCATGTGCTTATTGTAAATCTAAACAAAGCTGAATCAAGACTGATACTTGAGCGAGGTTCACGTACTAGCACGGGTTAGTGTAACAACATGGTTTGTTTGTGGGTACAAAAATAACGATATATATAGGAAAACGAAGCCAAATGTTCTTGTCTACTACATAGATAAATAATAGACAAATAAAAACTAGTTTTTACATCAGTCCATGCAGAACCACAGAACGGGAAGGTTGATTAACCTTCCCGTTAGAAAGATAACCTACGTCGAATCGACGTCTGAAGAGATTTTTTTTTTTAATTTTGTTAAGCAATAAATTTTTATAATTTAATGTTTGTGTCAATTGTAATGTATCTCGACGAATGTCATTGTTATGGATATATAGTATTATTTTTGAAATTATATATAATTATATTGCTTAACAAAATATATCAGACGTCGATTCGAGGTAGGTTATCTTTCTAGTTAAAAAGAATCAATTGAGATTTAAAATTAATTTATTTATCCGTGCTAAAATGATATATATATGTATTTATATATATATATATATATATATATATATATATATATATATATATATATATATATATATATTTATATTTATATATTTGTTTATATATTTCAATATAAAATACGAAAAATTGGTTAAAAAATTAAATAATTTTCGATCTATTGAGATTTAACTGAATAACTAAATATACAGTCAAAACGCCGGCTCCCGGTACAATTCCGCTGCGAAATGTACCCGCACACAATGTGTTAAAATAAGAGCATAGTGTAAAGTTTATTGAGAATTCATATACTATAATTACTAATTGCATTTTGTAAAAAAAGAACACTGTTCAAAAAAAGTTGTGAATAAAGAAACTTTGACTATTTTCTGGGGAACGTATTCAGTACACAATTGGAAAAAAATTATAAAGCCGATAGAAAAATTTACAAAAGTTAAAAGTAATGGAATTATTGATAACCATGCAAATTCTACTTTCATTTGCATGGTCAACATCGTATTAATATGCATAAACTTTGTTTTGAAAAACTGAAGGGGGACATTAATTATGCTAATTTCTTACAACGAATGAGAAACAACTTGGAAAAAAGTATAAAGTCTATGGTTCCAAATTCATTTGGCATAATGCCAGACTTCAGAAAACAGGTCAGCATGAAAGTTTAGGTAAATGTAAATTTGCCAAGTCCAGTTATTTTGTATTTGGTGTGTCTAATACAATGCCAAGAGGAAACATGTTATCCGATGGTGAACAAATTCAAATATTAACTTTATGTCCTTTGTGTAGCCTAATAAACTCAATTTACCAGAGACTAGATACAGTCATCGAAAAAAAAAGGATCTGACATCGATTAAGCATGAAATACATGTATCGACTTTATAATTGTTTCCAACTTTCTTTGTACAGAAAATTTCTTTAAGTATGTTAACCTTTTGTTAATGTAGTTATTAATGAACTAGCATATAGCCCGTAATATGACAGGATCAGTAAAAGTTTTAATTTTTTAGAATTGTAAACTACTCTATGAGGCAGGTAAAAAAAATGCACTAATCGGTGATTAAATTTAAAATTATCACACATGTACTTAATCTATTATTTAAGCCAAATATAAAAGAAAAGTATTTACGTAATATCTAAGTTCCAGGATAAAATGTATGGAAATAATGCAGACGAAATTTAAATAATTTAAAATAAAAAATGATTGAATGAAATGGTTAAAGGAATGGCTTCATAACTCTAGAAAAAATGTTATTTTTACCTAATTATTATGTGATAAATTGATAAATTTAATAGCCTGCTATTAACCGGGGAAATAGGGCTTAAAATAATGGCATTAAAAGCTCGAAAAGCGGGGAAGGGTTGGATTTCGAAAGTTTTAAAATCTACAGAATTTTTCGATATGATATGAAGCATATTTATACCAATTAATTTGAAAATCGGATCAATAGTTTAAGAGAAGATAAATTTTACTAGCTTTGAATCTTGCTAACCCTAACTAATCAAAAATCCAATATGGATGCCTCTATCCATTCCAGGTCAACCGCTTCATAAATTCGAGGACAGACGGACGGATAACTTAGGCTATTATTATATGGGGGATTTATTTCTCTCCTTTAGTTTCCTGTAGCATATAATATATACGTAGGAAATTTCATAAATGTTTGATCTTTTGTTTTTAATCAAACCATATTTTCAAGTGGCTTTATAATCTTTTCCACCAATGTATTATCATCAACAGTTGTCTGCCCGACTATAAAATAGTCTGTACTGTATAAATTTCTTATTGATACCATTCTGTATTATATTATGTATTATTTCACAATCCAGTCACAAAAAATCTAGGAAAACAGAGAGGAAGTGGTTTTTTTTCATGATTAACTTAATTAAAAAATTGAATATAATAACATAAATGCTGTCTTTTGAGATATCTGCTAGTGGTTATTTTACCCGTGTAAATAGAAATCCTAACATAATTTAGTTTTAATTTAAAATTAATATTTCATTTAATGCGATGAATATAAAAAATGTAAATCCCCTATTGTTCTATACCATATTGTTGGTTTTAGGCCTCTATTGTTCGAGAGATATTACCCCACTTGCCTGTGTGTCAAACCTATGAAAAGGGTTAATTTAAAATCGAAAACTGAAGGGGGACATTAATTATGCTAATTTCTTACAACGAATGAGAAACAACTTGGAAAAAAGTATAAAGTCTATGGTTCCAAATTCATTTGGCATAATGCCAGACTTCAGAAAACAGGTCAGCATGAAAGTTTAGGTAAATGTAAATTTGCCAAGTCCAGTTATTTTGTATTTGGTGTGTCTAATACAATGCCAAGAGGAAACATGTTATCCGATGGTGAACAAATTCAAATATTAACTTTATGTCCTTTGTGTAGCCTAATAAACTCAATTTACCAGAGACTAGATACAGTCATCGAAAAAAAAAAGGATCTGACATCGATTAAGCATGAAATACATGTATCGACTTTATAATTGTTTCCAACTTTCTTTGTACAGAAAATTTCTTTAAGTATGTTAACCTTTTGTTAATGTAGTTATTAATGAACTAGCATATAGCCCGTAATATGACAGGATCAGTAAAAGTTTTAATTTTTTAGAATTGTAAACTACTCTATGAGGCAGGTAAAAAAAATGCACTAATCGGTGATTAAATTTAAAATTATCACACATGTACTTAATCTATTATTTAAGCCAAATATAAAAGAAAAGTATTTACGTAATATCTAAGTTCCAGGATAAAATGTATGGAAATAATGCAGACGAAATTTAAATAATTTAAAATAAAAAATGATTGAATGAAATGGTTAAAGGAATGGCTTCATAACTCTAGAAAAAATGTTATTTTTACCTAATTATTATGTGATAAATTGATAAATTTAATAGCCTGCTATTAACCGGGGAAATAGGGCTTAAAATAATGGCATTAAAAGCTCGAAAAGCGGGGAAGGGTTGGATTTCGAAAGTTTTAAAATCTACAGAATTTTTCGATATGATATGAAGCATATTTATACCAATTAATTTGAAAATCGGATCAATAGTTTAAGAGAAGATAAATTTTACTAGCTTTGAATCTTGCTAACCCTAACTAATCAAAAATCCAATATGGATGCCTCTATCCATTCCAGGTCCAACCGCTTCATAAATTCGAGGACAGACGGACGGATAACTTAGGCTATTATTATATGGGGGATTTATTTCTCTCCTTTAGTTTCCTGTAGCATATAATATATACGTAGGAAATTTCATAAATGTTTGATCTTTTGTTTTTAATCAAACCATATTTTCAAGTGGCTTTATAATCTTTTCCACCAATGTATTATCATCAACAGTTGTCTGCCCGACTATAAATATAGTCTGTACTGTATAAATTTCTTATTGATACCATTCTGTATTATATTATGTATTATTTCACAATCCAGTCACAAAAAATCTAGGAAAACAGAGAGGAAGTGGTTTTTTTTCATGATTAACTTAATTAAAAAATTGAATATAATAACATAAATGCTGTCTTTTGAGATATCTGCTAGTGGTTATTTTACCCGTGTAAATAGAAATCCTAACATAATTTAGTTTTAATTTAAAATTAATATTTCATTTAATGCGATGAATATAAAAAATGTAAATCCCCTATTGTTCTATACCATATTCTTGGTTTTAGGGCTCTATTGTTCGAGAGATATTACCCCACTTGCCTGTGTGTCAAACCTATGAAAAGGGTTAATTTTAAAATCGGGGTCCATTTTAAATGAGAGAAGTTATTCAAACAATTATCTCTTCTCTTTTACAGCTTCACTTTAATGCAATAAAAATAGTTCATTCGTTTACTTTATGTTAAGCTGCATACAAGTTCACACTGATCATCTCTAAGTCGTCCAGTTACAAGAAGAACGATGAGGTAAATTTCCTTGGTCAATACTTCTAGTTAAATCTTACAAGATATTGTTCGTAAGAGGAGTTAATTGCAAGTTACAATACATAAGATAAAGGTGAAACAAACGGAGGAAATTAATTCCTGTAAATTAGGCCAGGCCACCACAAAATATTCGGTAGTCCTTATTGGAAATGCATTTTCTTCCAGCGAGCCGATATACATATATATGTAATCCAGTGGAAATTATTTTCTCTGGTCACAAAATATTGTACCCCCTATTCTTTTTACTTGCCCGGGCTACTGAGCAAGGAGAATCCAATGCAAATAACTTATTATTAATAAAGCAGTCGTGGCTCCATTGAAAGCGAACACTCAATTCTGAGAACAATTTAATTTTTTTTTTTAGGAGCTGCTAAAAAACACATCTTTAATAGTTAACGACAGACCAGAGAATGTACATCGAAATACGTGCTGGAACAGGTATGGACCCCAGAGCGAGACGGAGACGAAGTAATTCTCAGAGAAAGAAGATTATTTAGCTTTATTTACAAGCAATTTAGATAAGATGGAAACTTAGATAAGATGGGAAAATTGAGCAATTTGCAAACGACAGTTGGAAAACGAGGGGAAAAGACAAAACATTTACATCTACTGCAGAAAAAGCTCTGGGAAATGCGTTAGAAAAATTTTAAGTCGAGGTCACTCCTTTAATTAAGACATTTTGTGACTGAGGAAATAAATTTTAAGGAATTAGAAGGGGAGAGACGAGGATTACAAAGAGACAGTTTAATAATTTTGATATATTACATATATATAATTATGTGTATATATAACGATCCAAAAATACATTGAATAGCAGAAAATACTGAAGATAGATTTAGAATATTTATTCATGATGTAGATTCAATTAAACATGCAGTAAATGTACAATAAACATTGGTAATCAAGCTTAGAAAGTCGTGAGAAAAAAATCTTTATTTTCCGGGCCATAAAAATTAGACGAATTTACTTTCAGACACGGTATGTGTGTAGCGTCTCTACCATAATTATATAAAAGTAAGAAAAAAGTTTTCTCATGAACTCAGGACTTAATGTAGACTTCCAAAACTGATGATCTGGAGTTACACCTCTACAACATCTACGGGTATGAGCTCTCAGGAGAAATTTAGGATTCACGTTATCTAATTTTGAGTCTGAATAATCTTCTATAATTAATTAGATGTTAATTATTTATCGGACTAATTTTTTTTATAATTACACACACACAAATATGAGTGTGTAATTCGTGTATAAAAATTATAATATATTTTCGCCTTTGTGTTTATATATATATATATATATATATATATATATATATATATATATATATATATATATATATATACAAAAATAAAAATATAGAATAATTTTCCTTATTATTATTATTATTATTTAAAAATTAACAATAGAACAATTAAAAATATAAAAATGAATTTAAATAAGCATAATTATGTTCAAATAATTTTAAAAATAATAACATTTACAATACTAAATGTGGTCTTTCTATCTATTACAAATTTCATGACTTCCTCCAAGGGCTGCAACATTTTACTGGAGGGCCACAGTTGGGCCGCACGCAGTCTAACAACATGTAATAAAAATAGAAAATATATCTTCTTAATAGGCGTAGTTCCTTATAACTGTACCATTCTGCCTATATCATTAAAATATAACCCACAGTTATCTATAAAATGTTTGTTTAAAAGCTTCTTTAAAAGATACATTAATATTATAACAACATTATAATGAAAATTTTACTGAATTTAGTAAGATGTCACTTTAAAGTATTCTAAACAATTATATTTAACTAAAATTTGTGTGAATAATTCTTCTTGTTTTCTATTAAAATATAAAAAAGTAAAATGAAAAAATTTCAAGAGGTTTATTTTCTTTCCTTATAATAAAATTATTTTGATGTATAAATTACATGAACAGAGAATATTTTTAAGACTGTAGAGATCCTTTACAGAGTTTAGGAATTCTAAATGTAGTATGCAGAAATATAGAAGATTTACTTCATATTTATTTTCTAATTAGACGTCTTATATCTCAATATAAATATAGTCCAGTATTTCTTACAGATTTTTGAATCTCGAAGCAAAAGTATTTTTCATTGTCTACATTCTGGAAAAGAATGATGAGTAAAGTTATATTAAACTTATAGATTTATACAATAAATATAGTTCTGATATTTAAGAAGAAATTATACCACTTTTTAAAAATTAAGTGCAGAATTATTTCGGTTTCAATAATTTTCATATGTTATATTTTAGTAAACAGTTTCTAATTTTAAAAAAAATATCTCCTCTAGCTAGGGAAAATTATTAAAAAGGAATAAAACAATGTTGAAATTTTATCGTGTACGAGGAAAAACGAAATTTTAATTCTATAGAATATTAGATTGCCTAAAACTATAAAACAATCGTTTTTATAAAAATTTATTTCTGAAGTATCGAAAGTTGAAACTAATATATTCGAGAAGAAATATATTTGCTAGTTAATTTGATGTCTTTAACGCACTTGATTTTTTCTTTTGAAAGTTTAATTATTTATTATAATCAATCATGCGATTATGGGCATAATTTTATAGAAGATGCCATAAGATGTACATTTCTCAAATATAAGCATCAATATTGCTATATTAAGTTATTTTAGATTGAAAAATTGTAAAATTAAGTAAGTACAAACAAGAGTTTAATATTTATAAAAGGCATTTTAAAGTAATCCCAATTAAATTTATATTCCATGTGTAAGACGCAAACAAAGGTTTTCGGCTTGCCATAATTAGGTTATGACAAAAATAACCAATAGATGTCGCTTTCATCTGTCTCATTATTAACCAGCGTTTACTCTTTCCTAGTTATTACTTACTGTTAATTCTCATAGCAACCAGCAAATCTATTATTTGTCCACCAAATGTTTTTTATTTTTTATTTTTTTTTTTTTTTTTTTTTTTTTGTGCAGTCGATTATTCAAACAACTTTCTTTTTTTCTAAATGCAGAGAAGTGTTCTTACTCAATACTGCCGTCAATATATTGTTTTTTCATTATCAATTATGTATTTGTTATAGTTGAAGAAGAACTAAAAAAACTGCAAATCTTACTGGATAAGTTTGACTTCTGTTCTTCAAATCATTATATGATCAAGTATTCGTAATACCTAAAGAGCTAGTCCCAGTTGACTGGTGTTTCTGTAAAGTAAACAAAAAGACAAAAAATAATATATCGGACTTTCCTTCTTATACTGTAATCTGTTTAGCATAATCATTTATTTGGGTTAAAGGAAAAGTAATAAGATTGATTGAAGTTAAACATTTCGCAATGTGATAAAGACAAGCAATGTTGAACCCAAATCAAATTAATCATTCTGAATTTTCATCTGACGTATTAAGTTTTCTAGAAAAATCAACATATTTATCTGTAACTAGAGATGATCCTATGATAATTAACTAATGAAAGTTAACTTTACCCTTTCATACAACAATAAAAATCAATAGTGAATGTTTATTAGCTTGAACACAAATTAAATAAGTAACATAACGCTCACAGAGCTAAATGTTTTTCTTTCTTTTGAAAGGCTCGAGCCAACGTTGATACAAAGAAACTCATATGTGCTAACTAGCATATTATAGACATTAACAATCTTAATATAAAAATTTCACTTTAATTATAGCTTTTTTTCTATCTACATTTAAGGTTACCAATCTCTTTTTTCTATCTAGATTGAATTTTATAATTCTCAAGCTCACTTAATTACATTTACTAATTAAAAAATAAAACTTTGCAGAAACTGTAACATATGCGTATATATATATATATATATATATATATATATATATATATATATATATATATATATATATATAGTATATATATAGATACATAGATAGATAGATAGATAGATAATCACTTAATAAATGGATATATATATATATATATATTATATATATATATATATATATATATGTGTGTATCCCGCTATTAAGTTATTAAAGTGCAATAAGAAGATATTATAAGGATACATAAACAGTTTCAGTTTAAATATATATATATATATAATGAAATAGATATTAAATAAAAATTTGAGTTCTTATTTAATATCGATTAAGCAACAACATTGCTAGAACTCTTTTTCAAGTTGTATTTGATTCCAAAAGTCAAACTAAAAACTTTATGTAAAATATAACATTTTATATTAAGTGTAAAATGTTATATTAGATATAAAATGTTATATTAATCTGTAAATTACTCAGAACCTATATAAACTGTAAAAAATGCATGCATTTTCTTTATAACTAAATAATTAGTATAAATTTTGTTTGAATATTTTGGAATGAAAACAAAATAATTTTACCAGGCTTTGATTACACAAAAACTAAAAGTACAACAATCACTCTGTACTGTTAAACGGTTACTCGGAAGTATTTGCATTAAAAGAATCCGAACTAAGTGGATGAATATTTCTACAGAAAAATAAGTAATTCGTTCTTATCAATTGTGAGCATGAGAAACAAAAATAGTTGTATGTTTGTCTTCTTATTAAGGAAAAATAATAAAAGTATGAAAAGGAAAATTATGAAATACTTTTATTGCTTGATGATTAAAAAAAACTGTATATTTCAATTAGAATATCACCCAAAACCATTCTCTTCGTGTATCATATAATAACACTTATATAATTTTCTAAATTTTGCCTTGTTTCTAGGCTTTCGTTCAATTGGCTTTTTTTCTTTGATTATATTACATGATCTACTAATGGTTTTGCAATAATTCTTCACGATTATTCAATTTGAAATTTTTGTTGTTATTGTTATTGTTTGCACATTTTCTTCAATTTCTTTTTTATAAACGCTTTTTTTTTCTTTCTGCGCTAACGAGATATTTCTCAAGAGGCTATGCCGAAGTGTAAATCCTGCCTAAATTTCGCCAAGTCTGCAAAAGCGTATCCATTTGAAGATCAATCCAAAAAAATCCATAATGAATGAGATAAAACATAGTCCCACAAGGTTTTCAAATAATTTTTTCTCGCTTCCTTCTATGCATGTCGATATTCTCAAAAGTATTTCAAATACATAAGTGCGGTAGCTCAGTCGGCAAAGGCTTTAAACTCATAGCCGGAGAGATGTAGGTTCGAGACGCCAATCAACCAAAGACATCATGTTTACTAATGGCGTCTAGGGCACTTAAAATACGTTCTTGGTAACAATTACCTCCAAGTACAAATGGTAGTCTGTAAGTGACTGTATTATTTCAGAGGAATGATTCATGTTGAAAGTCTGTAAGTGGCTGTATTATTTCAGATGAATGATTTATGTTGGAAGCCTGTAAGTGGCTGTATTATTTCAGAGGAATGGTTCATGTTGGAAGTCTGTAAGTGGCTGTATTATTTCAGAGAAATGATTCATGTTGGAAGTTTGTAAGTGGCTGTATTAGTTCAGAGGAATGATGCATGTTGGAAATCTGTAAGTGAATGTATTATTTCAGAGGAATCATTAAAGTTGGAAGTCTGTAAGTGGCTGTATTATTTCAGAAGAATGATTCATGTTGGAATTCTTAAGTGGCTGTATTATTTCAGAGAAATGATTCATGTTGGAAATCTGTAAGTGAATGTATTATTTCAAAGGAATCATTCAAGTTGGAAATCTGTAAGTAGCTGTATAATTTTAGAGGAATGATTCATGATGGTGTGGCTTAGAAGAGAGTTTAGTAGAACATCTTGTATATGATTGCTGCATTGTCGATGATGTAAGAAATTTTTTTTGTCAAATAATTTTCAGCAAGTTAATATTGGAAATCTAACCAATTCTCTCATATCTAGCTAATGTTTGATAAGTATAATAGTAAGATTTTTCTATTGAGTATAGATTTGTAATTTTGTAATACACGTAATACATTTACGTTGTTCTTTGCGGGGCTGATGCTCTCTGTTCAATTTTATCTTTTGTACTTTTGCAACATGTAAATATATCTTTTAAATGATTTTTATTTCTAATTTGTTAAATGTATTATAATTTTTTAATTTAACTTAGCTCCTGAGTCAAAGACTTAGGAACTTCAGACAACTTTATTATTCTTAACTAGATTTAGGCATTTGCTTTATCCGTGTTTTTAAATTACGATAATTCACAATCAGCGAAAGCAAGGTTACTTGTTATCGTAGCATTCCTTAAACGTTTTGGTCCTACTGTGTATATGCGTCCCAAATATTCACTTTTCGGTAAATAAAACCCACTTTTAAATGGGGTTTACGTTTTCATTGCTTTTTAAGGAATTATTGAACAAGAATATGACCATAGAAAACTGGAAACACTTTCAGATTTCAAATGCTGCCCTTTACTCAAGTTTCTGTTTGTCGATTTTTTAAAATTTTGTTTTAAGTACAGTTATATTTAAGGTATATGTACTATGCAATAGCTCTTAGTATTCTTATTAAGTAACAAATTAGCATTTTATATGTCATATTTTTTGATCTTGAAAAAATTCATTTTGCCGGATATATTGTCACAATATTTAACAGAATGCACCTACCCTCTCTTAATATGTCCCATCAGTGATTAAATTACTACAAAGTGATATATTATGTTTTTTGTTGTGTTATAAGAGTATTTTAGACCATTGAGACAAATAGTTTCAGTTGACAATAATATTGGAACATATTTTCTGAAGAGATTTCCAGGAAACTTTAAAAAATCTTTTAGCATTTCGACATTAAATCAAGTTGCTTTTCATAGGGAAACTTTATTTATTTAAAAGACAGATCAAAAGGGTTAAGCAACAGGTGATCTCTGAGTGGTGCTTAATGTGATACAGCTCTTCAGCTTAAATCAAATAATTGCTAATTTGATATCCATATGGTGTAAGGGTAGTTTTCTGTTCTGAACGTCGCACTGGAAACAAAATCGGATACTGTACGATGCTTGCTTTTTAAGTAAGTTTTGTAATTAAAAATACGCAAGTGTATTTATTTTATCAATTTTCTTTTTACAAAAACGCATGTACTTTGAACTATTTAACACGATCATGGGGTTTGTCATATTGTATAGCCAGCTTTTGAATACCATAATCATAGAAATCTGCCTCCTCGATTCGCGCTAGATAAACGTTTGTTTATATGCCCCGCCCCCTCCATTCAATAATTTCGGTCCTTAGAGTGAGATAAGCTTAAGATAATTCAATTCATGTGACACAATCAATAAAGAAGACACCTTGAAATGAGAAAATTCATTTATCATAAAGCACGTGTGTCTCAAAAGATCCCATCACCTTTCTGCAAGAAATCTTCTGTAAGAACGTGTGACCATCTTTTTTATGCTCTAACACGATTTCTTAGCATTCCCTCTCTTAATTGTTTTTCCATTATTTTCCCTGTCGAGGAATGTTTCCTTCCTATCTCTTGAATTGAAAAAACAAATGACAAGGCGCATTTCACATTTGGCGAAATTTTGAACTGGCTATGGTAATGACGTAGCCAGAATTTTTTATCAGAGACGGTCCAAAGTCTTAATCCAAAGTACAGAGAACTTTGAATCTCGCACACTTACAAAGTACATACATACATAAATTTTAGACACCCATCCATAGTTTTGCATGAGCGCATAAATGTATCATTAAACGAATTAGCAACACTAAACAAAATTTCATTGTATCTTTAAATATATATTTTTAACCAAGCTGTGTATTTTATTTTACTCTCAAGTAGCATTGTGTCTTTTTTTTACCCTATACGTTTTTACCAGTTACCTGGAAACTATGCAGCATATTTTAACTACCGTTAAATTTTTCAACATCTACTGCGAAGAATTTTTTTACTCTTTTCATTTTTGAAAACAACCGTTCAATGATAGTGGAAACCAGTAAAGTACATATAGTTTAATAAATTTTAAAAACATTGTAATGAATCCATTGAAAATATTTAAGCTTCAGACCCCCTTGAACCCCTGCCTCTCTATAAATACATCTTTGGGCTGGAGCATCCCCTATATAATAATAGCCTAAGTTATCTGTCCGTCTGTCCTCGAGTTTATGAAGCGTTTGGACCTGGAATGGATAGAAGCATCCATATTGGATTCTTGAAGAGTTAGGGTAAGCAAAATTCAAATCAAGTGAAGTTTATATTCTCCTAAACTATCGATTCGATTCTAAAATAAGTTGGTATAAATATGCTTCATATCAGAGAAACATATTGTTGTCTTTAAAACGTTCGACATCCACTCCTTTTCCTCTTTTTGATAGTTTAATTCCATTTTTAAGCCCTATTTTCCCCAATTAAGAGAAGCCGATAAAATTTATCAATTTTTCACGTAATAAATACGTAAAAATAACATTTTTTCTAACATCATGACGCCATTCCTTTAACCATCTCATTTAATCATTTCTTATTTTAAATTATTCAAATATCGTCTGCATTATTTCATGCATTTTATCACTGAACTTAGATGTTACGTAAATAATTTTCTTTTCTATTTGGCTTAAATAATAGATTAGGTACATATGTGATAATTTTAAATTAATCATCGATTATTTTTTGTTGCAAGATAATTCTCAGTCAAAAAACAAACCAATTTTTTTTACCTGCCTCATAGGGTATTTTACAATTCTGGAAAATTAAAAATTTTACTTATCCCGTCATACGACGGGCTATATGCTAGGTTTTTATATTCCCTAACAGAAACTGTCGAATTCTTCCTTAATGGTGTCAATGGCCATCTCAGCCTGCACCTGCACTCCAGTACCTGTATGCTTAAACACATGCAGATCCTCCAGGTGTATTCGTAGAACAGGATCCTGAGCGCTGACGCTGCCGAATTTCAAAATTGTAATTACCTAAAAGACACGTAATTTTAACAAAATGCGACCAAAGATTGACCACTTTCACCTGCGGTTGTGTAGATTTGCCAAAAAAGTGTCGGTTTCCAAACCTTGTAATAGTCAATCAATTAGAACTAATTGAAATGTATTACTTAAATACCAACTGCACTACAGCGGGGTCAGTACTAAGTGAATCCACATTAAACAAAGTATTCTTAGGTATATGACAAGGTATCTATTATTGTATTAGAGTCAATATTAATTTTTTTCTTCTCCATTTGTACTCTATTCAGTAGGAAATTTCCCATTTAATAAAGAGACAGAAACAAGATCGACATTCTGTCCATGTAATTATCCCATTATCATTTTTTCGGATTTCCCGCAACACTGTATTGAGGTGGAAAAAATATATCCTCGAAGATTGCTTATTGAATGTGTCTGAAAGTCACGTGACTTTTACTTTACGTGACCAGGAAAATAAATTTGCACGAGATTCCAGAATGACCTCTGCTGTTGTTTGTCACATAAAACAGATAGTATAATTCACTAGTTTACATATATATCTTTTGCTTCATTGCCTAAAAGGTTTGGTTGTCTGGCGACTGTTATGAAATAAAAAACTTTCATTCGCACTGAAGTTTATTTCTTATATGTATGTTTTAAACTATTAATTGTTTTAAACTATTTTAGAATTGTTTAATTTTTATTAACTCTTGACAGATTGTATACCCCAACTGATACGAAATGAAATAACACGCTGGTGAAGCTTCTCAATCGGGATCATACTCAAGAATGGAATATTATACTTTTCCTGATTCCACACCTCTCTCCCGCCACCTAAACATCTAGCAAGAGGACAATCAGACCAACATATTTATCCGGCAACGTCATTGAATACACAGGGAGATACCTTGTGTTCTTGCTAAGTCCAACCAGCTCGGAATAAAGCTAGTATGACCACTAGGCCATCTCGTACTTTTGAAATTTGAGAATTCGTAAAGGTCCATCTACCCTGATGTTTGTAAAGTGTTAGTGATGCCATGTTGGAGATTGCCCTTAGTTTTGATTATTCTTAGAGTGGATATTTACTCCTGTTGTTGTAACGATCTTCCGCCAGCTAGATGTCAGACAGTGAGTAAATAGGGAGATGTTACAGAGGTTCGCCAGTGCTCGAACCTGTTACCCCAGAATTTTAGATGGCATAATCACCAGTGTGCCATTTCGTGCTCAGCCACTTTTAAATCATTTAAACCACTGTGCTTCCTGGCTGACTCATATAAAAAACCTTTTACTTTAAAACAATGCCCTCACAGATATTAGCTATCAAGGCAGGCATAATCCATCTTTGGGAATTCTTATTTCTACTGTCTTATGAGATTTAGTTAAAAAAATTCATACTTTTGAGAAAAAATAGTAAGATTTAAATGAAATTAACCTCTATTTTTTAATATTACTTAACAAACACAAATTGAAAATATCAACGATTATTTGTATAATGCAAAATGAATATAGACTATATTTAAGACATGATACACTATGCTGGAGTATTATACTTTTTAACATTAAAATTGCTTTTAGAGATATGATGATTAATTCTCACAGCTAAACAGTTTCTATAATTCTGTGTGATGACGAAAGTACAGTTCCACACTACAATAGAGTTACTAAACCTTAAAACGTTCTTTTTCCTTTTACACAGGCCTTTGTTTTATAAAGTACAATGAAATCAATGGTAAAGATCATAGGCATTTATGATTACAAACTAGCAGATAAGATGGTCCTTGAAAGTTCCGAATTGACTGAATGGAGTTGAATATCTTTATCTTTTAAAAGACTGGCAAGTAAAACTCCCATAGGAACCAAATTCAATCTACGATTCCATGACATATTTGCTAATCATTACTTCCTTAAGTTTAAACATTATTTCCTGTAATAAGCATATCTGTCATCTTTGCATGAACAGAAAGGATACTCTCTTAATAAAGCTAATTAATTACTTTCTTTTCTATTTAATCTGATGTTTCCCCACATTCTCCCAATTGCTTATCTTTCTTCATATGAAAAACAACGTCACTACAGGAAACAATTGGGAAATCTTCTATTAGCTGGATATGTTTATCGCAATACCACTAACTTTTGTGATGTAATTTTGACTAATTACCCTGTCTAGTTTCTAATTTTAACATTTGCCTTCCACCCATGATGTTAGTGATTTAAAAATCCAACAAGTGTTCACAGTTTCCTTAAAAATGACAAAATTGGCTATTGCAAAAATAGGAGTTTTTATTTAAGGGGTTATAGCACCTTTCGAGACTTAAAATTTTCATTTTATTACAAACTTTTTTGTCTCATCATAAAATAGAATTTATCGGTTTTCCAAATTTTCCAAATTATTTATAACTCTTTAGCCTCAAAAATTATTTAGTTTAGCACTCTAACTTTAAAAATTGTTTGATTTCAAGTAGTTTATTTTTTACATTAATAAAAAAATATACACAAAATACAAAATCAAAATTCTCTTACCCGCAAGAAAATTTTTTAAATATGTATATTAAAATATAAAATTTAATATGAAATTGAAGTAACATTCTTATTTCATTCTGCAAGCTAAGACTTTAGACATATCTGATATTTTAAAATTAAAAAAATTAAAAGCTGTTAAAATGTGGAAATTGTAAAAATAACTAAAATGAAATGTATCATATAATTGATCGTATTCATATAATTGAGATTCACAGAGTATTAATTATAATTTGCTTCTATTTAAGCTAAAAAAATAGTTTC
Organism: Pardosa pseudoannulata; assembly: GCA_032207245.1. Taxonomy (NCBI): domain Eukaryota; kingdom Metazoa; phylum Arthropoda; class Arachnida; order Araneae; family Lycosidae; genus Pardosa; species Pardosa pseudoannulata. Next base: position 129,798,384 of record CM063502.1, on the reverse strand, counting down.
TAATTTACAAGTTTTAAAAGTTCTTTTGCGGGTAAAAGGTTTTCTATTCTTTTTCCTTTCGTGTATATATTTTGTGCTTTTAAAAAGTATTGCTTCATATAGCAAAGCTGAATTGTTTTAATAAAGTTAAACTCATAATAATGATCTTTTATTTAAATTCTAATTTTATTCTAGAAGAATAGAACTGTTTATTTTATATTGAATAAAAAATAGTCTCTTATAATTTAGATTTTTTTATTTAGAAAGGTATAATAACCCTTAACTGTTAACTGTTTTGTCAAATAATAAATGAGGTACAGTTTAGTAGACCAATTGTATAAAATCAAGATTAAATTATCGTCAGTTGTTTAATTTAACTTTTATCTAGTTTATACTCTTTCCATTGTCATTAGTAAAACTAAAATATTTAAGAAAATTCGATATTTTGGAGACTTTTTTCTTACAAAAATAAGATAACTTCTTTTTTTCTTTGTTTAAAAAAGAAAGAATTTTTAATGTGGTTTTAATGTCATATTTTATCATGTTTGCTTTTTTAAAAAATCAAAGTTTTCTTATTGAAGAAATAAAGAAAAATATCTTTCATACAATAATATTTTAAAATGGTTTTAATTCACTACAAATTCACTAATTGCCTTTATTTATTTTACTGATTGATTAGTATTTATATAAGGCATAACAGGGCAACAGATTTCATTTTTAATAAATACTTACAATATAAAACAATAATTTGAAATTGTAGAATTTTTGGTAATTTTTCTCGTTTTATTTCTGCATTACTCACTCTCCTACTCATAGAAATTCTGAACTATTTAAAAAAAATACACATTTTTTTGACAAATGCGATGATATACAATCCGAGAAAGTTGGAAGACATTCAGGAAAAACTAATGCACCGAGGCATTTTGAAATCACCAGTAACATATAAAATATCAAAAAATAAAAAGAGATTTTTAAATTTTAAAACAAGGGTGTACGACAAGACAAAATGTTTTATTAAACTAAAATAATCGATCAATTGTAAAGTGGGACTTGCCCGTAAAGTGTAAGCCTAACTTGACTCTTTCTTACCAAAGAAAATTTCTTATATTCAATTGAATTGCGGCATTCTGAGAGTCCCTTGTCCATTTAAAAACTCTATTTTGATGATTAAAAAATTTGACCCAGTGTTTTCTTCGGTAGTGAAATTCATTGTTTCCTTTTATATTTGATTTTATCAACGAAACAGAATGAATTTCACTCTGTCGATCGTAGTTTATCTTTTTCGATAAGGCTCTTTTTTTTAGTCTAGGTGAAGAAAAGTATATTAGATATAAGATGCATTGGGTATATGAGATTAAAGCAATGTCATATATGATGCCCTAATTGCAAAACTGTTGAGACTGAAAGCTTCATGAATGAATATATATCGTCACAAACTACACATTTGGAAATGTTTATGTTTTTCCATTTAATAAAGAAATTTGGCTCATCTTCATCATCATTATATTTATACTAATTAATCCACAACCTCATTTTATCTTTCTAATCATCTTTCTAATAATACATAAGTCAATCATTTAAATTGAAATCCCTCACATTTATAAGACAGGAATTGTTTAAATGAGCACTTTGACGCCAGATTAAGAATATAAAAATTAATATGAAATTGAAGTAACATTCTTATTTCATTCTGCAAGCTAGGACTTTAATATCTAATATTTTTAAATTTAAAGAATTAAAAGTTGTTAAAAATTGGAAAGTGTAAAAATAACTTAAATGAAATGTATCGATCATATTCATATAATTGAGATTCACTGAGTATTTAAGGTGTTTTTTACTTTGTGTATATTAATATAATACTTCTGTTATTTGAAAATTTTGGGATAAATACATATATATGAAAATTGCTAGAAAATATTATTCGGTATTATAATGACTGCTAAAACATTCATACAACTTAATGCTCCTGAATTTTTATTCATATTTATGCTATACATCCTTCTGGTGATGTAAATTCTCAGTCAAAAAATTAGAAATAAATTGATAATCTTTGTGTGTGTAGTGTTTGATGTTTGTGTGTAAATTACTAGTATCCAATTATCGCTCTTATTTATAACATTTAATTAAAAAAATTTAAGACTAAAATCATTTTATCTTGAAAAACCAATGATCATTTATATTAATAAATGACATTAGTTGAATTTATTATTTTATTTTCTGGTGGAGGCCAGATAAAATTTAGAGATCCAAGGTAAGTATATATAGTAAATAGTAAACATCCACATTTTTCTTTTATTATTGATTTTGCATCTTACGAGAAGGGTATATTTATGATAATATCCATTGTATTAATTTATCATCATCGATTATTTTGAAGGTATTTGAACTTTGATTTTAGGTATAAGGTAGAAAGTGCTAAAATAATGGTAGGAAGGAAGGAAGTTGATAAATATAACTTCGAACTTCCTAAATATAGACTCTTTATCTTGCATATAACTAGACATGTGGAAACGGCTGTGACACGCGAATTGATAAATATGCGGAGAATAGGTTAAAATCAAAGTTCTAAGGGCAAAATCCTTTAAGTAGTTACTAGATCTGAACGTCATCTTGTCGTCACACACTGTGGTCTACTTAGCGCTCGTGGTTTTTGGACTTTGGTAGCTCCTTCGTTGGATAAAATCTTTCAAGTTTAAGCACTTCAGTCTCTTAATATACCTAAAAAACCGCAAACTAGTGGAAAGTCTTGACGAAAGATTCAAAAGTTTCAAATTTATACCAATTAAATCTATTATTTTTTAAAAATGAAAGAAAATATTTTTGTTATCACCTTTATTAAATAAATATAAGTATCTTGTTTCTCCTGTGATTTTTTTCTTATTAACTAGGAAAATATAAAATTGTTTGTCATTTGTCTGGAAATTTTCATAAAAATATTTTTTAGTATTTTTAAATTTAGAGAAAATAAACTCGACAGCGGTTCCTTCCTTGGATAAAATCTTTCAAGGTTAAACATTTCAGTGTCTTAAAATTCCTAAAAAACCGCGAATTAGTGAAAAATTAAAGTGTTGATGAAAGATTCAAAAGTTTCAAATTTAAGCCAATTAAATCTATTATTTTTTTAAAAATGAAAGATAAAATGTTTTTGTTATCACCTTTATTAAATAAATATAAGTATCTTGTTTCTCCTGTGATTTTTTTCTTATTAACTAGGAAAATATAAAATTGTTTGTCATTTGTCTGGAAATTTTCATAAAAATATTTTTTAGTATTTTTAAATTTAGAGAAAATAAACTCGACAGCGGTTCCTTCCTTGGATAAAATCTTTCAAGGTTAAACATTTCAGTGTCTTAAAATTCCTAAAAAACCGCGAATTAGTGAAAAATTAAAGTGTTGATGAAAGATTCAAAAGTTTCAAATTTAAGCCAATTAAATCTATTATTTTTTTAAAAATGAAAGATAAAATGTTTTTGTTATCACCTTTATTAAATAAATATAGGTATCTTGTTTCTCCTGTGATTCTTTTCTTATTAACTAGGAAAATATAAAATTGTCTGTCATTTGTATGGAAATTCTGATAAAAATATTTTTTAATATTTTTAAATTTAGAGAAAATAAACTCTAGAGCGGTTCATTCATTGGATAAAATCTTTCAAGCTTAAGAACTTCAGTCTATCAATATACCTAAAAACCGCGAACTAGTGGAAAATTAAAGTCTTAACGAAAGATTCAAAAGTTTCAAATTTGAGCCAATTAAATCTATTATTTTTTAAAAATGAAAGATAAAATGTTTTTTGTTATCACCTTTATTAAATAAATATAGGTATCTTGTTTCTCCTGTGATTTTTTTTCTTATTAACTAGGAATATATAAAATTGTCTGTTATTTGTCTGGAAATTTTGATAAAAATATTTTTTAATATTTTTAAATTTAGAGAAAATAAACTCGATAACGGTTCGATACCAAAGATACACCTTTAAAAATAGAATGATGAACCAAATATTTATTGCGAGACATTAAAATAATGTTAATAATTGCTAAATAATTGATTTATTATTTTCTTCTCCGATTTCAATAAATTAACATAGCACTTTTTTCACTCTGTTTAAACTGCATGTATCTCTCTATATCAATGATAGCTAACTCTTTTCTAGAACAAAAATTAAAGACTTTTTAAGGACTTTCTAAGGACCAAAGTAACTTTTTATAAGGAACACACAGCATAACGACATAAACCCTATTCCCTAAGGAACATATTTTAATAATTATGAACCAGTCAAGGCATGTTCAATATATGCCCTAAAATATTTCAGAATTAAATTTTTAAAAATGCCTAAAAATTAATATCAGATAAACCTATTTGACAAAAACATTTTGAAAAATGTACCTTAAAGTTTTTTGAGTGATCAAATTAAAAATAAATTGTGAATAAAATACAATATTATAAACAGTACTTTCTGAGGGTTTAAAAATGACTTTGATATATATATATATATATATATATATATATATATATATATATACATATATATATATACATATATATATATATATATACATATAAACATATATATGTGTGTGTATGTATATACTACCTGATTATACCCAACGTTGCCTGGGAAAGTGCATGACTTAGCTATTAGGAAAGGGAAGCTGATTTTATAAACACTTTCAGTACGTGAAAGATTATTTATTTGTCAAAAAAAAGTTTTCTAGCTTGTGACCATAAAAAGCACTAATGAATTAAAAGTATTTTCATAATATTTTAAGGATATCCAGGAAAGGAATTTTGAATTACTACAGAAATACACTGAAAACATATATATTTGGGGATTTTCTTTGTTATTAATACTACACTTTTGGCTAAAAAATATAAAAGAATGTTATGAACTTTAACAAATATTTTATATATCCTTTAGCCAGTACTTATCACCTGTACTGGTGTTCTTAGAACTGATTTAGGGCAAATTTAACTCCAAACTTACAAAACCAGAAAATCTGAAGAGTGCGGCGAAAACTGGTACGACATCATGTGACGAAGAATAAATGGATCAAGTTCCAATTTAAAAATTAATGAGGTTTTCAGGACCTTTGACAAAAATTAAGTTGTTTTAAGGGCCCTTAAAAATGAAAGATAAAATTAAGGAGGGCTTAAAAACTTTTAAGGACCGTGGGAACCCTGCTATATCAATGATAGCTAACTCTTTAGAGGACTGAATCTAATTTTACTAGCTAATTTTTTTCATACAGGTTCTAATCAGTGATGCTACATGAGGAGATGAATTAGAGAGACACCAGTAATTTGGAAAACACCAAAGATTTATGAATAGGAAAACATAAGATTGGACTTCTTGTTCTCACTTTTAAAATGCTCTAAGACATGGCCGTAGCTAGAAATTATTTTCGAAGGGGAATCAAGGGGAAAGGCGGTTTTTGTGAATGATACTTCAGTAAAACAACAGGTTTTCTTATGTAAATATGTAATCCAATAATTATAAAACTGCCTGACATTATAGCCCTTATTATTTTTACTTGTCCAGGCTACTGGGCAAGGAGAAGCCTAAACAGCTAGCAGTAATAACGATGCTGTCAGGCCATTGAAAGAGAACGGTGCAAGTCTAATTAAAACTTTATTTTAGAACTGTTAAAACGGACATCTTTACTAGTGAACGACAAACAAAAGAAAGAGAGAAAATTCATTCTGCTCGAACAGAGGTGCACCCAAGAGCGAAGACAGAAAGAATTTTCCCAAGGGACGAGAAACTTAGACAGCGAATTTAAACTGTTAAGATGGGGAAAAAAGTGGAGCCGTTTTCCGGAGACAGCTGGAAAACGTAATGAATAGACAGAAAATTTACATTTATAGGGCAGAAAGCTATGAGAAATGCATCGAAAGAATTTAAGTCGAGGGCGCTCCTTTGATTAAGACGTTTAGAGGATGGGGAAAAGATTATAATTAATTAGAATGGGAGAAAGGGGGTTTTTAAGGAAATATTAAAGTTAAATAATTCTGATAAATTACATATATATACCTAATAAGCACTATAACACAATGTAGTTTTAAAATAACAAAATGATTAAAGAATGATATAATGAACAAATTTAAAGCTTAGAATGACTAATGAAGTATCTGCACAATGAATTTAAGAGTAAAATTAACATTAAAAACTGTTTTAACATTTATTTGTTTAAATTTCTCTCTCATTTAGATACAAAATATCTAGTCTAACGTGAGAAGTTGAAGATATTTTAGAAGTTAGACTTTGTTTCAAAATACTCACCCCAGACAGGAAGACGTTGTACAATAGATTACGGAAAATGATCTTGAGTCGAATGATGGGGATGGGGTGTGGGGTAGATAAAAGCCTATCACCCAGCAAGACATTTATGGCCGAAGAGGTATCTTTTGGAGAACACTGTTGTCTATGCACAGCTAAGCAGATGACACATCCACACACGTGGTTAATTTTACTTTTGAATTTTTGAATTTCGGGGAGGGACCGGTCCCTTAAATCCCCTCCCTTGCCTACGGCCTTGCTCTAAGAGGTTTACAATTCCATTTTATTTTACAATTTTAGCTTTATCGAGTGAAGAAAAAACTATAAAGGTCAACGTCAAATACTGATATATTTTGAGTGATACCAAGCCCAATGGTACCTGTTCACTGAGTATTTGTGTGTAGATATGTATGTGTGTGTAATGAGTGAAAATATCCTTCACCGATTACACGGGAGATTAGCCCCATATTATTTAGCTTACCTGGAATTTCTGGGTAAAAAGAACTCCTAGTTAATCTACAACCGTGAAGTTATCAGAAAGATAAGTCCAGAGTTATGGAAATTTACTTTTATTGAGGACAGAAAAGCATCTGTCAACTGAATACCATTACAGTGTAACAGCTCGGATGAATTCCGAAGGATAGTCATTAAAGTGCAACACTTCTGAACAAAATGCCAAAGAATAATATATCTTTCAACTATATTGGACCAGAGAGCAAGCGAGTGACGTGATTTTGTTCCTACGAGATTAAAGATTGTTCAGCAACTTTTGAGAGGCAAGAGTGAACCTTGATCCTTTAATCTAGCTCCAACCTATGAATGCAGCAATTTAGTTATTGCAGAAGCAATACCATTTGAAATTGACAGCTGAAAAATATGTTCAGTGGTTAGAAAATAATTATTTAATTCAGTGTTAGTTTTGAGAGACGGGTAAAAAGAATTTAAATCAGTCAACACTTCTTCATTTGACATTTTACGCTGGAAAATTAATCATTACAAGAATGAGAAAAGGAAAATTATAATTATAATTTTAAATATCTGTTTTAGGAGTAATGATTTTGATATAGTACATATAGATGCATATATACATTATTTATTTACAAAATACCCTTTCTTGATAAACATAGTTATAGATAATTTGTAAGTATAACAAAGTTGATAAATGTCTATTTAATGGGAAATCTGTTGTTACTTCTTTTCAGATAACTTATCACTTTTTTCGATTGTCTGTTCTGTTTTATAATATAAAAAATTAGTTTAAAAAAATAAATGTGTGGGTCGTTTAAAAAGATATAGTTAGTCTTTGTCAAGGCACAGGTTATAAGTTCGCTACCACTGATCTACATTGTTTAAATCACATCATTTTTGGGCTCATTCTGAAGCAATATGTTAATTTCTAGTATTTACTTTATATTTGATAAAATATTTCGCTTTTTTAAAGCAAAAAATATTTAGTTCAGAAAAAATTATAAATTTCTACACTTTAAAATATTACTAGGGTAATTGGGGTTATTGAGTAAGGTTGAATAAATTGATTTATAATATTTACTATGAAATATGAGATAATAAGTTATTTTTACATCACTATTAATTATCTCACAAAAAATTAAATTAAATTCAAAAGTAAAGTGACAGTTTTTACGTGTTGCAATGTTTCATAAATCAATCCATAAAGCTTGGAACTACATGAAACATGGTTGCTATAGCTAGATGTTGTTAGCATGTGTGGTTTATTTGCGTTACGTTCGAAAGATGAAATCTTTTGTACCATAATGGACAAAAGATATTAGCTTTTCTGACAATACATGAATAACTTTGTGATGCAGCTATATTATTGCGTGACAGGATATATTACCGTTCTCTATTGCAACAAAAATCTGAATTTCCAGTTAGTAGGAACTTTATTTCTAAATAAAATGCTGTAGGACTGTATTTCATTAAATATAACTATCGAACTATATAATCACAAAGTCAGTTTCTCTGAAATTTATTTGCATATTTCGGATAAAACTGGGTCGAAGTTTCTATTTTCTAACTATATGTGATTTATTTGTCATTCAGTTTAAGTGAGGTGTAAGGGTTGTACCCCTTACTCTTGGACAAAGGGTTTAAGAAAATTTTTTAACAGCAACTAGTTATCCTTCCAAAGTTATATATTAAATATTAAAAAAAACACTAAGCTTCTGAAAAATGCTATTAAATGTACAGCAACTAATAAGAAATTAGGGAAATACCACGGAAATTAGATGTCACAATATAAAGTTAAAATTTAGAAGATGTGCCTGTCCTCACGATTGTAACTTTATTTTCAATTGTAAATGCAAAATATCACATGCAAATTACTTTTAAAGTACCAGTGTTACCTAGAACTTAAACTATATTACTTCAATAGTACTGCTATATTGAAATGTTAGACAGGTGAAAAGACATATTGCAGGTTTCCAAAAGTTTGAGAAGGTATAAAAACATATCATTGGAAAAAAAATGTTTGAATTTAGGTTCAAACTGAAGTTGTTAAATGATTTTACGTATTAAAAAAGTCAGGAAAATGCATACTATAGTTTAGGAGCAATACTATAAGCAAGGGTGAAAAATCACGTGTCGAGAAAAAGTACTTAAGATTTCTTTTACCATGTATTTTCTATGAATCAGCTGATACATTTTAGTCTACAGCTCAGTAAGTTTTAGGAATTTTTCTAAAGAGATTATATTTAACTGTACAAAATTAATCATGTATTCAAATATATTTTTCCAGACAAATGCATAGTTAAAATGCTTAGAAGTAAACTTGGGGATACATTAGAACTGTTCGTTCAAAAATCCTTGGAAAAAAAATTAAAATAGTTTTTTGAAGCTATTGTTTTATAAAAAAAGTAGCATATAGACCATCATATCAGAGAACCAGTAAAATTTTTAATTTTCCAGAACTGTAAAGTACTCTATGAGGCAGGTTTTTTGGCTGAGAATTATATGGTACAAACTCAATAAATTGTTTATCTTCATAGTCCTCTAAAGTCTCCCGATACCGTGAATGCAGTTTAGAACCACGTCATTTAGTCAAACCATGTGGTTATATATAAAACAATAAATGCACAAACAAACTTCTTAATTCTCAAAGATATATAACTTAAACGTTAGATATTTATTATTCCGTGAAATAAACTCCTAGACTTTTATGAAAAGAATTTGTTCTTAATAGCAGTAATAAAATTTTCATTGCAACAAATAATC
>CM063502.1:129756396-129783896 GCA_032207245.1 Pardosa pseudoannulata | reverse complement strand
TTTTCAAAATTTGTATCAAACATTATTGTATTCTAAAGTGTAACAATGAAAATGGCTAAAAAGATTAAATGAATTATTTAGATGAAAGAATATTTAAGAATTCGGAAAACACGTAGATAATATTAGTAGACAAACTTTTGCTAAAGTGGAAATTAGATATTCGAAAATAATCTTTTAACGTGTTTCAGCCTTTTACCAAAAGCTCCAGTATTATTTCTAAAAACCATTTAAAAAATTGTAAAATATACATCATATGCTTATTTGAGTTTAAGGGAGATTTAATATATGTTTTCAAAGAAACCCTGTTTATATGTTAATTAAATGCCTAATAAAGCTAATTTTTAAGGCAAAAATCTAATAACAACCGTACTATATTGCGGTATTTATAAACTTATTTCTTACAGACTAATTGCATTGTTACTAAGAGTGTGTGGTATTAACTTTTGTTCATTCTATCTAGATCCTTTATATCATGACGAAAGCATAGCCATAATGCATTTTTCATATAACAGGGCATGTGGGATTTCTATTCATCGAAAGTAACATAGTATTTTTCTCCCAAAACTGAGATGCAACTTTTCTTTTTTCCGCTAAAGATCTTGAACTCGCGGAGAGCTTTCTGGGAGAACAAAAGTCCACGCGTAATATGACGTCACAAAAGAACGAACGACCTTTAAATGTGGAGGATGTTTTACTGTAGCGCGTTTCGAAATGGAATTATGGTAATTCACTGTATTCTGCAAGGAAGAAGAGCTAGAATAAACTAATGCATTTATTCAGTCGTTGGAAGAATAAATTTGAAAATTGTTCAGTAAATCTAAAGAATAGGCACATTGCATTTAATGTGTCTCCACAAGCTTAAAGGACCATTAATAACACATTTGATCACTTTCGTCTTACAAAATCGTATAACAAAAAGCTGTTGTAAAACAACGAGTTTTAAGAGATCAAAATTATTATACGAATAATGTAGTTTATTTTAAACGTGTAACGTAATAGATAATAAGCAAATAATTATAGATTCGAATATATATATATATATATATATATATATATATATATATATATATATATATATATATATATATATATATATATATATATATATGTATATATATATATATATATATATATATATATGTATGTATATATATATATATATATATATATATATATATATATATATATATATATATATATATATATATATATATGTATATATATATATGTGTGTGTGTGTGTCAGTGACGAGCGGTAGGTGTTCATGCAGGGTGTGCAGAGAGCAACAACAACAATAATAATAAAACCATAAAAATCTACATTAAACACTTCCTTAACGTTTATTATTCATTTTTACACAAAATCCGTACGTCTATCCGTATTACTAATAAAATAACGAAAAGCTTATATTTCCACGAAAAACTTTTATGTTCAGCAAACGTAGGACACACGGCGCAGCCGCTGCGGTTGCCTCATCAGGAAGCTCATGAGTGCCGACAAACCGAACGTCTATTCCACGTGCAGAGGATTTCACTGCACGCTGGCTCAATGCAACGAACTGTTTCTCGTTCGGTCAGCGGATTAAATTATATTTATTAACTATTTTTAACATTTGGAAATCATATATTCTGCGAAAAACATCTTCATAAATTTTAAAAACAAAACCAGCGATATGGTGTTACAGATATAAATTATATACTGTTTGTAAAACACAATGAATGGTAAAATTTGGACTGTTCTGTTAGAATTCGTTTCTTTTTTGTGTAACAAAACAAAATTGTTTTTCAGCGAATTATTTCTATAAATATAATACATCACCTAAATTACTTTACCACACTAAAACATTTCCCTTTATATTGATGAAATATTTCTTTTATATTTCCATGAAAACAAAATCTTACAATATATAAATTTAAACATTAACCGTCTGCAAAATCGTATGGCCAGTTAATCAGTTAAAAAACCAAAAGCGCTTCAACACGTAAGTCCCCGCTCTAATACAAGGCTTAATAAACCGTACCTTCGAATGATTCTAAATGCCAAGTGCAGGAAAAATAGCTGCACTTGGCTCAGTGCTATAGTATGCTGTGCTTCTCCGGTAGCCCATACATATAAAGCGGGATTTTCTATTAGTGCGCAGTGCGTACACATAAAAATTTCTTATGTTTGTGTTCTTTTGAACACGCTACGTGGTGCAGCACCTAGTACCGCACGCACTGCAGAATAAAAGCAAGCAAATCAACATAATATTTGAATGCATTATAAATAATATTTATTATATACCATATAAAGATAGGTAGACATAGGTGCAGAAATTTATTGTCTCTCATAATTTTGCTAGGGTGTGCAGTGTACACCCTGCACATATGGTCCGCACGCCACTGGTGTGTGTGTGTGTGTGTGTGTGTGTGTGTGTGTATGTGTGTGTAAAAAACTATATAAATACTGTACAGATTAATGTTATTTTGGACGGGAAATAATATTTAACAGCTTAAACATTGCTGTACGTTTCAGATCTAAAGAATGTATAATACATTAAATTATATGCAGGTATTTTCTTTCAATGCTTTAATTATACTGAATTAGAATGCTGCAGACAGTAATCCATCCGGAACCTCATTTTTTTAGTTGCATCTTCAAAAATGCCTTTTCTTGCAACATAGATTTATCCCTCTTTTCCTGAACGGATCTCAAAAACACTTCGGGTATTTCATCACCAGAAGTGTCCATAATCTTCTAATCTCTCTGTGTAATTAACATAAAATTTTCATCATTTGCTTCTGGTACTTAAAAGACTTTTGATAACTACTTTGCAGTCACAGCAAGAACACTTTAATGAGATTTACTGAAAATCAGATATCATGATACATATTCTTTTTATTGTGGAAAAATGAAACTGATCCAGTAGGGAATGTTTTTTTTTCAAGTCGGATTTATATTTGTAGTGTGCGTTTCAATCCAAAAAAATTAAATAATTAATAAATTTTAACAAAAAATGATTTAAGGTTACTTTAAAAATTAGTGCTATAAAATTTGCGGCTAGCTTTGGTATAATTGATATAATTCTTCATCCTAACAGTAAGTTTTAGATCTGGTGAATTCTGTGAGTGCGCAAAGAGTTGGTACGCTCTGAGCGCGACAGCTACATTTTTATTTAACTAGGTCTAATAACACCTGCGCCTACTCTTAACCCCCTTTCTCATTTATTGTATGAAAACTGAAAAAAAAAGAAAAGAATTTTGTGAATTGTTATATTAAACTTGTATTCTAAATCCTGCAAAATAAATAAATGAAATAAAATAAATTAAAAAATAAATAAATAAATAACTTAATTTTATTAACGTTATCCGTTTAGTAAATTTCAAGGAAACTCATTAGAGCCCCGTATGGCTGAGAAGAGAGCTGTAAGCTCTTGTACAGTGAAAAAACTAAAAAGAAAACATGCAGTGCATACTGATGTTAAATTTTATATGTATATTAACATTCTGCAGTGTTATAAATGAACATCAATTTTTCAGGTGGTTGTTGTTACGAAAACTAAATTTTGATTCGAAAACTAAAACATATTTAAAGCTATTTATGATGTCAAGATGTACAAGGAGTGTACTGAAGAATAATCTACTGAAATATTATTTTAATCTATTTTTACTATTTTGAATCCCGGTAGCGTTGAGGTAGCGCTTCATGCTCCCCAAATGTGACTTCGAGGTTCGATCCTCGGAAAAGTTTATTCAGCCTATAATCCCTTCAGTGGAAATGAACTAAACTGACGACCAAGCATACTTGGGAACTAAGCAGTGGCTTGGTTTGCAGCTTTACGGTCTACTGTTATGCTGCATGAGGGCTAATGAGACCGAGACCTATTGTTTAAAGCCAATTTCAAACGACCACGAGCATCCACGTGAGTAGCAGGATTCGAACTTCCGTACCGAAAAGCAACACCCTACTCTTCGTTCATCATCCACCCCGAATTAAACGATGAGAGTTACGCGTAAGGTGACCAATTAACCGCACACCGAGTTTCACTTCGCACCAAGGCACTTCTCGAAAGGTCTCGCAAGGTCTCGAAAATCGGTAAAGTAGACCATTCCCAAGTAAGCCTCTAGCACCAAGGCGTTTTTAGTTTATTTTTATTACTTAAATCAGGATTCTCGAATAAGGTTCGGGTGAGAGAGAGAGAGTTAATGGTGGTCTAAAAGATCTATGTTCATACATTTAAATGACAAGATTTCAATCCCCGGACTCCAGTACTGGTCAAAGTACAAGACAGAGTCCTACCTGTTAAGCAATCTTTCAACGAGTGCATAACTAAAATGAAGCTTTATTGGAATATTATAGGAAACAGCAAAAAACTGTATGAATTTGTCCAAGTTGTCAAATGGCCAAAAGGGATTCATTTCATCCTTCAACGTCTATGTTGGAGAATGACATGTTCCTGTCTTGTATATTTCATAAGTTTTGTAGAAAGTAAAGGTGAAGTCTTTTAATGAAATACCACTGAAAAGGGAGATTATATTTCACTGCAAGCAATGATGTTTTCCCTGGGGGATTACAAAGGTACATCTACTACAATCAATAAATCAGTTAAGATAGTGTTTACTATACTTGAAAGGATTCAGTAGAAGCGTAGTCTTTTCGCTGACTTTGAACTTGAAAAGATAATACTTCAAAAATAAAGTAAAAAATACCTAAATATACTTTATGTTACTAAAAAAAGACAAGTTAAACAATGAATATATTAATTTAAAAAAAAAACTTTCATAGAAAATCGAGAAATTACACGAATGCGTGTTAGGTAAACACATAATAAAACTTAAAATAATTAAAAAACAAATCATATTAATTAAATGGTTTCAAAATATAAAATTCTTAAAAGTAAATCTATCTGCAAGCTGAAACAAAGTTGTTTTAGTGATTCTTTTCCAATAATTATTATATTGGTCAACAGTTTTCTTTGTGAATTTCTACATTGAACATGATTACTTAAAACTATTCCTTCACCAATTGATAAAGAGGTTTTAGTCATCCTTGGGTACATTCAGGTTTCTTAAACCTTCCCTTCAATATAAAAAAGTCAGAAAGGTTAGCAATGATGAACTCAAATGCGGAATAATAAACTTGAATATCTGAAATCGGACCTCAGCCATTCGGTTATACAGGTACATGAATAATTCCTTTTAATTTAAACTATGTAAATTTCTGTGGCATCCAAACGTGACAGCACAAACTTTAGAAGGACATTTTTACATATGAATAACATTGCCCATTCAGTAGCTATTTTTAAAAAACATAAATTATATTGAAATATTATAATAATTAAATTGAAGATCTTGGTAAAAGTACATAGAAACAAATTAATAAATAATAAATAAAAACAAATTAAATTAAAGTAGTAATTACGTTATTGTAGATGTGAACACACAGATCCATAGTCCTGAGTTACAAGCAGTTTTCCTTCCATCAAAGTTATTTTTTATTTAATTCATTTTGTTATGAAAATTATTTTAATTTAAATCCTTGTTACAAGATATCCAAGTTACTTTGGACAGACTATTCCTAATAATAATGCTTTTGTACATTCAAATATTAGCAATAATGGAAGAAGATTCGTAGAGGCTAATATTAAATAAACAATAAACACAGGAGAAATTATATCATATTTGAAATAATATATCATATTTTTTTCTACACATTAATTTATATCACATTTTCCAAAATTCTAGAAGATGGGTGTCAAGAAGTGACCAATTTTTAATTTACAAGTAGATAATCGTTTTATAAATGTTCATCTAAACGTACACATAAACATTATAATTTACTTTGTTATCAATTCTTTAATTGTAAAATAAATTTTCTGTTGCTGCGTGATCCCGTTATAAACTTGTATTTCATTAAGTTAAGGAATAATTTTAAACAGGAATGCGCTACCTTCCAACCATAAATGGGCACTTTCTGCTATGTAACATAACCATGGACCGCACTCATTTTTTATATAAGATTTTAAATAATATATCATAATTTTTCCTACACATTCATTTATATCACATCTTCCAAAACTCTAGAAAATGGGTGTCCACAAGTGATCAATTTTGAATTTACAAGTAGGTAATCGTTTTATAGATGTTCATCTAAACTTACATGAAACACATAAACATTATAATTTACTTTGTTATTATATGTTATATAATTTACTTTGTTAATTCTTTATTTGTAAAGTAAATTTTCTGATGCTGTGTGATCCCATTATAAACTTGTATTTCATTAAGTGAAAGAATAATTTTATAACACGAGTGGGCTACCTTCCAACCATGGACGACCACTTTGTACGATGGAACATAAATCATGCGTTGCACTCATTTCGTATGTTTATTTTCATTCCAAACGGGGGTGGTAGATCCCCCGAATGAACACTGTAACCTTTGCGTGGGACAGTACAGATTTCAGAAGCAAATAAGGAGCTCTAAGGCAGTGTTGAGGGGGAGGGCTGACATACCTACCTATTCAGTAAATTAACAAAATACTTTGAAAATACTTTCTATTTCATAAATATTCATTTCGACTAGCTATCTAAATTTTTTATGGAGTAAGAAATTGATAAAACACCTCTCGCTTCAACCAATTCATTAATTTGTTTTTTAAAATTCAATATTGATTTGTGGTTACTTTTAGTTTTTAATAAACAATTTTTTGATACGTTTGGTAGTCG
The DNA here is from genome assembly GCA_032207245.1 of Pardosa pseudoannulata. Classification (NCBI taxonomy): domain Eukaryota; kingdom Metazoa; phylum Arthropoda; class Arachnida; order Araneae; family Lycosidae; genus Pardosa; species Pardosa pseudoannulata. Next base: position 129,777,190 of record CM063502.1, on the reverse strand, counting down.
TTTTCTATATACGTCTTTTTATGGGGGTGGAAAGTCTGCACTTTGCCCATCCCTGATTTCTCATATTTATGATGACAGTTACATGACAGTAACAAATTGATAAAACTCCACTAGCTTCAACCATCTTATTAAATTGTTTTTGTTTTTTAATTCAATACTGGCTTGTGGTTGCTTTTAATTTTTAATAAACAGTTTTTACTACATTTGATAGTCGTTTTTTATATACGTCTTCGTATGAGGGTGGGAAGGCTGTACGTTACCCATCCCTGCTTTATGGTATTTGTGATGACAGTTACACACATGAAAACTCTCTTAATGAGGATGGTGTATCTATTATTTCGGTCGATGGCTTTATGACAAAGGAATTTTCCAAATGGTTGGTCAGCGGCTTTTTATTCTCTTTATCTAACTGCCTGCAAAGATAATCGGCGTATCGTGAGATTGCTACTTAAAGAATCACCCTAAGCTCACCAACTGATTGACGAAAGGGGAAACACGTACTCTACTTAAGCAATTATTCCAAACTGCTTTGAATTAAGTTACAGAGAGACGTTATGTAGTAAGAGCTTGAGGTCAAGGACATGTAAACGGCTTGATCTCTACCGCTACCAAGTGTTTACGTATCAACTTTATCCCGAATTTCAATACTAACAATGACCTTATTAAAATTATCATAAAAGAAAAAACTTGTGTTTACGAATAAAATCACATTTAAGGGAATGACCTCATTAAATTGATGATACGAATTTCCTTAGCTTATTTCAAAACCGAATATAGTCAAATATGCTATTTTAAACTTATAATTTGGCTTGTAGAGTTTATTCACTCAGTTTTAACCTAAAATGTAAACATACAATCCAGAAAGTAATGATTTGGAAAATATTTATTAAATATACACTGTAGATCAACGGAGAAAATACTGCCGATAAAATACCACTTCATCATAAAATTAATGTTCTTTATCAACCTTGATGAAAATGCATTTAAAAAATTAAATGAATGCCTATAGCAAAAATGCTATACTTTTAATGGTGTAGTACTTTTCTCATGATCACAAATAATTTTTACATACAATAATAGAAAAAGATTTCTCTTGATATCTAAAATGCCATTAAAATATTTATAATATATATCGTACCCTGTGACTATTATTAAAGTTTTATATTATTATCCAAATCCGTTTGAGCACACTTTTAAGTTAATCTTTCTATTAATCAAATAGAAAGAAAAAATAGTTTTTATAGTTTAGCTTTTATACAGTTATATTAAAATAGTCTAAGGGGAGAAAAATTGTAAAATTATATTATTTTTCCATACAGTAAAAATATTTAAAGGTATAGGAGTTCAGTAAAGTTAAAAGGTACCAGTCACAATTTGTGCAACATTATTTAAAGAACGTGATGTCGTACAAGCATCGCTCGAATAAAATGAATAATTACTAATGTTTTATTCAAAGCTAATCATTCATTTAGTTTCGAAGATAATGTCTTTTTAGCTTCACAAAACCGTTCCAAACTCGAGATCCGTACAAATATTTACTAGTATCCAGTAAAATTTACCACAGTGCTATACCTGTTAATGTTAATTTTAAACAGAAATATTCAAGATTTTGTGAAGACTACCGAACTATATTATGAATCTGTACTCAATGCGATATTGTTTGGAATACTAAGGACTACTACTTTGATTTTAATTAACTGCTTAAAGCCGATTCTCAACTGCCGATTTTCAACAATTATGGCCTCAGCAAGCTTTGAACAAGCAAATACCGGTACCGAAGAGCAGCTCCTTACCCATTTTCACATCGTTCAGCCTTACTAAATTTGAATCGCTTCACAGAAATAATTAATGGGGCGAAGGAAAGATGGTGAAATTATATATATATTTTTCCAATGAAAGTAATAAAATATTAGGATAGCGGATAGTACAGTAATAAAAAAGGACCATTGAAAATAACAAAACATCAATGAAAAATTTAAAAAGTCCTGTTTTTAGATCTGTGCAATAATACTCGTATATAGAGGAGTGCGGTGAGATATTACACATCTCTGAAAATACTAATAATGTCTACGTGGCTTAAAAAGGTGAAATTATATTTTTTTCAAATGAAAATAATTATATTTTTAGATAGTTAACACTGACTAGAATAAAAAGATAACTGTTTTGAAATTTGTGAACTAATATATAAATAGCTCGGTGATGTATAAAAAAAAGCATTATACTACAATGTAATTGAGCCCCGATAAAAAATTTCAGAAAAATGTGCTCAGAAATACTTTTCTGAAATAGTTACTATATAATTATCAGAATTAAACTGTTTAAGAGACAGAAACAAATTTTATGAAACGAACTGGATTTAAACCACTAATAATGCAATAAAGCTAAGTCTACATCATCGCATAGACAAAGGAAACAAATGTCTAGTACACAGTTTATTGAAGGGTCGATCAAACCGCTACTCTGTATATATAAATGAGATAGATTACTCTTCTGATGGACAACTCTACATAATAAACAGATAAACATTAATATAGTGCCCTTTAACGGTTTTAAGGATTAGCCCATACTAAAAATGGTATCAATATTTCCCAAATGTAGAAATATCATTATGAATATACTTGACTTCGCCTACATCAAATGCTAGAGAAAGATCAATCTCAGAATTAAAACGCGTAAAAAATTATTTACGAAACTTAATATTTTAAAATGTATTAATAAATTAAATTAAATTCTGTAGATGTTTTATACATCGGACAAAAATATTTGGTTTGAATTATTTATGATGGTATAATTCATATTTTGTTGAATTAAAAACTAAAAAACCAAATTTTTAAATAAAGATTATGAATATTCATATATTTATGTTATACATCTAATAAAATAAACTTAGTTAAGATGTTCAATTTTTTATAGAAAATAAAATTTATTGTTGTACATTAAATATTTTTTATGAATAAAAATTTAAGATTTTACATTTTTGAGTTTTGTTTTACTTATTGCATTTTATTTTTTCTTCTTGTGGGAGGGGTAATGAGACTGGTATATATACATATATATATATACATAAATATATATATATATATATATATATATATATATATATATATATATATATATATATATATATATATACAGAGAGAGAGAGAGAGAGAGAGAGATGTGTGTTATGATTTTCGTTTTTATATTCTTGTTTTATATCTAGTTATGAGAAACTAAACAATTTTATTATATAATTTATTAGAACGTTTTGAGACGATATTTGTCACTATTATATATATATATATATATATATATATATATATATATATATATATATATATATATATATATATATATATATATATATGTATATATATATATATGTATATATATATATATATATATGTATATATATATGTATATATATATATATATATATATATATATATATATATATATATATATATATATATATATATATATATATATATATATATATATGTAACTATATCAATATCTAAGCAATAAAAATTATCCCTCTTCCCTTTTCCCCATTAATTATTCTAATTTTTAATTTCTTCCCTTTAAATTAATTCTATTTTCTCAGCCATCAAATTTGAGCGAGTAAGATTTTCATTCCTTCAGCCGAACCACGAAATTCTTTCTTCGATTATCAAAGCCAAAAATGATATTGCTGGCATTTTAATAAGGAAGTAATAACTCTCTCAGGAAAAATCTGTAACGATCAGCAATGATAGTCATCCTGATCTCCACACTGTGGTAAAGATGTCTCTATTCAAAAGTTACTCTCTTTAAGCAATTAATTGTTGTCTCAACATTTTCTCATGAGACTTAAGCCCCGCGTAGTACGATCCCCCCTCTCGCTAAAGTTTGGCATTTAGAGTACAATGTAGAGAGCATTCTGACACTGCCCGGTTCATATGTCTCTGGATTTTGTCTTATTTTGATAAGATGAAATAAAAACTACTTTCGGCTACGATGACTGAGGTGTTTCTTCAGGACAGAAGTTGGCAACCCGTATATCTGGGATGAGAAAAATAATAGGGGCAATTTAAAGGGATTTCCCCGTATAAATTTGGGCCCGGTTTGTCCCATCGTTACATACACACACACACACCCACCCACACACACACCCACACACACACCCACACACTTATATATATATATATATATATATATATACATTATACATATACGAGAGAGAGAGAGAGAGAGAGAGAGAGAGAGGTATATATATGTATATATGTGTGTGTATATATATATATATATATATATATATATATATATATATGTAATCCATTTTTTATAAAACTCCTTCACAAGGAGAAAGTTCAACAGCTATAAGTAATGAGAATGCAGTCGGGTCTCATATTCAAGAGAACTCAGAAGTCTAATTTAAAACTTTATTTCAGAGCGGCAACACGACACATCTGTCCTTCTGGACAATATAGAATCAAAAGCCACAGAGTTCACTCTGCTCTCACACAAGTACACCCAAGAACGCTGACAACAAGAATTTTCCCACAACAAAAACAACTTACTAAGCGAATTAACTGCAATATCAGCAAAACACGAACACATGTTCCGCCAACACCTGGGAAATTGCTGTATAGACAGAAACTTCACAGCTTTATGACAGAAAGGAATGTTAAGTGGAAAATACTTCGTTGATTAAACCATTTAGAGGCTGATAAAGATATTTAGATGAATTAAAATGGAAGAGAGGAGGTTTTTGAAGAAATATTAAAGTTAAATAATTTTGATATATTACAGATCCCCCCCGAAAAAAGAGAAAATCGTCTCGCTGATGGGTGACATTTTCACAACTTATAATAGTACAAATATATGATTATCAAAATTTTTTACAAGAAATTGTAACATTAAACGAATAAATTTAGTGTAGAAGAGTCAGAACTGTCTTTCTAGTGTGTCAGAATTGGAGACATCAGGGTTACAGAGTCAGAAGCTTGGTCTGTAACTCATCATAAGTAATTCCACACCATCACATCAAAATTTAAAACTATCAAGTTATACCGTTCCTCTGACTCTCCTGCACCATCACAAAATCTCTATACAGAATCAATATTTAAACAACTAAATAATGAAAAGATAATATACAATGAATATAAACAGAAACATAATAATACACGCAAATGAAGGTTTACAGTAAACAAGTATTTAAGAAAGTTTATCATTATGAAATTCAATATTTTTCCTAAGCAAAACTTAACTCAAAAATGTTCAAATTATGCTTTATTAAAATTTTACTGAAATAAACTTTGGAGAAGGAAAATGGCTGTCCTCTGTGGTGACCAACGTGAAAATTGTTAGTGACCCCGAGGGTGCTCACACAAAACGACAAAAGGTTCATCCCTCTGTGGGAGGCGACTACCTATTGCTTTTATGACAGGGCTCTCCAACGTTATGACATTTGTGAACAACATTTTGAAACCTTTTTTTTTTCTCTACCAAAGATCAGAGGTATGCGGGTAACAGTTTCCCACATCTTGATCAGCTACAAACGTTACTCATCTTCAGTGTGGAAAAACAGAAACACAATAATCAGATTGAACTTCAAAAATATCTCGGAGAGTGGAAGGGGCTTGCCTCGAAGGCGATGACGGAATGACCGTTCATGACCTAGAGGAAGCTGAAGAGCAAAACGACAAAGGACTCGCCTAAGCTATCCATTGACTTTGCAGAGGCCTCTCCGGAGTTAAATATTAGAAAAAATTAATTCCACACTGAAAATCAAACTGAACTACTCTTCGAAACATTGTTCATTTGTAAGTTTTAACTATCCTGTATTTAATTCACATTAGGAATTTAGACGTAAAACTGCATTATCTCTTAAATTTCAATCAAATTTTCATACTTAAAATGAAAACATTACCTATTCTATGAAAATTCTCCTAATTAATCAAATTAGATATTCCTTGTATTGTAAACATTCACTTACTATTTTTGAAATAACACACCATGAATTCAAAGAATAAAAAACACATTTATAGTTATTATGAGAAACTACGAATATAAAAATGTAAAAATATAAAATACTTGAACACTTTAAATCAAATAATTTTTGCAATTCACTTTTAGAAAGCAGGATCTCAAAGTTACTATGTCCAAAATTTATATTATCAAGATTCTCAAAAAACATATGTTTAGAAATAATAGTAAAATATGAAAGTCATAAAAATATTTCAAACTGATTATTTTTTAGATTCACTGCAATTAATAAAAAGCAAAACTCAAAAACGATGAATTGCAAATTGGCTAAATATAAAAAGTGAATACTATAAAAAAACATAAAAAACACAGATATCTAGAATCGTCAAGTTCGTAATCATCAGAGCAGTCCTTCAAATCAAACCCGTAATCCCAAAACACACTCAACAAAAGTATCAAAACAACAATTCAACTCACGAGTGTCGACACATCTGTTTACTACTGTATAAATCCCGTTCACAATTGTACAGTCAAAACAACTCTTACATTTTGCGTCCCAACATCACATGAAAGCATTTTAAAAACTCCTGTAATTCAGGTCGAACCGAAACTGCCACGTCATGATAATTTAGAGGTCACAATCAAAATTTTCAATGTTCAAGTGCTTTTTCGCTTTCCAATGTCTCTATTGACCAAGGTCACAGACACTCCATTCGTTGGACTGAAAGTTTTTCTTCCTCGCGTGCTATCGAATTTTAATAACTTTATTTACTTCGTTCTTAAAAAATCGCACATCACAAAATACTATTTAAATTCACCTAAAATCAAAATTTTAAATTCCTAACCAAATTATTAAATTAACCTGGGAGTTAACACACAAAATTTTCAAACCACATTTAAAAATAAAAATGTTATTATATTTTAGAATAATTTATGTAAACAAAATTTTTAAATGAAACCACCGAACATCGTAAATCACTAATACAATATAAATATCAATTTCTAATTTAAATATTTTTCAAAATTTTCAATGAATTTCAACATGAATTTTAAAATCAAATGCAATCAATAATTATTAAAACAATTTCTCTTAGAAACGGTAAATAGAAAAATAATTGAAAGTCCTGCTGTTTGATTGTTCACAAAATTAAGTTTCTTGATTCTTGTTTACGCATAATTTGCACAGCAAAATAAACAAAAATTATTAAATTTTTACACTGTTAACATAAAAATAAACAAAATAATTCTTAAATCACTTCTTTAGTATTATCAATCAAATGAGAGAAACAATCATAAACATTTTTTAAGAATTATTACATATCTAGAAATATTATTCATTTAAACAAATTTTGATATTTTTTAAAGAACAGAAATTTCGAACTATAAGTTCTAGAAATACAATTAAATTTTAATTTCAAAATTTTACCTTCAATGACGAGAATTAGTGCAAGCAGTAGTTTTTCCTATCCAATAACATTGCATATTTTATCCAGCTTGTACTTTAATAACTTTTAAATTTTCAAATTTCCCAAACATTATTTTTAAATGTCACTGAAAATTTTACCGAGAATAAGAATTTTAATTTTGAAGCATGTCCTGGAAAATCGGTGGGTTGATATATCCTTGTCCGAGGAGTTCGTTTGGAGGCTTGAAACGGAACACGGCACGAACTCGGCGATCTCGATGCGGAACGCGCATTGTAGGGAACTGGATGCGGATGTCACGGAAACAAATCAAATTGTATTTTTGGAGTTCTTGTAACTCTCTCTGCAGTCGACGGTAGGCTGCCATGGTCTTGATGTTTATCAAAGGTAGTACAGGTCTGAGTTATCTTGGTAGGAAATACTGATGTTATTTTCGATATTCACAGTCACTAAAACTTCGGAAGACTTTGTCCGTATGGATTCGAAATCCATTGTCGTTTCACCGTAATTTTAAAACATTATCCACAGATGTAAAAACAAAGTTCGCAAAAGTTCACGAAGTAAATTCCATCAAGAAAAAGTTCTCTGCCATAGTAATGGATTCGAAATCCATTGGGTTTTCAGCGCAGATAAAATCCTGCCGGCTTAAAATGTAATCCATTTTTTATAAAACTCCTTCACAAGGAGAAAGTTCAACAGCTATAAGTAATGAGAATCTATTTTTACACGCAAGTATAACGTAGAAAATGTTCTCGTATATCAAATGCGTATTTTCATGGTTTACTGCACCTAAATGTAAAAGGACTGTATTTAGAAAAGTTTTCATTTAGATTTAAAATGCGTATTTAAAGCATACTCAGTGTAAAAAATATTAAACTAAGGGTAAAATACATTTAAAATAATTTTATGTTAGCCTAAAAGTATTACTATTTTCTAAACATATATAGCAATACTTTTGCTCTGGTAGGGATAGTTTATAACATTAAGCTAGAAGCTATAAATCGGATTTGAATACTGTTTCTTTAACTATTTACTTAGAAAAAATAATGTGTTCTAAAGCTGATTACATATTTACTGAGTTCAGTTACTGTTAACATAAACATTACCTTTATCAGAAATTTTCTGACAACAATGTTTTGAATATTTTCTAGATTTTTAAAATGACTTTTTTTCATTATCTTAAGTATAATATCATTTTTACTCATTCTTTTCTACAATTCAACATAAAATTGGAGTATTATTATAAAGAGGAATACACAAATAATTCTCTTCTTATTACATGATAAGATAAAGGATAAAAAATTCTTGTTGCCGTCGTTTAAGCTATCCATAGTAAAGCTGCTAAAGACATCACCTTTTAACTCTAAAAATATGTTTCTTACTGTCGTGTAGTCCTCGTTATATATTTATTAACAACCTGTGAAGAATTTTTCAAGTTTTTAACTTGTAGTTGTGTAAATATTCTTGTTTTACACTGTTACCACATAGTAACTACAGCATTAAAATGGACAACTATGCAAAAATAATGGCCTGAGGCTAGTTTAATATGTAGATTTATTATAAAAAAACATTATCTATATTACAAAAAAAATAATAAGTCAATAATTAAGCTTAGGTAATTATTTAAATTATCTGACAAACTTTATCTACATTTAGGAAAATTTTGTAAGTAGAGAGAGAGGACCTAATCTCGATTTAAAATGAAAGATGGGTACCTTTGTGGGAATGATCCCCCGGTTGAAGTATGAGAGGAAAATAATCAACCGAGTCTCGGAAGACCGAAACTAGGAAAACTTTCTGGCGATTTGGCTGGAGTATATAGCAACTTCCGATCCGGATGAACTTCTCTTCACCTTCTAACCATTCTGGGTTTCCATCCAATTCGTTCTGTTTCAATCCAAACTCTCTGGGGTTCTCATCCAATTCTGTGGGGACGACAATGCCCTGTTCTCTTTCAACTCCCTGGGACCTTCTCTCCAAACACTCTGGGTTCTGAATGGACCTTCTCCACAATTCTCTGGGGCCTCCTGCTCCAATTCTCTGGGGGCTTCCCCTGCAATTCTCCAACTTAGTCCCCTCCTTCTTCTTGACTCCCAATCGGGATCGTTGCCAGAAAGTCATTGGTCTCAGCAAACCCCGCCCTGAGACCACCAACGTGAGTAACCTTATCACCTCTAATTTGGCCCTGTCCCTTAGGGACTCATAAATACTCCACAAAGGTACATTCTTATTTAATGTCAAGTACGGAGACAGGATTCTTATCTGTGACTGGAATCAGACCCCCGTACAAGACTACAATATTGATTAAATTAGTTTTTCTCAGGAGTCCGATACGATACTATTGGTAGACAGTGTAGGTGTACCTCCCATTAGAGACGAGAGAAGTATTAAGAGAGTGAGTTCAAAAACTTTTATTTAGTCTAAACTTCCAATGTAAAAAAAAATCTACGTTGGTGCTTCTCACTTGACACAACTGCAATCTTCTCAAAATATAATTCTCAAATTATGCTTCAAAACAACATGCGATGTATGCTGGGTAGTCCCTACAATTGCTGAATTTGTACAGAAATACCAGGAATATATCTTTCTGCCACAATAACTAAAACTCCTGTAAGTCACCCATTAGCTATACTTCATCTAATATGTGATTAATAGCTGCTTTTTTAAATATTCTAATCTATAACTATTTGCATTTTTTCCTTGTTTTCCTGTATTTCAGTTTAATTTCTTGATTATACTAAAATTACTCAACTTCTATTAAAGTGAGGGTTTTTGTAATTATTAAAATTGTTTACGTTTCAGCAAGTTTCCCTTCCGTAAGAGTTGCACTCGTGTTGAGTTTCCACTCTCTTCACGCGGAACGATGCTGTTACTTTTTTCAAGATTTTTTTTGTGTTCTGTTTTATTTAATCTCTCGGAAGAAGTGCTAAAATCCTTAGACCTAAAATCATTATTTAGGGTGGCAGCTCTCTTTTAGTAATAATTTAAGTGTTGTGCGGGAGAAGATGAGTTATTAATGTGTGATATTATTACTGTTTTGCTTTATTCGTATTAATAAAGTGGTTGTCCGTTATGTCGAATACTTTCTGTGTGAGAGAGCATCAATTTTCAAAGCCGTCTAGTCTAACACAGGTAACAAAAAATGAATACACATCAGTTAAAGTGATATCCATGCACTATACTTTCGAGATGAAACTTTTAGCCATCAAAGTAAATTTCTGTCTATTGCTCCATATTCATTTGCAGATTTGCTGAACATAAATATTAGACATATCCGCTAACTATCTAAACTACTAACTACCTAAATAATAGAATTTTTCTTATTTATTATTATAACGAAGAGAATAGATGCCAAATAAGTATTATGAATTTAGTAAACTACTCTATACTTATGAAATATAAATGTATTTTTAATCGTTAGCCTTAGAAAATCTTACTAAATTTCCAATACAGCTTAAGATTTATCTATTCGAAATTTATTACAGATATATATTTATTTGTAAAGTCATTTAATAATAGAAGTAAAGGTTGCTTTGCGTTTATTATTGGTTCATTTTCTGAAGCGAGATTACACACTGAAGACATGATATGAAATATTTATCTTACATTAAGGGATACAATTTTGAAAGCTTCGGTATTCAAACACGTTAAAAGAAACCAGCTGTGAAAATAAACGATGCCCATTTACACGCTCTTTATAAAAGTGGAAAGAAATGTGTTGGATGTTAATAGGAATTACAAAAGCAAGCGACTGCCGATAACTACACAAGAACATCTGCTGCACCCACAGAAAACATATTATGTGAAGGAAATGAATAAGAATGCTAATGCATTGTCAAAACAATGATTATTGAATATATTGAAAATTACCGTTTTTCACTTTCATGCCGTGTTTCATTACCGTTTTTCACTGCATTCAGTACGCATAATAATGTTACAATTTCATTGTATAAAAACTACCACTTCGAGAAAAAAACTCTACGCACTAAAGAATATTTATTATGGTTATGAAATTAAAGTCAGAATATTTTTTCAAAATTATCAAAAATACAACAAATCTACAAAAGTTAATTTTGACATATCACTCTAGGAAGGTTATAGTTTCAAATCCTTTCTGAAAATGTCCGCATGCCTAAGACTTATTTTTTAACTTTAGCTATATTGCTAAAAGGTAGATATGCAGTCTAACATGTTTTAGCGGATATAAACAAGTTTCACGAGTAGCTTACCATAACCGAATCTTCATAAAATTCACATCAAATGAATCGAAGGTATTTAAAGTCGTTACTGAGATATTTAATTATGCATTATTACTTCAAATCTAAAAAAAATGTATTAAACAGACATTCAAAAAAATTATCTGTCGTAAAGGATTTGAATTTTTAAAATACTAAAATATCTATAAACTTTCCAGAATTTTATAAATTGGAATTAAGAGATTTGAAATTAGGAGATAAATTTAGGATATAATGAAATTAATAAATTATAATGTGTCTGCTTATTAATAAACTACATAAATATAAGTGGGTAGTCATAATTAGTGTTTGGAAAACCTCATATCAAAATTAGTACAAAAAATATTAATTTATATATGTCTCTTAATAATCTGTTTTATGGTTTAATGATCATCTTCTTAACTAACTTGTATTATTTTTTTCAACTTTCATTTATAATCTTCAGTTTTTAAAGACTTTTCTCTTTGAAAAATTCCGTTAATGTTAATTCCTTAAATTTAGTTAAAATTTCGTGTTATTCAGTTTTTAGGAAGGACTTTTAAGTTTTCACCTTTGTCATGCCAGATGTAACTGTTATGAATACTAAAACATTAAAATTTAAATTAAAACATTATCTTATATACTTTTTATGACTTAGTTGCTCAACTATTTTTTTCTTTAATACCATAAGAATATTTCTTTAGCTAACATTAATAAAGAATGAGTTACGTATTAAATTACAACTCCCAATTTCTCATGCTTATTAACCTAAGTATATGTCTTCCAAAAATAGGGTATTAAAGTCATTACCCCCATTATTCACTTCTGAAGTGTTACCTGAAAGTTCATTTTCTGTAATCGCAAAAGATTAATATGCTAATTTTCTTATATCATTTCTGGTTATCTTTTCACAAAAATAAAATAAAAGTAAATTAAGCAATTAAGATAAATTTCCACATACTGATGAGGCACTTATAATGTGTATTTGTACAAGACATATTTTTATGTTTCCTTTGTTAAAGAATCTGTGAATTTCTCAAATGAAAAATAAATGTTAAGTTTTGATTCTGCTGAGAAAAATGGATAAATTTAAACTACAACACAAACTATTTTTTTTATAAACCGGAAAAGGAAATCCTTTCAACAGTATAATAATAATTTAATTTTTTAAATGCTTATTATTATGCGTCTAGTATTTTTTTTCTTATATTTATGAGAGGAAATCATCCAATTATATTTTTTCAACTATCATCAAATATTGTTCTCTGCTTACCTGAAATACAAAATTCTCATATTATTATGACACATTTAACTAAACTTAAAAACTTATTTCCAATAGCTGAAACGAGATACCATTAAAAAAGGAGTTAGGAAATCGAATTCCCTTCCAACACCCCCATAAAATAAATAAATAAACATCTTGTATAAAATAATTACTCTTAGAGGAAGCTGAATCTTAATAAATTGTTTTACATAAATAAGTTATATGTTGAACTCTAAATTCATTCTAAGATATTACTTACCACATATTAAAATTTATCCATACTAATTTTATTAAGGCTTTCTCGATTTTCGAGATATCTACGGTGAAGCTTCAATGATTCTATACGAAAAATATACTTTTTGAATCTACTTTTCAGTCTTTTACAGTCAGGATGTAGGAATTTCTTACTTACTCTCTGTGTTTCTCTTCATTAAAAATTTAGCGTATAAGTAAAAATAGAATACATTTAAAAGGAAAGAAATTATGCATTTTTCTTTGCTTTCATAAACAATTATTTTCCTTGAGTTTCTAATATATTTTTTATTTCAAGAAGTTTCTTCTTTAACTACTGTCTGTATTTCTATACAATGTAAATTTAGCGTATAAATAAAAAATTACATATTAAAAACGAAAGGATTTGTCAGTTATACTTTACTTAGCAATAAATCAGTAAAGAAGAAGGAAACTATTAATTCAAATTTGATAGTCTCTTATTCCCTAATGAAGTTATGTGATAGGTATAAAATGTATAATAATAATTATTGTAAAGTTACGAATGTATTTGATTATAATCGTTATTTATTTAATATTTTCTATAACTAAATCCTAATTGGACAAATTTAAAATTTAATAAGTTTTGTATTACCTTTTCCTAATATGCTTGTAGTTATAAATTAATCTTCAAATAAACTATTAAAAATAATTGTTTTTCTTTGAATAAGAACATATCTGTTTAAAGTGTAATCTTCACCCCCGAGACGAAGTTCTCGTTTACAAACTTTCTTACGTAAGTTGAATTAGTTATCCACTATTACTCTTAGGAAATAATCCGTTACAGATAAGTACTTAATTTTCATCAATGATGCGAAACAAATTAATACCGTTGTGTAGTAAACCATAGTATAGTATTAGTTTTCTTCAAAAATAAAAAAAGAATAATGATCCGTAGGCTTGACTGAAATATACAGATGTTGTTTTGAGTTAAGAAAGAAAATAAACTTCCATAAAAATATGTTTGCTCTAAAACTGAAAATCTAGTATTTTTACGATTCTTCAACTATCCTTTATTCTAAAATTTTAGACAGTCGGATATTTCCTTACACTTCGTTAAAATCTTTCTTTCTGGAAAGCTCTCGTGTTCATTGATTTTCTTGACAAGTAAATTCAGTGACACTTTGTTAGTAGTTTCAAAAGGAGATTGATTTATAGAATAAACTTTTCTAACTTAGCGGGATGAAACTGATTGCTAAGTCTCACATCTTAAAACTTCAAAATAACAAATGCTGTAAAAATGTGAACAATTTGTGCATCCTCTTAAGCATTGTTTAGCAGTGAATTTATTTGGTGACTGATTCTGTATAATATAGTAGCTTCCACATATTTATCTTGCCTCAACATAACACGAGTTTACTGGTATAACCAAAGCACACCATTCATATTATTATTAATTGGAAGATCTCAAAGTACCACTCGGTCGGCACAGTGGCCTGTCACGTTGGACGATGCAGGTTTAAATCCCGTATGTGGCATGACATGAAGTCGGTTTTTCCCCTGAAATGGCATACGGTCTTGAAACGAAAGATGGGTGAAATCTATCGAAGTCATCTACGTTTAGTAATAAATAATTTATGACGATCTGTACATGTTTCATCTCTCTGTGTTTCTTATTCATACTTAAGACAAGGATTACGATAAAATTCTGCCCCACGACATTACTCTCATTAACTACACATTTACACAGATGTCGAAGTAAACTTCCCGCCTTACTTTTGAAAAGAATGCGATATCTACGAGGTAAGCTTATCTTTTGCTTAATCCAAAAGAGCTTACAAGGACTTTTTAAAATATTGATTTCAGTTGCTAATCAAATCAATCCTTTGTAGAGGCCATGATTAAGTGGCATATATCAAGAATTGGATGACAAAATTAATATAAGAGTTTAAACCTTTTAAAAGCTTTGAATATTTGTAATAAATACAGGTAGGTATACTTGCGTAAGAATAGCCATAATCCTGCTCACATTGTTAACAAATCGCTTTGTTTATCCTGTGAAATATCATAAAATAATTGTTTAGGTTGTAAACCTGTATAGAGAATAGATTTCAAAGAAACTTTTAATCTTTGACAAAACATTACACGACTTAAAAGGAGGGCTAATGCCACGATACACTAAAAAAAAAGTAAAAATAAAAATAGCAGATTACTTTCGAGGTAGAAAATCCTCTAATGAGAGTTGGCATTCACTCATATAACTGACCATCATATTTCCTTCATCTTTCTAGAAGTTTCTCGAAACACGGTGTAGGTCGTTTATTTTTGACTCCCTCTGCGGAACTAACGTAGACATCCATAGTTATTCCAATAGGAAAATCGAAGCTTAAGTCCTGTGAAACTCGCCTGACTATTGTATTTCTACATTGTTTTCTGTAGAAAAGTAAAGAGGACTGAGAAGGAAGAAAGGTGAAAAAAGTGATCCGTTCTTCTTCACCCTCTTAATGCCGCGTGATTATTTTCTTTGAAGGAAACATTTTCTGATGTTTCCATTCAGATGTTCAAACAATTGGGACTACATCTTCTTGGAGTCCACCTTGTTTTCTTCAGATCAGTGTTCTTTATTTGACATAATGAATTAATCCGTGTACGATAACGGTTTTCCTAACCTGAAGTAACTGAGCAGTTCCATATTTTAGGCCATACAAAGCTGCTTTTTTACATGGAGAGTGCTGGCCTCCCCTACCTAAGGACATTTTTTATAACTCTTAGATATAAGGTCCCTATAGAGTAAAGAAGCTGTCCAATCCTGAATGACTTAATTCAGTAAAATTTATAAAATAAGACATGCGTTTACTCTTTATGTATACATCCATTAAATTAAAAAGTAAAAAATAAAATGGGTAAATAACAATAAAAATGTAAATAAGTATAGGTTTATAAATAAATGTGAGAAACGTAGTACTTTTAATCAAGATTGATTTATAAATATTTTCTGACGCCAAAAAAAGAGTATTGATTATGCGTGTCCTTTATAGAATAGCATACTATGTAAAACTTTTCCGATCACCATGCGCCCGCAAAAAAAATATGACGTCTGATGCCTTCTTCAAAACGCTTCACTCAATTTCCTGGAAAGTAACTACGTCAAGCACTGATTGTGTTAGATTTAGCTCGCAGCAATCAATTGTGTCATTCATGTTTCGAGGCATTGAAAGTGCTTGCATCAATCACACTACAATACGCTTAGTTCTCAGACACGTCACTGACGTCTGTTCAGCTTACTTTGAATGGAAATATCGGAAAAACATCCTTCATAAATTGTGCATCAATCCTAATTAAAACTTTCTAATGTATTGGTTCTAAAAATAAATTTGCCCTTGGCTGTCGAAAAGCTTTCGAAGATACACATGATATTGCTCAGAAGTTTTTGTATACTCAGCTTTTGAAACTTTCTGAAAACGTGAGCTACGCATTTGTCAAATAATAAGAGTATAAAGTTCAAATAAAAAGTGCAACAATTTTGACATATTTCCTCGTATTTCGAAAACATTTCGTATTTTTATTATCTCTTCATGGTTAAACAGCATATCATACAAAACGTTACTAATACATAACCTGTTTTTAAATTAGAAAATAGATATTTTTCAATTAATAAATAATTTTAATATAAAAAAGAAAAATATCAAATTAATAACTTTTAAATAACTATAAATACTTGTGAAAATCATGTGTCATTCAAAAAACCATGGAATGAAAATTAATTCCCACCTGCTTCTACCATTTTATGCATGCTTGTTAATTTTCAGGTAGAATAACTATGTAAAAAATATTTTTAAAACACGAATGAAAAATTAATGTCTAAATAATTTCTAGGATTAAAGGCTTTTCCATGAACTGAACTTTTTCTGTAAGTTTATTTAAAACATTAGTGTATTTATCTTAAATAATTCTGAAGGAAAAAAAACTTTCTGCCACGTTTTTCAAGCAAATAATTAATTTTTTAAATTTAGCTACTTCTTAAAAATGTAATTTCTTTCATTTTTAATATTTAGATAGAAATTTTGCCTGGAAAAATATAGGTATGAGACAGGAATATTTACACTCTCTAAAGAAAAACTATATTATACTTTCTTAAAGCAACATAGATAAGGTTTGGTTTGGATGTAGTGCTACGGTCTACTTTTCGCAACACGAGGGTTAATGAGATCGGGACCTACAGCTTAAAGCCAATTCCGAACGACTACGAACATCCATGCCACTGTGGAATTTGAACACACGAACTCCGAAAACGAAGGCCAGCACCCTAGCCAATCGGCCATCGTTCGGCTCAACACAGATAAGAATTGGACTAAATTCATTTTAAAATAAAATTCATGCTTCCTTTAGCTTTCGGCTCAACTTTTCTCAACATCGCTTGGGTTGGATTGGTTTAGAGCAGTGTTTCTCAACCTTTTAGTATTCACGGCCCAATTTTCAATCATAATTTTCATCGCGCCCCCCTCCCCACCGCGTACAATAAAATGTATACAATAATAATATATTTTGAGCATTATGGCGCTAAACCTGCACTACAACCTTAATTTTAAACTTTGCAAATTACCAAGAATACGGAAATTTATTGACATTTTGCAACACTGATACTCAGCATTGAAAAAACAATAATCCTATGCCTTTTTATTGCTCTTGCGTCCCGCCATGTCGGGCATTCTCACGGTTTCGCGAGAAGTTTCGATTTGTCTGGAATTTGTCTGGTCAGCTTAAAAGTTAAGTTAGGAGCGTGCGCAGATGTGAACAAATGTTTTCTCATAGGGAGAAGGAGAAAGTTCTATGACGCCAATTTCAATTCCAGACAATCTCATTCGAGTCGATCCTTCTTATCGCTATTGAATCTATTCTTAATGTGTATGTTATATATATTTTCGTGTAATTGCAATTCACGGTATTAAATATTCACGGCAGCAGACTTATGCAGAATCATGGATAAATTTTTAAGCTGGCGTAAGCGAGCATTAGACGATAGACAAGCATCAACAAGTACACAGACGAGCGTGGTTCCGAAAATAAAATCAAGAAAATATTCTCAAGAATACTTAAATTTTGGGTTCACTAGTACTGAAGTAAATGAAGAAGAAAGGCCCCTGTGTATCATTTGCTCAAAAATGTTGGCGGCAGACAGCATGAAACCTAATAAACTTAAACGACATTTGGAAACGCTTCATAGTGAGTACGTAAACAAACCCAGAGAATTCTTCGAATTAAAATTAAAATCATATGAAAAGCAAAAATCATTGTTTAAAAAAACTTTGTCTGTGAATGAAAAAGCTTTAATTGCCTCTTACAAACTTTCATATAAAATAGCCAGATGTAAAAAGCCTCACACCATTGGTGAAGAGCTTATTTTGCCAGCCGCAATTGAGATTGTAGAAATTATGTTTGGAGATAATTTTGCAAAACAATTGCAGTCTATACCTGTTTCAAATGATACTGTTGCCCGTCGAATTGCTGATATAGCTGAAGATGTAGAGTGTCAGCTTTTGTCGAAGTTGCGTGACAAATTGTTTTCAATACAACTCGATGAGGCAACAGATAGTAATAAAGATGCTCATTTCATTGCCTATGTTAGATTTTGTGATGATTTGTCAGTAGTAGAAGAATTACTTTTCTGCAAACCAATAGAACTCAAAGCAACAGCACTCGCATTATTTGCTATCTTAAATGATTTTATGAACGAGGCAAACATAGAATGGAAAAATTGCGTCGGAATATGCACCGATGGTGCTCGTTCTATGTCCGGAAGATTTCAAAGTATTCAAGCACTTGTGAAACAAAAATCGCCACAGTGCGTCTGGACACATTGCATGATCCACAGAGAAGCTTTGGCTTCCAAAGAAATGAGTCCTGGTTTGAATATTGTGTTAACTACGGTTGTAACCGTAGTAAATTATATAAAAATGAGACCCCTGAAATCAAGAATCTTTTCCGCACTTTGTAAAGACATGGGTGCAGTACATTCAGCGTTACTATTTTATTGCGAGGCAAGATGGTTATCACGAGGGAAATTTTTGCAACGTGTTTATGAATTAAAAGAAGAAATCGCCGTTTTCCTAGAAGAGGAAAACAGACCGGAAGCTGAGAATTTTCGCGATAGTTTATTTGTGATGAAATTGAGCTACATGGTCGACATATTCGAGAAATTAAATAACTTGAATCTTCATCTGCAAGGAGCAAATACACATATATTGGATACGAGTGATAAAGTTAATGCTTTTTGTAGGAAATTGGAATTGTGGAGCAGAAATTTAAAGCAAGAAAACTTAACAATGTTTGCAAATTTGAATGATTATATTAAAACTTACAAGGCTGAAGAACAACATGTAAAAGTTGTTTTTGCAACCATTGAAAATCATTTAGCAATGCTAGCAAAGAATTTTAAAAAGTACTTTCTTGCTGACGACAAACTGATATCAAGTTACAAGTGGGTGAGGGATCCATTTCAAAATACTCCCGAAGGACTCTCAATTGAAGAGGAAGAAACCTTCATAGACTTCACGGCAAGCGGCGAAACCAAAAGACAATTTAGTAATAAATCACTCTTTGAATTTTGGGCAGGAGTGGATGATGAGTTTTCTGCACTAAAAACAAGGGCATTTCGCATTCTACTACCATTTTCAACATCTTACCTTTGTGAAACTGGATTTTCTGCGGTGGCTTCTTTGAAGACAAAATATAGATCTCAGCTAAATATAGAAAAAGAACTGAGAGTGTCTATTTCTAATATTAAACCCTCCTTCGAAAAACTTTGCTCTGAAAGACAGGCCCAAGGAAGTCACTAATAATTATTAAATTTGTTTTTAATTTTGTAAGTTGTTTTAATTTAATAAGTTAATTATTAAATATGTCGAAATGTATTTTGTTTTGTATGTGTGTGTGTGTTCTTTCCTTTCAGTCACTTAATCAATTTTTTTAAATAACATTTTCTCTTGGATATGCTCGTGCCCCCCCATTAGTGTGCTCGCGCCCCCCTAGGGGGGCGCGCCCCACAGGTTGAGAATCACTGGTTTAGAGCACTACGGTTGACATTTTTGCTACTTGAGGGCTAATGATACTGGGACCTACTGCTTACAGTCGATTCAGAACAGGTACAATAATCCATGGGCGGGATTTGAACCCACAGACAACAGTAGTAACCTACCTATTCGGCCAACGTGCGAAGAGTTGTGAATAACAACACTGAATACGGAATATGTACGAGGACTGTTTAACAAGTAAGAAGACTACATTTATGCAAAACACAGATTACCGTTAATTGTTATTATTTAGTCGTGTTTTCTGAAATAATTACTGTGAGAGCCAATGTGTTTCTCCGAATGTTTGGTTCATTTCTTAAACACGTACGCAAGTCCATTTGAGCGTTATTTAAAAATCATCTATGCATCTTTTATATATGCTTTGTTGTTTTCGAAATGACTGCATTTTGGTGATTCCTTCAACTGAGGAAAGAGCCAGAAATCACAGGATGCGAAATTGGCACGTGGTATCATATCTACTCTATTCTATAGTAAAACGTCCAGTATGTAATCAGCAGTATGTGACATCGCATGTGACACGTGACCGCAAGTGATAGGAAGAGCGAAACATTCTTGAGTTTAGTCACGTGGCACTGTGTCATAGAAACCTGTATGTCCCAACCATCATCTATTGTTCTTAATATAGACACCAGCATATGTATT
>CM063502.1:129688896-129753896 GCA_032207245.1 Pardosa pseudoannulata | reverse complement strand
ATTTTAAGGGTTGGCTGGGACTCCGGGACTATCTAGACATCAGTATTCCTTTTATTCCCCAGAAGTCATCAATAAGGTGATAGTTTCACCAAATTAAAATTAGTTTTATTACTCATTGAAACCTACTTGCTAGTGTAAGCGACAAAATTTCTTTTCACTTAATACCTCAAGATCTCAGTACAAAAAAAGCCGAACGATGGCCGAATGGAAGTGCGCTGCTATTCGGAACCTGAGTTCGCGGGTTCGAATCCAGCTGATGGCATGGATGTTCGGAGCCCTTTGGAATCGGCTTTAAGCAGTAGGTCCCAGTCTCATTAGTCCTCGTGTGCAAAACAGGAGATCGTAGAGCTCAAAACCAAGCCAGTACAAAATATAATTTAAGAATCTTGAATCATTCACCTTACCTCTCGTAGTAGGAATACAAAGGTAAATAAAAGGGTAAACGAAATACATTATGAAGTCTGCCTAAAATATTATTCCGAATGCTAATACGATTTTGAAAGTGTTTTAAAATTTAAACACGATAATGAATAGGCATAACTGTCGTTGTGTTTAAATAATATCGTGATTTAAATTTTAACAATATATATTTAAACATTCAAAGTCTCAGAAACTTTATTTTTAATATGAGTTTACTGAGGCAGGGACTCTTATGAACTATTTACATCCAAATTTTGCAATTCAACTTTACTATTCGCCGAATGATGGCCGAATGGTTAGGGCACTGATCTTCAGCACCGGAGTTCGTGAGTTCGAATCCCACTGTGGTGTGGATGTTCGTTGCCGTTCGGAATTGGCTTTAAGCAATAGGTCCCGGTCTCGTTAGCCCTCGTGCTACGAAAAGTAGATCGTAGTTCTCCAAACCAAACCAATTTTACTATTCACCTATACATCCCATTACACCTTTAATACATACCTACAACTATTTCTTATTCATATTAATTATCTATCTTAGTCATCTATCTTGGTTCATAATGGTTTGGTCTAATTATTTCACTACATGAGGGGTAATGAGACGGACCTATTTTGTAAAGCAGATTTGGTGGCTACAGACAATTTGTGCCTAATGATATTCTAACCCATGGACTCTGGTACCAGAAGGCAGAAGTCTATCTATTCGGTCATCGTTCAGCAGTTAGTAATGGGAAGAGAAAGGTGTAAATAATCTAAATTATTAAAACTCTAAATGGTATTTTTTAATGGATGGACACTTGTCTTCATTCATAGATTCACTAGTATAATGCTGTAGATTTGTTGACCATTTTATTATGGAAACTATATATAACTTTTTCCCCTATGAAAGGACAACACATCTAAGCCTTGCGCGAGACACCCAGCGGGGTAGGCGGATGCTTTAACCAATATTCCATTCGGGAAGCATAAAAAAAATAGTAACATAGATTTTCACACAATACATAGAATTTTCAAGCTCATTGAATAGTACCTACATTTTCATTTTAACATTTACTGGACACTATACAAATAGAATCTTTTGAAAGCTCAGAAAACTGAAGCAGTGGAAAAACATTCCAGTTATGGTTTACTTTTTCTTAGATGCCATCTAAGAAAGTTGAACTAAGTTGCAATATTTGGAAAATACTACGTTAAACTCACCGCTACAATGTACTTCATTTTTAATAAACACATCCAGAATTTTTTAACCAAATTTTTGAACAAATTTACAGGTTTTTAGAAATAAATATCTTCTACTTAAATAAATTATTTAATATTAAAAATTTGCCAAAGTTTGCACTTACAAAATGTTAGAAAAAGTGAGTATTGGCATCATTACATCCTTACATCATTTATTTCCTCTTCTTAAAAGAAATCGAAAATTTATTCGTGTATGTGTATGTCTGATTTCGTTTAATTAAAACCCAGTGTGGAAAATGAAAAAACGAACTATGATCTATGGTTTTTCCTTTTGTATTTTTTGCAAAGTTTATCCTTCCCGAATGGCAACAAAAAAGGAAGAACGATTTTTGTTTTTGTTTTTTGATTACGGTTTTGAGTTGTTCTTTAAAATCTATGTATAATGTTCGTGTTGTTTTAGTGTTTCGTCAGAACGTGTTAAATAAATGTATTATTCGTTCCGAAAGGCTTCTTCTTTAAATCGTGTCTGAAGAATATATTTTTTCAGTGCGTCCCACGGAATCCGAAGGTGAAAAGGTAAGAGCCTTTTGATATTTATTTTTTCGATAATGCTTTTTCCTTAAGTACGAAAATTAATACCCAGTAAGAAATAAATGTATATAGTTAGAGCATTCATGATTAACTATTGGTTTATTTGAATAAAATTTGAGATACAGAAATGAAAATAGAAATTTACACTTAAGAAATATCAGTGGCTAAGAGACCATCGTTAACAACCAAAATTCTAATTATTTTAACAACTAAAAAGATTTAGATCAGATATAGCACAGTAACAGAGTACTCAGAATGACTAATTTTTGAAAATGTTTACGGGTTTTTAGAAATATTTTCTACTTAAAATCTTTTAATCTTAAGAAATTTGGTCAAATATTTCCACATACAAATTGAAGTATGTGTCAGGAAAAGTGTAACATTGTTTTTCCTTGCATTTTCTATTTCCAAAGGAATAGCTAATCGAAAGTATTCATATGGGAATATGTCTGATTTAGCTTAATTAAATGCTCAAATTAAATAAGTATGTACAATAAGACCATTTGTAATTAACAATTAGATTATTTGAATGCCATTTTAGACAGAGGAACGGAAAGTAGAAATCTACATTTTAGAAAATCAGTGAAGAAGAACCCACCGTTAACTACTAAAACGATTTAGGTCACACATCATGAAGTAAGAGGGTTCTCGACATTATGCCTGAACTAATTCATTATGAAATGGATGTTAAAGCACTCAAGAAAGTTATGTAACTTTCACAAAGTTTAAGTAGTGAGTGTTGCGAAATTTTAAGGTGTCGTAAAATAATTAAATAACTTAACAACAACGAAGCGAAAAAGATATAAAGCTTGAAACTATTAAAAGTATTTAAAATATTTTACAAGACATTTTTATTGTTAAAATCTTAAATAACTATGCTATAATTTCATAATTATATTCAACGGTTTACTTTGAAAGCGGATATCCATTCGGTAAATCGAGATCTGTTCTAGTGAATGACTGTTAGATCCCCATTCAACTTTATTAAACAGCATTTGGGTATTCATAAATGTAAATACATCTACATTTGAAATACAGCTGCTATATTGTGTTTAGATAAAATTTCATCCCATGAAAAGAAAACATTTTCGCCATTTATAAAAGTGTGCACATCATGCAAAAACTATAACTTGAATAGGAATTCTTATTACTTAAATTTTGTGCTTAAAAATTCTACATTACAGATACTATCTTGTAATTATCTCTTTATATCTCAGGTAATAGAGCATCGCCTATTATCCACGTAGTGAAATATTCCTATTTTCACATACGATAAAAGTAGTTGATAAAAGTAGTTGATTAAACATGTAGTTATATATATGAATATATCGATGCCCTAATTCTAAAGTGCAATAATTCAAACTTCAACGTTTTGAAATATTGTCAATTTTATATTTAATATAGTTTTGAAAAATTCAGTTTAAATCGCATAAGTTTCCAATATGGGTTATAGATTGTATCTATCTTACAAATTTCAAGTTCATATTTGTCATAAAATTCCTATTTTGGGTGTCACGTTACAAGTTTCAAATTTTGAAGTATTGCTCTTTAAAACTGGGAGTAGACATGTAGTTGATATATTACTAAACACTAAATAATTTGTGATTAATAAGTCTTTAACTGAGAGTTTGCCTTTAAGATCAACTGTACCATTATGTATTCAAAATGTATACGAAAGAAAATTTATATTCAATACTTTATGGCTTTTATTTGATATTTGAAATAAGAAAAAGCTTTTTCAAGTAGTACTTTGATTTATATTTTTTAAAATGGCACTATAATTGCTTAGAATGAAGCTAAATTCTTAAGACAAACCTTTTTCCTGTCGCTGTTTGAGTACAGAAAAATAGTTAAAATTGCACCACTATTTGAAAGAATATAAAACAGTTAAACTGTAATAACTCTATAAAACCTCCATAAAATTCTATCAAAATATTCTGATGCCTCGGGAACAAGTTTCATAGAAAATATTAAAATATGTCAAAATATTATACCTGTAAAGACATTAGTTCTAGCTAGAATAAATATATTTTAATTCTTTTTGCAAACTTTTACGATCTCAACTATTTCAATGTTATACTTCATTACTGAATAACAAAAACGTTTGGGTAAAAACTGTATATTTCTTAGTATAACATCAAATTCTTATTGTATGACATACACATTTTAATGTTTAAAACCATATTCCCAGCTTTTTTTTTAATTGTTTGTCCTTACGAATTACTTAGTGCATAAAATAAATAGCAATCAGGTTGTACATCTAATTGTAAAAATATATTTATACTCGTACATACTTACAGTGCTTTGTAAACATAAACATATTTTCTAATAATTTCCGGTGCGATGTTAATTAAATTTATTTCCTCTTTCTCTGTTTTCTTTTAACATTTTTTCATTAATAAGAAAAGAATTTTAACCATAATAGATAATTTCTTTCACCTTGTAGTTTATGATTATGCCTACAGAGAGTGTCATTCTCCTTTATTTAATAATCACAAGGGGCCATAAGAACAAAATTTCTTATTCCACTATTCCACGCGATCATAAATTTTGCAAAAGTCAGCAACATTCTCTTTTCAACAAAAATAGACAATAACCACCCAAATGTCTCCTGTTCAGACAAATGCATCAGTGTGAAAACATTTTATCGATCGGAGCTCTAAGTTCTCCTCATGGGATGCATTTTGGATGTAATTCTTCACGGTGCAGGAGGACGTATTCTCATAAAAGCCTTAGAAGTTAAGCTATCTAATGACAAAACGTTAACATCATTTCTAATATTTCCATATTACAGACGCGTAGCACCTACTTTTCTTTTTACCGCTTCTTTACACTAAAGCAATATTTACTTTTCCGCCTACCTTGATATCAGTATTTTCTTTGGGATTTAAAAGGAATTAAGATGCTCCCGAGTTTATCCTTTTATTCAATTCTTATATTAAATTGCTTTTAAACAATTTCAGAGAATTTGATGTTTGAACACAGAAAAAATGTGAAATTACATTACTATTTTAAAAGAACATTAAACCGTTAGAACTATAATAATTCCACATAGACTATCAAAACTTTTTAACGTCTTAGAAAGAGCTTTCACTGTAAGAAGAAAAAATATCAGAGCCATTATACAAATGAAAAACGTTAACACTAACAATCATATAGAAGTATATATTATTCCTTTTATTTAATCATTTATTTTGGAAATTCTAGTAGTGTTTTGCGGAGTTCTACATAGCAATGTTTAGATGCATTATTACTAAATACAATAAATTTCTTTCTCATCTAAAATGCATTACTATGATTCAAAAGATATTTCATGCAGATAAATTTTTCTAAAATTCTCGAAGACCAAATATTTCCTTCTCAATTTTATAACAATATGGGAAAACAAATTCTCGCATTTACTGGTAATATACTATTAAACTCGATGATAAAACGAAAAACTTTTGCATGTCTAATTACAAGAAAGTGTGTATTACTCAAATAAAAAAGTAATACATAGCTTAAAAAAAATTTTAGTAAGTTATCGATTTGTGAATAAGTATTATATACATTCATGAATTTCTCTTTCATTGTCTATCAATTCAAATTTACATTTAATTTTCAAAATTATTGATTGGGGATTTTAATTTCTTAAAAAATTGTTTTTCCTGCATTTCGCATTCTAAATTATTTATTTTTACAGTGTTGAGAGAAGATAATATAAGATAGTATTCCGGAAAGTAAGTTTCAAATATCTCTAAAATAAAGAACTGGAAAATTTATGAAATACGATTGCAAAACTCTGGTAAATTGTTAGAGTAGATATCGTATGCAGTAGTTGTGAATTCTCGATCACTCATTGTTGTAGTACTCTAGGATTCGAATCTTATTTCTCCTTTTTAAAAGTTCAGGTAGTAGCCCTGATAGAAATCCATCGCCAGTTGTGTTGGGCCAGATGGGATGAGCAAACAGATGGTTCTTCTTTGGTGTCGGCGTTTTAACGTAAGGAGGCAAAATGTTCAGCATTGCAGCCAGTCATCTGTCATAGACGATGCTATAGTCCCGATCTTGCTCGCAGAGATTATCACATTCCCACATGGCAGACTTTCATGAGGTTGGATTACAAAAACAATCCCGGGATAATGTTGAATAGTTGCAGTTGAAATGTTGCTCTACATTTTGTAACAAATCTCTATAATTCACTTCCATTTAAAAGCCTAGGGGAACTTACTTTTGGGTTTACTCTCGTAAACGATTTTTAAACTGAAACCTGTTGCCTCAAGAGGCAATTATAATCTTTCGAGTTTCTTTTATTCTTTTTCCTTCTTTACGAAATGAATTAACTAATAATGCATTAACTAATTTAGAAGAGGAACAATCATAGCTCAAGTGGTTTACAAGCTATTTTGCTCGACTCCTGGTCGAATCTATCAGGAGGTCTGTGTCGGGTTTTCTGGGGAATACCTCTCCTGAGGTTAACTTCCATGGGTCAATAACTCTCTCTATAGAAGACATTCAGAGAGGTAAAATTTTCTCCATAACAGGTGTAATGTAGATTCTAGTTGGGCAAACATAGCAACGGTACAATGTTCTGGATTACCCTGGACGAAAGAAATTTTATATTTTACATCAGTAAATTTAATTAACATATGTACATAAGATTTAACATTATTTTGTTTATTGATTTTAAACCAAAATACAGAAAAGAGAACAGTGAAGGAATATCGCGTATTTTTATTATCGTTATTATAATTCTTTGTGAAAAAAGTTCCTTTTGCAGTGTGTTTCTCTTCGGTATTAAAATAAAAAATTTCTATTCCACATTTTTTCTTTAGGAGTACTTTGGTACTTAATTCTTTTCAAGTTTACACAGAAGATAATATATTTTAAAGTTATTTTATACGTGAGGAATAACAAGTGACGCTTCAAATCCCTTCTGTGTTATACCGCTATATTACTTACTTTATTCTCTTCTAAAAGCAATGAGAGAAGATAAAATTAAAAAAACTGCCTTAATACATGCTGAACTTTTCCAGCGAAAATTTAAGTTGCAGGAACTAAAATAAAATTATCTTACAAAATACATACAACCACTCACACACACACACACGCACACACACACACACACATATATATATATATATATATATATATATATATATATACATATATATATATATATATATATATATATATATATATATATATATATATATATGTGTGTGTGTGTGTGTGTGTGTGTGTGTATATATATATATGACAGAACGGAAAGTCAGTACCATAGTTAGCTTTTGGACTAACGAATATGGCTTCCGTCTTTCAGCATACAGCTTTGAGATACACATGAGACTGTTCACAGCATTTAGCAACATTTCTCATGGCAGTCCCATGTTGCTCAGACGCGTCCACTTCAAAACTACAACTTCTCAATCTTTGACTTCAATTCAGAACACGTGCACGTAAAGAATTCTTCACAATTTCAAATGACATACGTGCAGCAATATATGCCCAAAATACACCACAGTCACTTTCCTCATTCTTGAAGTACATTTTAACTATAAGAGGGTTCTCTTTCCTATGAATAGAATGTATAGGGGGAAGTTAGGTCTTTAACAACTATTTTCTTATAGAGATGCTCTTTTAAATAGTCTACTGCTTTGTATAATCTAATGACAGAAAACGGTTACATCCATCTAGTGTTAAAAATTATTCGATACATTTTTGTTTATTTCCTTGCGTTACAATACACTCGGCATCATTTTTATCCGTTTACTGCAAAATGTAATTCTTTTTATCGTTATTCGGGTTTGAGTTTTCAACTTTTTGGTATTTCGAATCTATTAATATTTATAACATATATATATATATATATATATATATATATATATATATATATATATATATATATATATATAAATGTGTGTGTGTGTGGGCGTTCGTTGTAAATAACAAAACAAAAAGATAAAGATGAAGATGAGCAAAGTAAGGAGTTAAATAAGCTGTACGACAACATAGAGAACTGCATAAATATTCAAGTGCTTAAAACTATATAAAAAACCAACGTTGAGCAAATTTCAACTCACCATAAGCAACAGAACAAGAACAATACAACAAATTAAAAGCAAGTATAAAATTACAAATTATCAGTTCTAACAGGCTCATCATTGTTGATTTGTCAGAAAATCGTTAAAAGATTAGAAAGAAGTGTACAGATGATTTCGACAAAATGCTATTGGCTTACCATTTTAATAGATAATTATCAACAGAATCAGATTTGAAGTCATAACATTATAAATCTGACTGGCGAAGCCAGTTGTAAACTTTTTTCATCTTTTAATGATTTCCTTACAAACCACCGCTGATGAGCCAGTCATAATTGATGTTTGGTAATTTTATATTTGTTTTCGGTTATTTTGTTAAATTTTTCTTGTTATATATTTTGTAACTTAAATAACTGTATACATATATATATATATATATATATATATATATATATATATATATATATATATATATATATATATATATATATATATATATATATATATATATATATATATATATATATATATATATATATATATATATATATATATATATGTATATATGTGTGTGTATTTATTTATGTAAGTATGTATGTATATATGTATGTATATATATATATATATATATATATATGTATATATATATATATATATATATATATATATATATATATATATATATATATATATATATATATATGTGTGTGTGTGCATGTGTGTCTTGACATATAGTTTAAATAATTTTATAGGAAACATAAAAGCTGATACGGAAGAACACACTATAATAACTAAGCACATTAACTTTAAAATTACTTATATTCGCGTGTGAGTAAATATTTGTTCAAAGAAATAGCTGGAAGTACTTATTGCGAAAGTGTGACCTGACATTTTCGCCCTTTAGGGTAATTAGTGTAAAATCTTTTTAAAAAAGCACTCTAGGAGAAAATAAAATATTTTAGAAAATTTCTCAGTAAAGTTTCTTGTAGATTAAAGATCATTTCAAAGAATCGGGGGTTTTCATTATTAATGTAAGGAATACCTATTTTAATTCAAAACATCCTCGAGCTAGAAATGATTAAAGGAGCTTCAAATAGAATTTTCTTTCTTTGATCAACAAAGAAAATTAGCTACGCACTGTAAACTACAAAATATATCTACAAAACAGAGCAGGAAATTAATTTTTTTATTTCTAAATTTGACTACTAAAATGAATTGACTAGCATTTAAAAACATTTTCGCTAAAGGATTAGTTTGAAAATTTCTTAATTATTTCCAAAAAGAATTCCTTGTTTCAACTTAAACTTGCTAATTTTAAGAACAAAAAATAACGTCACTAACATCCTTAGTAAATACCACTATACACAAAAAGCTAAGAGTTGAATTGGAATTATATGCTTTTGAAACAAAAGGTTTCGAGAAAATCATGAAATCTGCAAATTAGTTTTATGAATTTTTGTTTTAGCTTAGTAGAATCCTGACTGCTCTATTTTTACAGTTTAAGACTACATTTAGTTTAAAAAGGACTAATGAGGAGGTGAGTATATTCTTACATTCGACCAAGGCCCTAAAAGCCCCATACGATTTTGAGTGACTTGAGGCAACAGCAACCCGAAATGGCTACCTAGCTTCTGCTGACTTACGACAGACCCATCATGGTCTGATTTCATTTAGGCTAACCCGGTCAGTAGCAAAAAGTATGGAAATAAGTTCAAGACTAAGAGGTAGGGCTTAGAGAAGATCCCTCTGTTACCTCGAGTGTGTGAAATCCTAACACACCTAAAGGACGTGTCCCGGAAAGAATTATTGAGAAGATAAAGAACCAACACAAAAATTAATTTGAAATATAAATAAATATTTTAAATAATTAAGGGTTGTATACATCTTGTCAATTTCATTTATTGAAATCAGAGTCTATTAGTGACATATTACAACACAAGAATTTACTTGTCTAAAAGTCTAAATAATACTCTTTACTTAGAAATAAAACTTAAATTTATTATGTATGCCAACTACGCATTTATCATAAATTAAAGTCTGGATCAGATAATGAAATAAATCACATGAAAGGCAATTGTTATGATTAAGGGTAATTCTTATGACCATGAGCGTCTTGCCAGGTCTATAATTTTTAACAGTAGAGTATTCTATTATTTAATCTCTAACACTAAATTACATTATACTAAGAAAAATTGGGAGTTTTTGAGGATCAAATAACGCGTTATTAGAATAAGGAAGTGGGTGTCCATGATACAAGAACCATCAAAACCTTCTGAGATGTTATTATCTGCAGACGAAGGAAAATTATACCACATAATTTTATCATCAATATTTGACTAACATTTTTGATCAAGAAAAACTGTTTTCATTTGACTGAAGGGGGTGTAGTGCCATTTTTCAAAAGGAGCAACAATAACTTTGGTCTTTCTAGCAATGATTTGTAAATAGTACTGGGATTATCAAACCTTAGCTTCTTTGTACTTTGAAATAACATTTTTAAAGTCTTCATTTATTGATGATATTTCAAAAAGTCAAGGTATGTAATGCTTTTCATGTAATCTTCCTTAATGAGTTATAAGATGCTAGAAAGATTCACACAAACTGAAGCGTAAACGTATGTAGATGTATTTCATTCAAAAGATTATTTGCGTCTTTTTTTTCCAGTGAATTTATGTTTTTTTCTGACATAAGAGCTAAATTTTCCTCTTAACATCATTGTTTCGCAAGATATTACACAATCGTTTTGGGGTGCGTTTTTCGCTTGCTTGGGGTACAATGGCTTTAAATTCTCCTGGTCGAAACCCAAAATTTGCATCCTTGCATGTTTCTTTTTGGTACAATCTTGGATAATTGCCTGAGACAACAAACTCCTTAGACAATGTAAGATTAATTTTCCACTTCAGAAAAGGAAAGGTTTTAACTCTGTTCTTGCTTCTGATTGACAAATAAATTAGATGTCTTATAAAATTACATTTTATTCAAAAAAATATTTTTTATTACTTTAGTGAAGTTTATTTATTTATTTTTTCGTTGTCAGATGTAAAGATTTTGTAGATAGAGCAAAAGAAAGTGTTTTAAAATTTTTATTCGTAATTCATGGGAATATACAGCTTTTTGAAGCTCTTGCTATGCCTTGCTACAAGATTATACCTATAGTATAATCTTGTTTCTGTTCCATAACAACACTTATAACTAATGCCTTCTGATCACAAAGATAACTTCCACCAACCTGTCTGTGCCGCTCTGTTGCCATGAAAACAAGACACTCAATTTTTGACAGGGGGAGTCAGAAGATAATCATCCACTGTGGATTATTGAATGTCTTGATGATAAATTGGTGATATTTTTATATTTAATTATATAAAAATCAGAAATTTTTGTACCACTATTATATCGAATAATAACCATATTGAGATAAGGATATGGCTAAAATTTCATAATTGCTGCAAATATTAACAGATATGACAAATGTATTACGCTTTCTCACCAAGTGTACCACATTCAATGTATCTTCTTGTTTTAAAGCATATCCAAAAAGTCTACTCTCTTATAGCATATAAGATACTCATAAGCTACTTATGCTATTAAAATGGAGGTTTAAGATCTAATCAATTATTATAGGTACGCTGAGTCATTTGTTTCCACAATCTGTAACAAATAAAGTACGTTGAAACACAGGAAAGTAAAAGAAGCTATAAAAAATGCAATAGACTTGGTGGGAAATATTACACAATTTAATTTTATCCGATTTTCCTTCATGAAAGTAAATATTTTAAAAGGGGTACTGAGTTACATACAATTAACTGCTACAAACCATTCAATGACATATTAGAATATTATTCTACAATTTACATTCTATATAAAAGATTTTCACTAATAACTCATAATCATATTTCTTAAAATAGCTTCCATGAAGTTTTCATAAGAAAATGACTCTAATTATTTTAGCACTCTTTACTGGCTCATTTGTTAAACAATGTTTCATGGTGCCCCTTTTTTATAACTTATGCTGCATTAAAATTTAACAAGATTTAAATTGTGATTTTAATGTTCCTAAGGAAAGTCATAAAACTTTTTCACTTTAACTAATGATGCAGTAGGAAATTAAAGAAGCCAAAGAAGTACTTTAAAGTACACTCACTCTCAATTTTGAATTCAGGCGAAAGTTATCAACAAAATACACATTTCATGATAACATCTAACCGTATTAGGATAAGGAAAGCATTTTTCAGTTCAAAAACGTTGCAAGTAAAACGCTTTAGTTTTAATTTACATTCTCTGATTACTATTTAATTATTTTTTTAAATATTGGTACGATAAATCATTTCTGTGTAATTATTCGGAATTTTTAATCTTCTGTCATAAAACCTTTTCTTCAAAAACTGTGTTTTAAAGATCTCTTATTTGTGATTAGATCTATTGTACTGAGATTTGTTTACAAATAACTTTGCTTTTCGCTTTCTTAAAACTGTAGACATATATCTTATAACATAGATTGTTATCAATTAGTGTCGACTGACTTGTTAAAACAATGCGGTTTTAGCCAAAAAGGGACTAATTACCTACAACTAGAATATTTTCTCTGAAAGTCTTCACCACGCCCAAGATAATAACTAGAACTGTTTAATTCGTGTACTAAAATTCTCCAGATTAGATGCTTCCTAACGAATAATCAGAGATACCATCCAGTATTACCACAGAATCACGTCTACCACTAAAGTAATATCAAATCACTATTTCAAAATAATGAAAAGAAGTTAAAGTAATATATTTTCAATATAACAAATCACACATACTTTTTTTTATTTTCCCTAACATCTTTCTTAATTTACAAAGTTAAAAATTTTTATTGCATGTTGAAATAGAATATTTTAAAGAGATATAAGTAGCAAAAATCAATAAAACATTAAAACTGTTTCAAATCTTTCTGATATCGATTCGAGGCCCAAACTCATTTTACAGAAGCATAAAAATAATCTCCAACAGCAAGAATTGAACAAGGACTGAAGTTGCATTTCTCTTAATTTTCCGATTCTTACTATGTTGTTGTTACTCATCATCAGTAAACATTTTGTCAAAAAGTATCAATCAAAATGAGTTAGCTACTACTTTGCTAAAAACAGTGCTTCAGGTAGAATTTGTTTTCAATCAATGTGCCTCATTTAATAGTCAGGTTTGAGATAATTTAGAATCAAACCACTTAGGTAAATTTATCACTGTTGTAAATTTTTTTTCATGCTCCAATACAGTGTTCATCTACAAACTGAAATTTCTTCACAGATATTGAGAATATCAGACTATGGCAGAAGATGGATTTCACATCATATATGTATTATGATTAATCATGTTATTAAAATCTAAGTTAACCCCAAAAAAATTTTGTGGGTTTCAAAAGGTTTTTATGATTAATTTCTTGCTACGTACTTCTGTTAGAAAATAAAGATTAAACATAAACATTTTTTCTATACAATTAATAAGATCATTTACAACATATAGATAAAACGTTATATAACAGGCTACATTTTAAATTTTATAAAAAGTTAAAATTATAATTAAATGTTTATTGCTTGATTTTGTCCCGAAGTCTACAGAAACTAGTAGCTTGACAATAGTTCTCATCCAATCGAATACCATGATGGAAATAGGTGTAAAAAATTCGTGATACCAAGAATCGTCACAGTTTTGACCATTCTCAAAACAGGGATTCCTGCTCACATATTTGATATGAAATTTCAGTAAACCTGACAGTTTTTCTTTCTTTCTACAACAAATACTATAAAGATTCAATACCATGGTTATGTTTATATTATTCAGACTTTTAAATATACACTCTTTAGTTTCAGAGTCCTTAACTAGACTTGTATTTAATAGCATAAGCGGAGACTTATTGCTTATAATATTAAACACAAACCATTTAATATCTTTTATCTTACCTAGTATATTGATTTCGGAATGAATTACTAATGAATAAGACTTCTAATATAAAATTTATCTTATTTATGAGAGCAGGGATAGAGTATGTGATAACAATCAGCATGTCGAAAAAAACCCTATTCAAAATCTTGTTGAACCGCAGCACATTTTCTAAATTAATTCATTTTTTATTCAATTAGAATAGTATCGATTTATTATATTTAAATTAGTATATTATAAATTAGGAATACCCATTAATAAAGCATCCGCAGGCAAAGTAGACCTGTTAAATGAAATTGAAACACATCTGATGTTCTTAAAAAATGACGAAATCAGTCAAGAATTAAATTTCTTCCATTTCACGTTCTTTACACTTTCCTCAAATACTTTTGTCTTTAATGTTAGTGCGCAAAGAGTTGACAATAAGTAAGCTAATATTCATCTCATTTTAAGTAATCAGCTAAAGAATGGATGCCAATTTACTTTTGAAATTTATTTTAACTTCCGTACATATGTAAATGGGTCACAATTACTTACCATTATATTAATCCATGAGGGACCCCAAACGTTGCCCATGCACAACCCAAATTAACTTTTATGTACCACGTACCCCCCCCCCCCTTAGTTGCACAGTGGTGATCCGAAGGAAACACTGTTCTACTATTTCTGTTTTCTAGACGTATATAATTTAGTTCTAGAAGCTCTAGAAATATATGATAAATATAAATGTAAATCGTGTAATAAAAAACCAAATAAATATATAAAGTATAAAATTCAGTTAAAGTTAATAGTTTGGTGATAAAATTTAGAATCACATATTTAAATTCACTCTTTAAATTTTTTTTGAAATATTGTCACTAATGTATAAGGATAATAATGTATTCAACTTTATTTTTAAAAAAATCAGTTTCATACTAACGCTGAAAATCTATTTTTTTTTACAAAACAAGATGTGAGTATTATTATCAGTGTACGAAAAAATGTGTAACTATCAGTTCAGTGCTTCATATTTATGAATAATGTAAACATTTTACGAAAATATTTTATAAATTTTAGGCTGCGAATTCTACTTCTGTGGAATATAAATAAATATTGATACCGGAGAAGGAAACCGTGCTTGAGTTCTGCATAAATATTTATATAAGCGAGATAGAATTTGAGTCTCATACACTAAAGGATGATTCACTCTCTCAGGATAAAAGTAAGAAAATAAGATGTTAAGCTCCTATATTCCGAGTCTCTAGATTATGCGATGGAATAAGATATGATGCCATTTATAAAATATTTGCGTTCGTTTCAAACTCTGAATTTTAAAATAAATATTTTTAAATTCAATGTTTGAGATATTCCAGATCTTCAAACTTTTATCAATTTATTAATGTTTGCATACTACCTAAATTCATTGAAAACTATATCTTCTGGTATTATTTAAAATGTATACAAGTATATATATATATATATATATATATATATATATATATATATATATATATATATATATATATATATATATATATATATATATATATATATATATATATATATATATATATATATATATATATATATATATATATATATATATATATATATATGTATATATATATATATATATATATATATATATATATATATATATATATATATATATATATATATATATATATATATATATATATATATATATGTATATATATGTATATATATATATGTATATATATATGTATATATATATATGTATATATGTATATATATATATGTATATATATATATATGTATATATATATGTATATATATATATGTATATATATATATGTATATATATATATATATATATATATGTATATATATATATGTATATATATATATATATATGTATATATATATATATATATATATATATATATATATATATATATATATATATATATATTATATATATATATGTATATATATATATATATATATATATATATATATATATATATATATATATATATATATATGTATATGTATATATATATATGTATATATATATATATATATATATATATATATATATATATATATATATATATGTATATATATATATGTATATATATATGTATATATATATGTATATATATATATAATATATATATATATATATATATATATATATATATATATATATATATGTATATATATATATATATGTATATATATATATATATATATATATATATATATATACATAATATATATAACTTGTTTATTCTCTATCTGTCTTAATTTTTTAAGTAAAAGATAAAATATGTACCTTAATAACGTTCAGAAATGGAACTGAAAATATTAGCAATTTGATCTCCGATTTAAGTAGATTTTTTTCCAGTTATTGATTTCTCTTAGTTTTCGATATATATTTTCTCAGCAAAAGAATAAAGAAGAGAAAATTTTAATGAACCATTAGTATCCGTAATATATAGAAGACAAATATCGTAGTTTGGAGGTTATAACATTTGTTTATCCCTTGCCTTATATTTTATCCCAAAGTATCAAATAACGTTAAGAAATGGAACTAATAGCAATTTGATCTTCGATTAATGTATTTTTCTACCTATTGATTCCTCTTAGTGATATTCGATTTAGATCAAAATATAAAGAACCGAAATTTTGAATGTTCCATTAGTAAGAGTAATAATACGTAAATAACAAATATCCAATCATTCGTGTTCCTGAGATCAAATCGATATATTCTGCTATCTACCTGACGTTTACTTTGCGTAAACAAACCAAAAGGTAAAAACGACTTTTGCGTGATAAACCGGGAAAAGGTTTCTGTTCTGATTTTTTTTAACCCGCCCCGCCCGAGCAGTCGTTTCGACATCGCGAGTTCAAAACAGGTCACTAGCTACAGAGTTCGAGTCGTCAACGCTTTTCTTTGTACGTGGTTGAAAATCGGAAGAGTTTTGTTTCTTTACAGTCGCACCTTGACTTACGAGTTTCTGAAACACCAGTTATTGCTCAATCGATTTTTTGTTTTAAGTTATGAGCAAAACTCTGAGATATGGCAAACATGGGTAGGGGAAAAAAACAGAGAAAAAACAAAATAAGGTAAAGTGAAACTCAAAGGGAAAATATTTTTTTAATATAGCTTAAATGCACCTTATGAAACGAGTTGATTTCTTTAGATTCTCCTATGTTACCTTATATTGTGTTTATCGGGTTGTTCGTTCTTATACAGTACGTGGTTGACGACTGAGATTTTTGTTCCCTTACAGCAGTGATTCTCAACCTGTGGGGCGCGCCCCCCTAGGGGGGCGCGAGCACACTAATGGGGGGGCGCGAGCATATCCAAGAGAAAATGTTATTTTAAAAAATTGATTAAGTGACTGAAAGGAAAGAACACACACACACATACAAAACAAAATACATTTCGACATATTTAATAATTAACTTATTAAATTAAAACAACTTACTAAATTAAAAACAAATTTAATAATTATTAGTGACTTCCTTGGGCCTGTCTTTCAGAGCAAAGTTTTTCGAAGGAGGGTTTAATATTAGAAATAGACACTCTCAGTTCTTTTTCTATATTTAGCTGAGATCTATATTTTGTCTTCAAAGAAGCCACCGCAGAAAATCCAGTTTCACAAAGGTAAGATGTTGAAAATGGTAGTAGAATGCGAAATACCCTTGTTTTTAGTGCAGAAAACTCATCATCCACTCCTGCCCAAAATTCAAAGAGTGATTTATTACTAAATTGTCTTTTGGTTTCGCCGCTTGCCGTGAAGTCTATGAAGGTTTCTTCCTCTTCAATTGAGAGTCCTTCGGAGTATTTTGAAATGGATCCCTCACCCACTTGTAACTTGATATCAGTTTGTCGTCAGCAAGAAAGTACTTTTTAAAATTCTTTGCTAGCATTGCTAAATGATTTTCAATGGTTGCAAAAACAACTTTTACATGTTGTTCTTCAGCCTTGTAAGTTTTAATACAATCATTCAAATTTGCAAACATTGTTAAATTTTCTTGCTTTAAATTTCTGCTCCACAATTCCAATTTCCTACAAAAAGCATTAACTTTATCACTCGTATCCAATATATGTGTATTTGCTCCTTGCAGATGAAGATTCAAGTTATTTAATTTCTCGAATATGTCGACCATGTAGCTCAATTTCATCACAAATAAACTATCAGGAAAATTCTCAGCTTCCGGTCTGTTTTCCTCTTCTAGGAAAACGGCGATTTCTTCTTTTAATTCATAAACACGTTGCAAAAATTTCCCTCGTGATAACCATCTTGCCTCGCAATAAAATAGTAATGCTGAATGTACTGCACCCATGTCTTTACAAAGTGCGGAAAAGATTCTTGATTTCAGGGGTCTCATTTTTATATAATTTACTACGGTTACAACCGTAGTTAACACAATATTCAAACCAGGACTCATTTCTTTGGAAGCCAAAGCTTCTCTGTAGATCATGCAATGTGTCCAGACGCACTGTGGCGATTTTTGTTTCACAAGTGCTTGAATACTTTGGAATCTTCCGGACATAGAACGAGCACCATCGGTGCATATTCCGACGCAATTTTTCCATTCTATGTTTGCCTCGTTCATAAAATCATTTAAGATAGCAAATAATGCGAGTGCTGTTGCTTTGAGTTCTATTGGTCTGCAGAAAAGTAATTCTTCTACTACTGACAAATCATCACAAAATCTAACATAGGCAATGAAATGAGCATCTTTATTACTATCTGTTGCCTCATCGAGTTGTATTGAAAACAATTTGTCACGCAACTTCGACAAAAGCTGACACTCTACATCTTCAGCTATATCAGCAATTCGACGGGCAACAGTATCATTTGAAACAGGTATAGACTGCAATTGTTTTGCAAAATTATCTCCAAACATAGTTTCTACAATCTCAATTGCGGCTGGCAGAATAAGCTCTTCACCAATGGTGTGAGGCTTTTTACATCTGGCTATTTTATATGAAAGTTTGTAAGAGGCAATTAAAGCTTTTTCATTCACAGACAAAGTTTTTTTAAACAATGATTTTTGCTTTTCATATGATTTTAATTTTAATTCGAAGAATTCTCTGGGTTTGTTTACGTACTCACTATGAAGCGTTTCCAAATGTCGTTTAAGTTTATTAGGTTTCATGCTGTCTGCCGCCAACATTTTTGAGCAAATGATACACAGGGGCCTTTCTTCTTCATTTACTTCAGTACTAGTGAATCCAAAATTTAAGTATTCTTGAGAATATTTTCTTGATTTTATTTTCGGAACCACGCTCGTCTGTGTACTTGTTGATGCTTGTCTATCGTCTAATGCTCGCTTACGCCCGCTTAAAAATTTATCCACGATTCTGCATAAGTCTGCTGCCGTGAATATTTAATACCGTGAATTGCAATTACACGAAAATATATATAACATACATATTAAGAATAGATTCAATAGCGATAAGAAGGATCGACTCGAATGAGATTGTCTGGAATTGAAATTGGCGTCATAGAACTTTCTCCTTCTCCCTATGAGAAAACATTTGTTCACATCTGCGCACGCTCCTAACTTAACTTTTAAGCTGACCAGACAAATTCCAGACAAATCGAAACTTCTCGCGAAACCGTGAGAATGCCCGACATGGCGGGACGCAAGAGCAATAAAAAGGCATAGGATTATTGTTTTTTCAATGCTGAGTATCAGTGTTGCAAAATGTCAATAAATTTCCGTATTCTTGGTAATTTGCAAAGTTTAAAATTAAGGTTGTAGTGCAGGTTTAGCGCCATAATGCTCAAAATACATTATTATTGTATACATTTTATTGTACGCGGTGGGGAGGGGGGCGCGATGAAAATTATGATTGAAAATTATGATTGAATACCTTGTATTTTGTTTCCTTACAGTGGTCGAATTTTCACCAAGCATGCTACAAACAAATATCTGAGATATAAGAACACAGAATGGGCAAAAAGTTGGAGAAAAAGTAAAACAAAGTAGAGCAAAAGGGAATTTTAGAAAAAATATGTAGTATTTTGCAATATACCTTGTATTTTGTTTCCTTACAGGGATCGAGTTTTCACTAAGCATACTATACACAATTATCTGAGATATATAAACGAAGAAGGGAAAAAAGTCGGATAAAAAGTAAAACAAAGTAGAGCAAAAGTGAAATTTTAGAAAAATATATAGTATTTACAACATACCTTGTATTTTGTTTCCATACAGTGGTCGAATTTTCACCAAGCATACTATAAACAAATATCTGAGACATGAAAACACAGAAGAGAAAAAAGTCGGATATAAAGTAAAACAAAGTAGAGCAAAAGTGAAATTTTAGAAAAGTATGTAGTATTTTTCAACATACCTTGTATTTTGTTTCCTTACAGTGGTCGAATTTTCATTAAGCATGCTACAAACAAATATCTGCTATATGAAAACACAAAAGAGAAAAAAGTCGGATAAAAAGTAAAACAAAGTAGAGCAAAAGTAAAATTTTAGAAAAATATGTAGTATTTTTCAACATACCTTGTATTTTGTTTCCTTACAGTGGTCGAATTTTCATTAAGCATGCTACAAACAAATATCTGAGATATGAAAACACAGAAGTGGAAAAAGTCTTAGAAAAAGTAAAACAAATTAGAACAAAAGGGAAATTTTAGAAAAATATATAGTATTTACAACATACCTTGTATTTTGTTTCCTTACAGTGGTATTTTAATTTATGATCCCTCGAAGATACGAATTTTTTGCGATACAACTCGTATTTTAATCGATTTTTACCTTGTTACAAGCAAACTTGAATGGTGAAAAAAAAAGCAAAATAAAGAAAAGCGAAAGTGAAATGAAAAAATATATTTTTTCAATACCCATTATAAAGAGAATTTATATCTTATCATTCTTTTCTGTTAGCTTTTATTATGTTTATGTACTATATCATTTTTTTTATAATTGCACTTTCTTTGAGCCAAAAACCCATATTTTTTTGGGGGAGGGTTTAGGACAAGTGGCATTAATTTCCCATCAATTAATTTAAGTAAGAAAAGTGGTTTTAACATTTGTGTAATTGTTTATTCAGTTTAATAAGATATAATTGCATATGGTTACTTAATAAGAGGGTTAAGATTCAGTAATGCGGTTCAGCCTTTCTTCTCCTTTCACAGAATCTTCAAGTCGTTTGACCTTCGAGGTGTATGGTAAATAAACATGCTTAATAAAACCAGTTTATTGTTGCACAGTCTATTGTAATGGATTGTTGCATAATAATTGCTATTAACAAGTAGTTTTTCTTATTTAAAAAGCGTATAAAAACTGCAGA
Source organism: Pardosa pseudoannulata (assembly GCA_032207245.1). Classification (NCBI taxonomy): domain Eukaryota; kingdom Metazoa; phylum Arthropoda; class Arachnida; order Araneae; family Lycosidae; genus Pardosa; species Pardosa pseudoannulata. Next base: position 129,732,485 of record CM063502.1, on the reverse strand, counting down.
GTCTTTTGGGGGAATTGATTCGAGATAAAGTTTTTTGAGTAAGAATTTCCTTACAAAACGAATTAAACTTAAAGCACCAGTGTATTTTCTTGAGGAAAATAACATCGTAGACATACCACTGCTCATGCGTTTTATATTTTAGTCCAATCTTTATTGATAAACTATATAAGTGTTTTTTATAAAATATTAAAATATTAAAAATCCAATACGTAATATTAAAATAAATTAAACATTTTACAAAACACCATTATGTTAATCAATAGTTTGAAATATTTATAAAAAGTTAGTATATTTGTAAATTAACTATATTCTTCACACACAAAAGTAGGCACTATTAGACAAAATATTAAAATATTAAAAATCCAATATGTAATATTAAAATAAATGAAACATTTTACAAAGCCCGTTATGTTAATCAATAGTTTGAAATATTTGTAAAAAGTTAGTATATTTGTAAATTATACTAACTTTTCACTTCACACTCAGAATTAGGCACTATTTGAAATTTTGTTGTTTATTTATTTGTTACACTTAATTCTTGATCCTCATATTAGATCTGTAACAAAACATGCAACATAGTGTTCATACTGTGAGAGTCATACAAAGAGAGTCATGAAATTTTATAAACAATGATAAGGTTTGGTTTCGTTTGGTTTGAAGTGCTATGACGTAATCTTTTGCTACACTAGGGGGCAAAAGAATGCAGTACGGCAAAGAAAAAGCTTGCTGAAAGAATCCATAAATATAAATTATTATTTTATATAAGCTGTAGTTCACGAGGGCAAAAAATTGATACTCAGTTTGGTTTCTTTATAAATCATCAATATAAAATAAAATATGAAAGCAATTGGAGAACATCTAATGCATTTAGGAAATTTTTAATAAATGATCTTGGTTTATTCACTTTTCATACAAATATTTTGTATTTTATTCAATAACTCTTTTCTTGTAGTTTCTACGGTTGCATAAAATATAACTATTATTAATAATATAGAAAAAATATTGCTAAAAATCGAATATGTTCCAAATGAGTTATGGTCCCCTATCCCCTTAATAGTACCCTTAATAGTAATTTACTCGTACTATTCTGAGCTAAATAATGCAGTAATTTACTTCTGACTGTTCTAAGTAACGTAATGAAATGGCTAAAAATGTGCTTAAAATAAAGCTGTTTCATTTGCATATTGAGTTAATAAGCCTTCTTATCCAAAAGCATTGTAAAAAAACAAAAAAAGTACCTAAAAATATTTTATCTCGCAAACTCTTCTCATCATTTAAAAGCAATTTTCTGCCGCGTCTATTTTAATCTCGTTTCTGTGTTCGGATGCGTGGGTGTAGTCGTTATAAAGGATAACCTTTTTATTTCTGTCTGTAGCGATCCGTCCGAAAACGCCTCAATGAAAACTAGGAAGAGAGCAATTTCCTCTGAAAGAATATTTTTTCAGTATAAAAGGATCGCATTTTTTTCAGATACATTTTTATGCCAGTATTTTCAACCTCATAGAATTTTGACTGTACATTTAAATAAAATTGACTTTCTCTACCTTTTCAGTAAAAAGGATAGGTCTAAAATATGGCATATATTTTATTTGGAATTTTTTGTATTATGACTTTTAAATTAGCCTGGAACATATATGTCCCAAATGAATAATGCTAGTAGGACATATTTTCCCCAGGCATCAAATATTAATTTCGTGTACGACAGGGGTTATTATTAGCTATTAGAAAGGTTTATATATTTATTTACAATAAATAATGCATTTTCATGGTATAAAAAGAGTATAATATTCCCAAATCGATTAAAATTCATGAAACTACGCGTCCACAATTAAACCCTTGAATAAACACGGTATTTTGGCAGATAAACGGTGGTTGGCCCCTACACGGATAAACACAGATTAAATATGTCAATTGTTTTTATCTTACGAAACTTTAAATTCAGTGTTCTGTGTAATATTTATCCTACTAGTAAATTTTCTGTTGAAACAAAATGAAAGGATAACCAATTAAATTCAAATTTATTCAGATTTAAAATTTGAACGTCTTATTGTTTGGAACTTAACGTTCAATTTTTTGCTACACGCAAGACCGAATTATCACAATGGGAGAAGGGGCAATAACTCAGACCCTAATGAAGACTATGCTCCTCCCTCATAATTTAAACCTACCAATATGATATATATACTCTTAGTGATTTTTACTTTGAATAGTGAGTATGACAGTACGTAGTTAAAAATATTCTTTCTACAAAGAATCAAGACAACATTACCATTACAGGAATGTTATGAAAATCAGAAAAAATACATCTATGCAAGTATAAGTATGTGGCAAAGTTTTTCCTTTTTCGAATACAGTGGGACCTCGATCTATCATTTCCGCATTATTCGTTTTCCACTAGTTTGTCAATTCATCTTATCTCAAATTTTCTATCAATGGACCAATGTCATTTTTCTCGTAATCATCCGTTTCCGTATTTTTCATTTATTATCATGTATTATCCAAAACATATAGTGCCACCGCTCTATCCTTCCGGAATATCGTTTTCGTAAAATTTATAATGGCTGAATAGAGGAGTTTTTGTATATTGTCGATAAGAATATTTCAAAGTTGTGCGGGTGTGGAAAAGATTTCTCACTCATCAGGGGTTTCCTTGTCAACCAAAAGGTTTATAACCTGACAATTAGAGGGATCGCAAAAGTAGAGGATCTATACATGAAAAAGGAGAAGTTCAAGACGAACCTGTACTTGAATCAGAGCCGAGTACTTCAGATGATGCACGTAAAGTTTAATCAAAATTAAAGTAATACGTATAGTGTTTTTGCACAAGTGGAAGCGATAAACTGGTCATTTTTTGCAGTCAGGCGATTCATTTGTACAATGCAAGTATCAATTACAAAATATTTTTAAATGGTAAGAATCATTCTAAATGTAAATTACGTTTTATAAAATAATTAATTCGCATAATAGAGTTATAAATAATTAGTTAATAATCATTTATTTTATCAAAATTCTACATCAATTGTTCCCATTCATCTTTTTCATTTCCATCCCTTCAAAAACGATAGATTGAGGTTCCCTGTACATAAAGATCTCAGAAACGATGTTAATTTGAATAATATTACAATTCTTAACAATAACTGCTTCTGAGTACGAAATTACGTGTTTGAATCCAACAGACGAAAAGCACATTTTTTTTTTTAAATTCTAATGCTCAGATTTTAAAACTTTAATTTTGTTATAAATAATACTTTTTCCTGATATCCAATCCAATATATATTAACCTAAAAATAATCTTTCATTTCAATAAAAGTAGATTTATCGTTCATAAAAGCATTTAGTTTATTAAAAAATGTGAGTCGTCCAGAAGTTAATTCAATTTAACATTTTTAAGGATTTTTACGACATAGTACTTTTTTATCTTAAAAGTCTTTATTATAATAACATTATAGTTTTTAGCCTACAGTCCAAAGTTGAGCACTGCCTTTCGGTCAGGACTCCTTACACCCATCTCCACCAGGTTAGGCGACCAGTTGAGAGCTCTCAAGTTACCAGTTTATATAGCTTACAAGATATTTTTAGCCTTTTTTATTTATAAAGAAGGCCTGTTGTATAGCATTTTAGCTATAGGTTGCCAATGTTCATTTTAATTCTGTCAGAAAAAAGTTTGTTTAAATTTTATTTTTTAAAAGAAAAACAAGCTTAAAAACTTTTTTCTGTCAGACCCGACAAAAGCAAGGTTGTTCCAAAGTTCGGCCTGGTGTTTATTTGCTCCCTCCCCCACCTGAAGTTGAGTATGTTCAACAAATTTGTGCAAATTATAGCAACTTTCTTTACACGATACTACGAGAAAGTTTATATGCATTTAATAAATATAAATTTGACATTGGATTTTTATGATTTCTAATAACAATCTGTCATTTTCTTTAATATCACTTTTCAGGTAAATTTTCGTGAAATAATGCTTGAAGAACTAAATAGAATTATTTTTAAATTTTGCTAATTAATCCCTTATTTTCATTTTTTTCACGAATTCTACTCAAAAAATGTCACATTTTTTATTGCATATTTTTGTTCATGTTACATTTGTAAGCTGGAAAGTGTTATAAAAAGTAATATTTCTAATTATTTAAAGCATATATAACAACTTTTTTACAGGAAAAAAATGTTTTCCATGAAAGTTGATTTTTCTCTTCCATGTACACCAGACGGGGAAGTTGCATTTACAGTTGTGGGTATAAAAAATACAAATATTTTCAATTACAATGACTACACAATAATTTTCGAATGCAAATACTACAAGCACATTTACTTAACCTGCTTTTTCAACGATGAAATTTAGTGCAATAAATCGTTGAAAGAGAGCAAAAGTCATAGTCAAATGTCACATTCCGGACAAAAACGCCTAGTCTTTTTCTAATTCTTTTTCCACTGTAATTTTTCTTCAGTGAACACACATATCACTGGTTTGCAGGTCTTAGCTTTTATCTGTAGGTGTAAATACATTTAAAAAATCTCTTTCAGTCTCCCAAAACCTCAAGCCAAAATCAAGCCAAAAACTCAAAGATAAAAATTTGAGGAGTTATACAAAACTTATCAGAAATCCCGCACTTTTAAACCAAACAAAATACACTTCGAAAACTAACATCTTGTGGATATCTATAGGACTAATTTGACGTTAAAAATGTAAATTATACGTCTAAAACTGTGAGAACGACAAAGAAATCAGATTGCCCGTACGCCGAACGGGCAAAAAATTAAAGGCACTTTAACCGCGCCCGAACAATATACGTGCAAAACAGACAAGGGGTTGAGTTATTTAAGTTATAAAAGTTAAACATGGTGATAACAGAACTTATGGGGCACCGTAGCTGATCTTTATCCTAGATAATCCTAAAATAAAAATGTGGAACCAATTACAATCAACAACTTTGGCCCAAAAGTCACACAATAAAAATAAACAAAATAAAAATAAAAATACTTGAAAACAAGGTTCAATAAAACAGTGAGAAATACAAGTACCAACAGATAAAAAAGTAAGAGCAAAGAAAAAAAACTAAAAGAAAGCGAGTGAGACTAGTAAAGTATGGTTTAATAATTGATGGGATGAATGTAGGTGGTCTAGACATTCTATTTAACTCTCTAAGATCACAATCCTGGATGTTCTTCACTGTAAGTGGCCATAAGGTTTTCAAATAATTTGACAGAATGAGTTTGCATGACCAGTCTAATAAGTTCAATATATTACAGCCACGATGAAAAAGAACATTAGTAATGCAAATCGCTCTTTGGCAGAAATATTTCCCCATAGGTTGACAGTGAGCTACAGGAATTAAATATCGCTAGTATCCAACCCCTTTAATTTCTACTTTAATCATTTGACTAAATTTGAGTACATACCCCAAATTGCTTGTCATAGTTAAAAATAAAATAAAAAAAGTTTCGTTTTTTAATCATTTACCTTAACACGGAAAATGTTAGTTAGACAAGCGCGACGCTTGTAATTGCAGGGAATAGCCGTCAATTGAATGGATATTTCAACGTTATCTAGCTTTTCATTGAACAATATCCAATATCTGAACGTGGGCGTAGTCCCAGGAATATAAGATAAATGCTTTCATTGTGGCAATCTTCTATTTGTAATACTGTGAGTTAGATTCAAGGAAAATATTCCTGTTTCGCAGCATTGGCATTGAATATTTATGACAATGCAGCATCGCCTCGCTTAGGGTGAAATAAAAGAAGGCTAAAAATGGCTTTCGTGTATGCTTTATTGTTCGTAAAAAAATAAGGCTATGTAGTGGAAAAAATTTTTAGGCATATGAAAGAGTTTAGGGCTTTCTCTTTCACGTATATATATAAAGGGAAAATAACATTTCTTAGTAGATCAAATAATGTAAAATTTTGATTCACTGCTCACCCATCATCTATAATTTCTAGTTAAAATATTTAAGGAAGTAAATCTATTAAAATATACTTCACACACAGCAAATGTGCTGTTGTTATACTACGATAAATTATAATACGATTATTTAATTTTTGTAGACTTATGTTTAAGATTTATTTTATATAATGCCAGTTTTACATTCAATTAAACTCAAAAATCTTTCTTATACAGAATGTTAATTTTTATAATTTCTCATAATAACTTAATACAGTCTAAAGTTTGGATTTGATCATTATTGATTCTCTGTATTAATGACCTTTTACTATATATGCTGCTACACTCATAATTATCCCATGAGTATATACAGGGCCATGATAATTTTGTGCCCTCCACCTCCATTGCAAATTTATAGCGACAAGTTATTATCATAATTACAGCCATATAAAAATTATAACATTGAATTAGCATACATATTTAAGAAATTAGCACTAAGGTAATATACAAAATCAAAAACACCAAATTTCATTTTACGTAATCATTATTATCTCTGTTTAGCCAAGCTAAAAATTAAAGACTTTTAAAGACCTAGAGTGACCCACTTTTTTATTTTTACCTTGTCACACTCACAAGCTCTGTGGTGCAGAAAATAAATAATAATAGAATTAAAAATAATTTAAATTGATGTGATGATTTAATGGTTTATTGTGGTACGTTGCTAGTAATCTGTATATGCAATTACCCATGGGATAAAAAGAGCACCAGGTTTGTTGAGGGAATTAATTATCAGGTAAATAACAGTAAAATTAAAGTAAATATGAAACAAAAGAGTTAATGGCAAACACAATTACCTTCTACAATAATTTATTAAAACTTAACGATGATAGCGCAAGTTTGCAATTTTCCCCCACTTAATATGTGTTTTAAGAACACGACTAAATTTTCGTGGCCAGGGCACGTGCCCCAAATGCGCGTGAGATAATCAGGCCTTGAGTATATAGCAACTAAAATATAGAATATGTCTTATAATTCCTCCATTTCATATTTCCTAAACTAGGGGTCAATAGATTTTCGAGAGAGAAAAGCCAAATTGTCAATTAAACAAGTTAATGAATGTATCATAAATACTATGCATTAATTGCTACTGATATTATACAAAGAAGAAAAATTCTGAAGAGTAGTAAACACCTATCCCCGATGCTGCTCATGAGTAGCGGTCTGTAGACCACTATCTTAGATTAATCTAAAAAGAATTGCTTATAAGAAACTACTTCCTGAATAAAACATAGTATACATGTACAGTACACTACACTGTAACGGCGTGATATAGCGGTGTATCGTCAAAGAACTTTGCTTTTAAAGGTGGACTTGTGTGAATACAAAAGAATTGTCTTCTACGGCACCATGAAGTCTACACGGCCGCGCACTATAGTGAAGGAACAATACGCCAGACTGGACGGTACCTTTTCTGTCAGCTAAAAAGATGATCGCGGAACGACAAAGGGTTTGCCGCTTCTCAGATGTTGCCGCTAATGCAATCTTAGCTTTACGGCCGATAATGGTTTAACCCGGACCAATGCAGTTGGTCGAAGATGAGGTCATCGCTATGACCCAATAATAAAATTGTGGTGAGGCCCGTCTCTTGGAGGCCCCTCCCCTAGAAAGAGACGAAGGAGATATTTTTTTTGAAAAGAAGTTAGTTAGCAAGCAATCAGCTAATTCGTAGGTCGCCTTGACCTGTCTCTCTACCGGAGAGTTTTATTTGCGATAATCCCACCTTGGGATCTTTTCTTGAGTAGCCCGCATCGGCTAACTCGTTGGTCGCCTTGACCTGTCTCTCTACCGGAGAGTTTCATTTGCTATAATCCCATCTTGGGATAAATCTCTTGTGAGATTGAAGTGATACCCTGTGCTTGGGTTCTTCGTATGCTATTATAATCCTCTTCAGGATTGTTGCTGTTCTTCAGAACTGTGCTAGAGTTTTTAGTGTGTTACAGTGATATAGTGAGAAAGCTACGAATTGTGTCTTCCGTCTATGCTACCATATTTCGGCAGAGTCTGAATTAGTTTAGGTACCCGTCTCTACTCAGGCCTGTACTCATCACTTCCTGTGATCAGATTGTTTTATTTTATACTTGTGAAATAATGTATATAGCTGATGTGTAAATAAACCAATTAGTCTAGTACATCGGATTCTTCCTTGTGTCTCCTGAAACAGGGACCGGATACGTTACAACACTCATTGTCTTATTATCAGTGGTAAATAGCATAAATACTGTCAAATTGAGAAAAGTCCAAAAATATCTGTGGAAAGTTATTTTTTAGTATGTGTTTTGTGTCGCTCAAGGGAGGCTAATAAAATTAAAACACAAAGATTTCTCTATGTTCTGAATGCATATTATTTGTAATAGATCTAGAAAAATAATCCTTAACAATAGCTTTTACACTTTTCTCTTAGAAAGATAATGATTCACAGCAATCATTTATGGATCTGTCAAATTTTCTTAAAATTCAATCTTATTTTGTTCTTTAAGTCAAACGTATTTTAAAAACAAATATTCTGATAAGAAGAAATTTCTATATGTATATATATATATATATATATATATATATATATATATATATATATATATATATATATATATATATATATATACATATATATGTGTGTGTGTGTGTGTATCTTAGGAATGTTATAAGAATCATTAGTGCATCAAATAAATAGTTAAATGAATCATTATAATTATTAAATAGAAAAAACAAAATGAAGTAAAGAATTAAATATCTAAAACATTTTTTGAACCAGTGAAAACCTCTTAAATTGACCTTAAGAATTTATCAAAGTTAATTGAATATTGTTTCATCTTATAAAGAATGGTCTGTATTAATAAACCTCTAACTATGATGATAAGCGTAATCATTCTATATGCTTGGCGCTAAACTTTATTAGGCTAACATAAAACTCCCAAACTACTTGCTCCAATCACCCGAAGGCTATGAAATAATTAGATAACTATCTACTTCCACGGAAAGGGCTGCATCTGTCGCCGCAGTAAATAATTCATTGGACTTATAAAAAATTTCTTTCTACATCTACTATTCTTATATAACTTATACCATAGTTTCTTCATATTTATTCTGGGCTCACAACTGCTTTACAAAATGAATTATTTAATCTTGATTAAAAATAATGTATAACTGCTACTCAAATGCTTTTGAAATAAAATATGTCTATGTTAAACTCTTATTAGCTTACTAATATATTTACTAATAAAATACTTAAATCAAAATGAAATGCAAACTATTAAATAATTCTTCAACTTCTTGATTGTCGTAATTTGTTCAAAATATAGGAACATGCATATCATTCTCTTGAGTATTGCATATTATTCTCACAAAGCCTTTTTTTATTTTAATAATTTTGCATTTACATTAAATTTAAGATATCTGTTAATTTATTTTATTTTGTTAACAAATTCTCAATAATTTCTCATTAAGCATAAAACCCCAATATATCCTTCAACAAATTAGCCAGATTTTAAATAAGATAACTAATCGATCATAAACACGTGATTTTATTTTCTAATCTTTTCCTTTTAATCATCTAAATACGCAAAAACTTTTGTTTGATCTGCATTTGAACTTATTACTAAATAACAAAACAGATCTTTTTCTATCGTGTATCTACTCATCTTACAGATAAAATCTTCACATTTTTAAAATCAAATACAGTCAAACCTGTCTATCTCGAATCTCTTGGGAGTAAAAAAAAAATTCGAGATAAACAGGTTTCGAGATACACAGGTTTTATGAAAATAGACTAAGAAAATTTCTTTACACAATACAAAATATTAAAAATTTGAACTACCTTTAGTTATATTTACATGCACGGCTCTTTTTCATTATTTTTCAGCCGTTTTTGAAGTTTTTTGTACGATATCTTTGTTTTTCATGATAGTGGAAATAGTACTGGGTGGAAGTCCAAACTTAGTGGCGATTACGGTTTTTTCATAGAAGGGTTTTCCTTCAAAAGTGACAAAATTTCCATTTTTTTCGATGGTTAAAACATTTAATTTTCTTTTAACACCTGCCATTTTTAGCTATAAAATTGAGACAGCAAGATGCGAGATGATACTTTAGTAATTAGGCGATAGACTGGGAACCAGTTCTTTTTCCAAAAAGAAATTTCTCCCGTCTCCTATTCCCCCCTTCTCAACCCCGATCCCTTATTTCAGAGCAGAGAACTCGATTTTAGTACAATTCTCACCCAGTCCTCGACCAAACAACCCTCCAAGAGAGAAAACTAGAAATGTATTTCCTGGAAATTGAAACTTGTGCGATTCTCAAACCAATAAACTGGAATGTTGTGTATCTTATAAAAATTCGAGATAGACAGATTTGGGAAAAAATAATTTGAGATAGGTTTGGAAAATACCTTAAATTTTTATTCAAAATGTAGGGAAATTGGAAAAATTCGACATAGACAGGTTTTCGAGATAAGCAGGTTTCGAGATAGACAGGTTTGACTGTATATGGCGATAATAACCAATATTCAATATTAATGTCTTACTTAGCTTTCATATCAGTTATACTTTAACATGACTAAGAAAGATCCACAAAGAAAGATCGCTATCCATTTAGATAAATACAACAATATTTTAGTTCGTAATACCAAATTTCAACAAACGTTTCATTTCAATAAAAAAAGTCATTAATTATTAAAATTTCCCAAAAATAAAACAAATTTTCAATTTCTGATTTAAGGAATAGAAGAGTAAATAGAAAGGTTTTAGCATCGTTTAGCGTTTTTTTATTACTATATCTCTATTTTAAATTTATAATAATGAACAAGTTTCCAAAACAGATAATCAGGGTAAAATTTACAATTATGTTACAATTATGTATAACAATCTTGATCTTTAACAATATATCAATAAGTTTTTTACAACATGGGCAGTGTGGTTTTTTAGTGATAATTTTTAATTAATAATTTTATCGTCAGTTAATTTATACAGCAGACTTTATTTAATATGTATTTTTATTAGCTTATCATATAATAGCTTAATGAAAAGTATACCTTTCCTTTTATAAACAAGATATAAATACAAGTAAATTGCATATCATTGGTATAGCTTTTTAATCTCAAATTATTTCCTTTATAATAGTCAGAGATATAAAATATCGCGTGTGGTTTCCTATTCAGATCAGTAAACTTTTATTTTGATAAGGTATGCTATAAAACTATAGACGATATTGAGTTACTCGTAAGTTAAAGAGTGTTCCCTATAATTTTATATACATTGCTGCTCGATAAAATTGAATATCGAATCTTTTAATCTGTCATTCACTTTTTTTTAGTTCTGTAAAGAGCTAAAAAAAGAAAACCAGTAGATTCAAAGATAGTCATCACATTTCATGCCGAATTCAATACTTTGCTTCGGCCTTTCTTTTCTGTTTTCATTTTTATTGGATATTCTTTAAGCTTCTAGTCTGATAGCAAATCGGGTGCTCTCTCCCTTTAAGAGGGTACTGTAATTTTTTAAGTTGTCTTTTCCTTCAATAGATAATATCCGTTAAATCTACCTTACAATGCTTCATTATTCAGCCTATTAAGTTATTCAAAAAAATCTAAAGAAGCTATCGAGTTACTCTTAAGTTAAATCGTGTCCTCTCTGGCTAATATACATTGCTGCTCAATAAAATTGAATATCAATTCTTTTAATCTACCCTTTAAGTCATTTGTTATAGAAAGAACTTAAAAAAATACCTGCTCCGAAACACAGTTTGAATGTCATACAAATTTGATATTTTGCCATGCTTCGTTTTTTTTTCTTCTCTGCTTCCATTTTTGCTGGATATTTTTTTTAGCTTCTATGGTAATAATAATCAGGTACTCTTTCTCTCTTTAAAAGTTCAATTCAATTTAAAGAATTATGTTTTTCCTCAGAAGATAACAGCTGTTAAATCTAACTTACAATGCTTTATTATTCCAATTATTATGTTATGCTCAAAAATTACACAAAATATGGAGTTACTCTTAAGTTAAATCGTGTCATCTTCCATTTTATATACGTTGCTCCTCAATCTCTCTATTATGTTTACGTTTCTTGTTCTGGGAATGAATTTAAAAAATAAGAATTTCAACATTAAAATATAGTCATCCCAATTCATACCGAATTCGATACTTTGCTATAATTCGGTTTCTACTTTCATTTTTGGGGTACTCTTTAAAACTTCTAATGTAACATTAAATTGTGTGCATATATGCATATATATATATATATATATATATATATATATATATATATATATATATATATATATATATATATATATATATATATATATATATATATATATATATATATATATATATCCCTTATAGAGTAATGTAATCATTAAAGTTGCCATTTTCTTTCAAAATATAATAATTCGCAAAGCTAACTTACAATTCTTCCTTATTCAGCTGATTAAGTTATGTTCAAAAACTACAGAAGATTTCGAGTTACTTTTCAGTTTAATCGTCTCATCTCCGGTGTTAAATGTATAGCTGCTCAATAAAATTGAACACCATTGAAAATGTGAAAATGTCTGTTCCTTTATTTACATTGTAGTATACTATTGCAGTTTTAGATCATTAACATTTATTTTTAATTTTAAGACACATAACAATGTGAAAATTTCAAGTCAGTAACAAACTTAAAAATCTAATATAACAACATAAAGAAATTCAGTTATTTGGATAAATGCAAAAATTAACTATAGCCTGTCCATTAAGTAGTGGTAACCTTCCAAGTCATTTGGAAGGTTACTGTTGAGAAAAACGCAGTGTGCAAATGTTACCAAAACACTCTGATCTTGCATACGCAGGTCTTTGAAGAATCCACAGCGTCACGGGCATAGCAAGTAAAGTAAACTTTTCTATCATAAAAAAAAATGAGTCGACACGTTTTCGTTTTTTTATTTTGTTTGTTTGTTTGTTTTTTACGTTGTTGTTGTTTTTTACTGTATTGTCGTTATCTATTTCCAGATACACTGTGTAAAAATGTTTGGTAATTGTAACATTATTTAATAAGCTAAAGAAATATCAAAATTGCTAAAATTTTTAGCGACACCTTCTGCAGGTTCCTTGACTCCCATTAAGGTTGCGACCCACAGTTTAAGAAACTCTGCTCTAAGAATATAGTAAATCAAGTACTCTCTAAGAATTTAAAGTGTACTGGTATTCTTTCATTTTTTTATTTTATTTTAGGTATATCAATAAACATGAAATCGTTCTGCATTCCAGATCCTACATTTAAACATATTAAGTAAAATAAAATATTTTTGAACACTCCATTAACAAAAATTTAAATGTTTAATGCTTTTTTTAATATTTAAAAAATTTTATAACTTTCTCAAATTTTAATATATTTGCTCTAAAATTTTATCGGATTCTAATAAATTTGTTCACAGAACACTTTGCATGTATCTATAGATATCCCTAAAATTATATTTTATCAAAAACATTTAATAATACAGAAGAAACAACTAAATCTAACAATTTCTTGCATATATTTGACCATTTATAAAAAGAAATAAACATATTATTCCTAACTGCACGTGCAATTTTAATTTATACATTATAGAAAACATATACAAAACATTTAACACTTGTATCTTAAACACAAAAAGAAAAAATCTATAGCATTTAAATACAAGTGATTAAAAGGAAAATAAACATGGAGACATTTCGTTTGTTAATAAAAGTCTTATAAATTTAATCATATCAACAAAAACTGAAGAACGAGGTCCGATTGGTTAGGGTGCTGTCCTTCAGTACCGGAGTTCGTGAGTTCGAATGCCATAGTGGGATGGATGTTCGTAGCCGTTCGGAATCGAATTTAAGCTGTAGGCCCCAGCCTCATTAGCCATCGTGTTGCAAAAAATAGACCGTAGCACTTCAAACGAAAGCGTAAATAACTTTTGAAAAATTGAGTATATATGATTCAAACTTCACAAGCATATGTAGAAATATTAGAAAGGCAATTTGAGGCAGAAAATAAAATTAGACCTATTCTGGGGTACCATGTTCCTTTAAAACTGACTTTGTTCCTTCAAAATATAACATCCCTTAAAACTGACTCACAATGTTTCCTTATTTAACTTTTATGAAATATTCTGCTCAAAACGCAAACATTAATATTTGAATAAAACAAAATATATCAGTAATGTCATGCAACATTAAACTTCGTATATTTAAGAATCTATCCCAAAAACACATTATCGTGCATCGCTTGAAATATTGCCTACAAATACTATAAGTTCCACACATATACTCAACTTTAGTGTGCTAGGGGTAAACAATGAAATCCTATTAAGATATATCCATTTGTGTTCAGTATATATATTTCTATACAGGTTTTGTTCGTGAGGAACACCATAAAGGTGTTTTATGATGCGGGAGCATTATATTTATTCCGGAATTAATTCTAAAAACTACGAGTCACGTTAACAAGTAATTTATCATTGTATACTACTCAAAAATTTTTGTATGATAAATATAATTTTCTATAATAAAGAATTTTATAGATCTGTTACTTAATAAGCATTAATCAGGATTGTTTCGGTCTGCATTTAATATTCCGTTAGATAAAAATACTTATATACTTTAATCAAAATTGGTAATTTCATTTTAAAATTGTATTTTTGAAAATTTGTACGGTTGGTGGTACATAGTGGCAGTATTTTGGCGTTTTCAACATATAGCAGAATTGTGGAAGATAATAATTTGTACACCTAGTTGATCTACTAGTTAACTTCATCTATTAGCAAAATATTATTGAAACTGAGTATTTTTAAATGATATTAGTGTTATTGTTCTCTATTTAAGCATTCAAATCTTAAGTTTCAAGTTTCTAAATGTAAAAGATATTAAGTTATTCAATTATATCTATTTTTTATAACTTAATTGTAAATTAAAATATTTGTATTTTTTAAAATGACACATTATAAGTACCTTCACTAAGTCTTTATTATAGTTTTATATAAAGTACGAGTACATATTTTCCTTACTAAAATAATAGAATTTTGAATAGTAAATTCGTCACTCACTACACAAAATTAAGTACGGTTAAACAAAGCACCTAATTTGCATAAAAGTTATTTAATTTCAACAGATATTAAAAAAATAATAATAAACCAAAGTATTTAATTTCAATAATTCTCTTTCATCTAAAGAAAAGACAAAAAATCTATTTGCAAGTATAAAAATTAAATTTTACACAACATAAACATAGAGATAAATCAAGCAATTATACGGGCATATGGATTTTGAAACAAAAATTGAACTATATTGACTGTAAGGCTAAATAATAGTACATAATGTTTATGCAGCAAAATGTTTTGTAAAAATCTTCCTTGTGGATTTATTAATTTAAAGTAAAATAAATAACAATGTTTCCGTAAACATCAAAAACAGGTCGTTGAGTATTGCGACAGAGTGTCCTCGAAAGAGTAGGGAAAAAATATAATAGCCCCTATCTATTCTACTCAACCCGAAATCCAATCAAAATTCACAAAACCAGTGAACCTTCTCAGCGTTTTCAAACCACATATATATTTCTTACTTAACCGATGAAAAATAGTTCGATGATTTAGAATGTTATTCAAACTTTCATAGAGAAAGTTTACCATCATTTATGAACCAGGCCAATCTGAACTTTGAGCCTGTAGCAATTTTCCATTGTGAAATAGCTGCCATATTAGAGGTAATTGCATCTGGACGAAGCGTCACCTACCCTCTTCTTTTTTGACATTGGCATGTTTCACTTCACCAGTTTCGATCCCTTCCGTGTTCTAGAGAAACAGAAAAAAAAAAAAAAAAAATCCGGCTTTAGACACTAAGTCACCTGTGAGGAAGCTTGCTGTGCTAAGCGTAGCGTGCCTTCCTCGATGTTTGTTGCTGTTTTCGCTGTTCATGAAACTCAGTTTTTTCCCTTTCGGTTCATAGATAAAAATTTGTAGAAGTTTTAAACTCAAAAAAAATTTACCCTTTCTATCTTATCAATCCCGAATCAAAAGAAAAATATTTCCCATTATATGACATTATATGACACAAATAAAACATAAAAATGAAACATTATCGGCAAAAATTTATTTTCAACAAATGTCTTTTCAAAAAATACGTATTTTGAGTGAATATTTTAAATTATTTTCACAAAAATTATCTTTATTTAAAGATTTGAAACTATCATTGAGAGAAATTAGGTCCTCCGCATTTTTTTAAATTTAACAAATCTAAAATTTATTTCAATAATAATCACTCATGTGATTAAACTTTGGTACGAATACTAAACTTAGTATTGCCATTTAATAGAAATTATACGAGAAAAATTTAATAATTACAGTGTTCCAGCTTAATACCAATCAATAAAACCATCTATTAAAGCTCCCTGTGAAAATAACATCAATTTGGGAATATGTTATAGATCTACAGCATGATGATACAAACGGTTAAAATTTAGTTCTTTACATTGCTTTTCACATAGTAAATTTTATGTTTGTTATTTATATACGCTGTAAATACGTTCAAAACTACATTTCCTATAGAATATATTTTTCCTATAATCATAAATAGGAAAATATCGGGCAGCATATTCATCAAAAACAAATTTTCTCTATAAAATGGTATATACATAGAATGTTAATAAGGAAGATAACGTGAGAGAAATACATTAAAATTAAAGTATATTGCTCTTTTTAAATTCAGTAATATCTTTCTCATCTTTAAAATTTGTATTTGGGAATTTTTAAGAGTTCTCTCCAAAAAGGCGAGAAAATATTGTAAAGAAGCATTAAAGTATGTCATGAAGATTCTTCCAAATTTTATCTGAAACAGAATAGGGTTTTAGAGTAAAAAAGTTATTATCTTCATTGCATGTGCTGTATAAATTTTATGTATTTAGCATTATTAGAAATAGGGACATTTTCGTTCTTATCATTTGTTTGGAGATATAAAAATATACAAAAATATTGGGTTAAATGCATACCTCAATTATTAATTGATTCTTTATCAACTCATTCGTGTATACTCCAACATTATAAGTAATGGTGTTCTTCTCTGTCTCTCTGTATAATATATATATGGATAGACAGACAATTATACATATATTATATATATAAAGGGAGAATGAGAGGTAAATGTGTATGTAGAGAATTCTATTCTCCAAGTAACCAGTAATTAGCGAAGTGTTGAATAAATAGTTTATTTCTAAATTGGATTATATTCTCTGTTTTGCTACGGAGATCATTATTTTCCAGAGAAGTCGATTTCAATTATCGAGATTCGATGGTAGAAAATATTTATCTTTGAAGGGTAGGAAAGCGAAAGTTTCTCCTGTTTAGAAGATGTAGTTTTGGTAACAAAATGGATAGTTGGCTCGCCAATAAGTTTCTTAAGTGAGATATACATTTTTAATAAACAATGTAATGATTGGATTCTATATTTCAGCTCCTGAAGCTATTTCTCCCCAATAAACTATTGATCTATATCTCATCGAACATTTGGATAGTATGATCGATGCTTTACTATTTTTAGCAGTTCCGAACCGACTGAACATTATAAAATGCTATTTGATCTATATTCTTTCCTGTCACGGACAAGTTGAGCGCTTCAAGGTGAAACCGATTATGAATCCATACAATTCACCGCTGTCCTTTGCTTAGTTATCGTACCAATATATTTCTATTGTTTAGCTATCTGTTTCTCCGTTTCTACAGGGCTTACAGACAAGATAGTACTCACTGAAAAATTTCTGAATAGCAAACACAAATCCATGACTTATAAAGCTTTAAAGAAATAGAATTTTGGTGAGAAAAACAACATATATATGTATATATATATATATATATATATATATATATATATATATATATATATATATATATATATGTGTGTGTGTGTGTGTGTGTGTGTGTGTTTATATATATGTATATCTATATGTATATATATATATATATATATATATATATATATATATATATATATATATATATATATATATATATATATATATATATACATATATATATATATATATATATATATATATATATATATATATATATATATATGTATATATATATATATATATATATATATATATATATATATATATATATATATATATATATATATATATCGAACGCAAATTCATGACTTATAAAGCTTTAAAGAAACAACATACATATACATATATACACATTTATATGTTGTTTGTCTCACCAAAATTTTATTTCTTTAAAGCTTTGTAAGTCATGAATTTGTGTTCGCTATTCAAAAATTTCAATTCGCTATTCACATACACACGTGTGTTCAATTCAAACTACATGTAACAGTTACATTATATTTAAAAGAATGGCATTATGTATATCAGAGTTCATCAAATCGTCGAGATGCATCGTATTATAAACTATAGTATTATAGATAAGTTATAAGCTATTGTTTGGGATTTGAGATCCTCATTATTGCTTGTTATAATGCCCTTTAACGGTTAACTTAAGAATGCATATGATAAAAAGATTCATATTCAGAAAAAAGTATAATGAATATCTAATTTATCTAATAAAGTAATATGCATTTATGTCTTTGGAAAAAAAGTGATTCAAATGTTAAGAATGGTGCTCATAAACTGATATTAGAGTCTGCAAACACAGTTCAGTTAATAAAAAGATGAAACATTTCTAAATCGCTGGAGGAAGAACAGGAACTACTATCTTGCCCTAAAGCAAACCAACTTTCTGGACACTTGGTGGCTGTTCACATTTCCCGAAGCATATTACATGTTGTGCGTCCGCAATGAATGCAGACATGTGTTATAATTTTATGGCTTAATTATCATTTTTATTATTATTTAACGTTGTTTATAACTTTACGGGTAACTACAAATCTAAAACAAAGTAGAAAATGCATTAGTAATTCTAGTTGTTGGCTATTAAATCGGTCAAATAAGCAGTAAAATATACAAATTGTACCGAAGTCACTCAAAATAATTTGCCCTCATAATCCTAGACATACATCAGCTGAAAGTTCACGAAGAGTAGTCGCATGAAACATATTTTAGCTCGATAACGCTTAGTCAAGTATGAAAGCGTATAATCTTCGGTTCGTCAACTAAAATATAAATCGTGTGTGAAGATGGCTCAAGTCAGATGTTTATTCTGATAAGAATAGTTTCTATATTAAGCATGTTATGCATGTAACTGATTACAGGTAACGTATGAAAGTGCTTTACTTTTGGTTCACCGCTTTAGTTTCAATTAACCTCTCCATTCCATGAATTGAAACCAGTTATATCCATATTTTAATGTTTGTCATTTTATTTGAACTATAATAATCTAAAATCAAACGGCAAAAAAAATTTCAGCTAAAACTGCATAATTCAGAATGGAATAATTACTCTAAAAATTAAGTTGTACATTAAAAATGCCTTTATATATACACTCAATAACCAAAATTTACCGAACACTTCCTATTTTATTCGCTCTGTCAAATATACATAAAGCTTTTTGCCGAATTGGCTTGAAACTTTGGGGTATAGAGAGTATGTTAGGTGTATATATTTCAGTGAAAGTTTTGTCCCCAGAACAAATAGGGGGTCAGTATAAAGAAATCTAGGGAAATAATAAAGTTTGGGATCACTCTTTAAAAGTAATGCTTAAAATAAATTGTGGCTCTATCATATGATTCTGAAGCTGCTTTTCATTGACTAGATTAATTTCTGCGAAAATCGTACTATTCGAGGGGATAGGAAGTTTTTTTTTAAACATTTCGATATTTTTCACCCGCTATTTAATTATAACCTTTAAAGTCTTTAACGCAGTGCAGTGCAATTTCAGTAAAGTTTTCAAACTCTAGTAGAGGCAACACTTTTATATCATAATATAAAAATGTTAAATAATTTATGATATGTTAGCATTATTACCAAATACCTTTTAACTGTATATGCACCGAACGACATAATACTTATAATTAATAATAAGCAACCTAATATATAGGGTAAATTATATATAAATTTCAGTTCAATATATTTAAAGATTTCAAAGATAACAGGTTTTAATTGTGAACATTTCTTGTAATTTCAAGAAACTCTCCAAATGTTAGTGTTTCTTCTCACATATTTAAACTAATGCATATTTTTAGCAGTGATATATATATATATATATATATATATATATATATATATATATATATATATATATTGTTGTACTTGTTGCTAATTACCCCCCTGGTGTAGGAAAGACTACACCAGGATCACCAGGTCAAATAGTCTCCGTCATAATAAGCAACTGGTCCATGGCCAAGGGTAAATGCAGCTTCACTTTGAGCTAGGAATCAGGAGGACTGAAGACTGACTTGACCTCAAGAATGGATCCTGGTAATTTAGAAGCAGGGACCAAGCAGAAGACCCACACACACACACACACACACATACACACTAGGCTTGACGTGCCACCTCCAGACGTATTGTTTGAGAACTTGGAGGAATGACGAACACATTTCAGCATTAATGAACTGGGTGGATCTCAGACTTTGATCCCTTTACCCACAATTTACGAAATCACTGTCTTTACCAACCAAGCTACCACGGCTCATTTTATCTTTTTTTAACTGCATAAGCTAGTTGACTTAGTTAATACTTAAATAACTGAACCTCTAAAAAGATACGACAAGTATAGTATAAAATCACTTTAAGGAAAAACCCTTAAGATTTAGAGATTTCATGAGGTTACTGAAAAATAGTTGCTGAAATAAATCCTGATATCTTTAACATCGCTAAAGAAGTCAGTTGAAATTTGCCTTATACATTAGGCTAATCAATTATGTAAACATATATTATTTGCGTATGCGCAATTAAACAAATTTAATTTAAATCTGCATATATCATCCAATATTTAATACTTTTATATTCTGATTTCAGAATGCTGCCTCTACTGCAGTTTTCCAAGTATTCTGAAATTGACATTGTATTTGGTTGAAAACCTTGCATATTATAAACATAAAACTTGCAAAAGCATTCAAAAGAAGACTATAAAAATATGAGTAATTCTCATAGAAATTAACACAATGAAGATCAGTTTCATAATCATGTGCTAGAGCTACAAAGTATTTCAAGTATTACTTTTTAAAGGGTAATCCCAAGCATTATTTTCTTCTATGGTTTGTTTCTGTTCCTCCTACTTGCCTTTAGGACAAAACCTTCACTGCAACATGTGACATCTAGAATGTTCTTTGCATCCCTGGAGTTTCATCAAGAAGTTTCATAAATATTCTATAAAACGTTTAAAATCAAATGTGTTTGATAATTTTTGGCAGTATAGTGCATTTGCCAAAAGCATACATTTCAGCAGAGTTTGATATCTTCAGAATTAATTTTTTCATTTGGGGCTGTACTTCAAAACTTGGCACTGAAGAAGTTCTAAAGTAATTATTTTGATATAATTTTACACTATTAAAAACGCAAGAAAAATCAACTGATGTCACAACTAAAATGAACTTTTATAATTCAATAAAACTTGGAGCAATTTAGTTCTGTAACTGTATGTCTGCTTGTAAACAATATCCAGGGAATATATACTGTAATGAAGTTTCAGTACATCATACTTTAAATGATGAACTTATTCAAATTCATTCCATTATAACTAAGAAGTCCATTAAGAAAAGCCCATTATTACATATAATTCCAAAAATGGTATAATTATACCCAGTTCTATTTTTTCATTAAAAAAAATTAGGTCATTTTATACTGTACTTGTGTTAAACATTCTTTGCACGAACTAATTGACTATGAAACTCATTCCATATATTTACATATTTATATAATTTTGCAGTAAAGGAGATTTTAAAAATGAATAGTTCTTTATACGTTATTATTCAAATTAATAAACTATAACGATTATTTGAACTTGAAATTAGCGATGCCACACGTACTATTCTATAATTGACTGCAGTTCACCGTGAAAGGAAAAGAGCCAAAATATTGGATCATCAAGAATAAAAGGTTGAAAATAAATGATTACAAGAGAATTTTAACGGATGAAGCAAATGATATAGTAAAACGCTGCCAATATCTCATGCATAACGTGGTCAGGTAGGAGAAATTTTCTTATAATTATGATACACAGAAGGTACCCTGATCTAGAAATTTAGTCTCTTGCGTAATAAACCTTTTGTCCGTTTTTTCTTCTTTCCCTGTTACATCCATTTAAAACAATTTAGAACTATTAACAATCACTGCAGTAGTATCCCCAGTAAAGTAAATAACGTAAAATAAAATAATGCCCAACACTTCTGGACTATTAAAATATTACTTTATTTCGAATTAAATAAATTTCCAATCTACCGAAAGATTTTCGTCACTTGTTAAGTTAACTATATAAGTTTCATCAGTCTGGGAGCTTTAAAAATGTTAAGAGATATGCTTTGATAAAGATCTTTTTATTACGGTGGTATTAATAATATAGCTCAATAAAAAATAATCAATGTAAACTAGTTAAAGATGCCCTTCTGTAATCAGCAGATGAGTCTATATTTAATTCCAAATTTATATTTAGTATTCTAACAAAAAATTGAAGATGCAATTAAAATATTTTTCAAGTTTCACCATCTTCAGCGAGCAGATCCGCTTACCCCATTTGCTCATTAAATGATCTGTTTCCCTGGGATACATTTGAATCCTTGAGTGGATTGTGCCCAGAGCGTGGTGCGTGGAAGACACAAAAAGCATTCCTCAGTATACCCAGAGACTATAAAGTTAAAATGTGAGTCTGTTCCCTCGCTGGGAGTTTGACAGGTGGAATAATGTACAGAATCAGGAGCAAAATACCCCCTCCTGAAGATGTTCAAAATTGAGAGTATTCCGCAGCGTGGTATCATGAACACCTTACAGAATTACACTTTACACTTGTCAGAATAGGTGCTTGTTGCGAGGTATGAAGTATCACTGACTTTAAAACAGCTGAATAATGTAAAGAGGAATTTCAGATTTAGTTTCCCCTACACTTTGTTGCTAAATCTATTCATGCTTTTAAAATTGTCAATGATATCTCTCCGACATACAGCATTATAATTAATGCATATTAAGCAGTAAATAACAATGCGTGTCCACAGACCGATTTAGAAAGCTTTTATGCCTGGAAGCCAATGTAATGCTCCTTATTTTTAGCTGACGAAACTCAATTGCAAAGCTATTTTAATGCAGACCAATCACAAATGCAGATGTAAATAATTCACTTTATCTATGCAATGAAACATTTGGTGAAATGAAAGTTCTATTCATTCATATATTCAACTATTTAAAATCTATGTACTTTTTAATCCCTTCATTTTTGTAATACTATGCTTATATTTGCGAAAAGCTTAATATACTAATAAATTCAGAAAGATACTAACTGAGAGCTAACAATAAATTCTCAAATTTCTTGTAACTAGACTCATACACTATTTTTGAATCTTTTTAACATAAGGTTTGACCTTGGCATTGACATTAAGGATTTATTAAAATTGAGGTGAACGATCACTTATAAATCTTGACTTTGTGCCAGATCTGATTCGCCCCAGAAATTTTCTTTCAAATAAATTATTCTTTTTATATTTTGTTCATTTATTAGAAATTAATGCATGAACAAAATGTATTTCTCTTTTACTGAATATAGTTATTTTAGATGATTCAGCATTATAGGTTAAGAGATATTTTTTGAAGTCTCAAATTTTAGGCTATTATTACTTTAATTAATTCGTATGATGTAGGAGAAAATTATTAAAAAGTCTTTAAATTAAACAATTTATTTTCTGATATTGACAGTCTTATAATATAAAATAGTTTATTATATGATGTTTATTAGTTTGTATTGCATATAAAACTACCTTTATAAAAGATCAATTTTCTAACACTCTTTTATAATCGGGGATTTATTAACTATTATAACCCAAAATTATAATACTGTCTCTACCTTATCTTTATTAAAAAAACGGTTTCACTTAACTTAAAAGTAAAAGAAGAAATTAATTCTTCATCAAGCGAATTGTGATGAAAGATAATTTAAAACTTTTACTTACTTTAAAAATATTTTTATTGAAGATTAAATGTTGTACCTGTACTTCTCAGAATAGACTATTCAGTGAATAACTCAAAGTTAACGATTATACAGTTAAGATGTGTAAGAGTTTGTGTATCAATACAAATATTCAAAATAACATACAAAAGAGCTTATATATATATATATATATATATATATATATATATATATATATATATATAGGGGCTAGTTGTTAGACAATTTTTTTAAGAATTATTTAAAAGAAACCATTAAAAGTTTATTCGTAAAGCAAACTTTAAGATAATTTTTAGTTATTGAAGATAGTTAAAATATTTTTGAAAGCAATTAATAAACAATAATTCAAGTTATTATAAGTTATGTAAATGCATTAACATTGTATTAACTTTTCCAGCTATTGAGTATGTTGTTACAGCAGAGGAGTAATTTGTTACATAAATTGTATTAAAGAATAAAAATACCGATATAACTTCCTATGTTTTATTTTATTATTATTTTGAAATTTCTGAAAACAAAGTCTATAATAATTATTGTTCGTATTGTAGATATTGCAAGAATAATGATTGTCAGCACATAATAGTTCTGAATAACTGTGTTGAAGCCATGTGTTAGGTAATCTGAATATTGATTAGGTCTAGCAGCATATTCTGTGCAGAAGTCTTTGTCCTCTGTCTTCTAAGAAACTTAGTTAAAAGGCTGTTTTCTTGATTTATGTCTCCTGGAGGTTTTTGCGTTTTTTCACTATGAGAAATTTTTGCCATCGTTACTTGTCGTTCTTTTAGTTTCAACTCGAAAGAAATATTTTTGTTGCGAGGTTATCAAGATGGCATTTACCATGGGTTTGTACATGCAAGTCAATTTCCTTTCACCAGTTACTAGACATGGCCTTATATCATAATGGGTGATATAAAGCTGTGTCTGTATTAATGTAGAAGTAGTATCGACTTTCAATATAAAATTACATGTTTCAATGCAGGTGGACCTGCTTGCGATGTAGAAGGATCACCTCTTGTCATTGGATCACAGTGTGCCTTTTCAACTATGTTCCATCCATTATTTGGATTTCTAGTAGAGGACAAGCAGTCACCAGTTATGGCAAGTTCTCATGACTCAAGATATCTTTATTGAATGGCTTGATTTTTCAAAATTTGCTTTGTAGTTCCATTAACAGCATTTCTCAATGTACATTCTGCCATTTCTTCTTTTCTACCCTCCAGAATTGTTTCCTGTGGCTTACTATATTTAACAGTATTTCTTTTATGGTTCCCTGTGTTACCTTAACCCTCTAAGCGGTTCGCACGTACAATTCCGCTAAACCGATGATGACTTCAAAACGTACAATTTTCGACCTCCAAAAACGCTCCGAAAATGGATGTAATGTACATTTTTGCCAGTGCTTTTCCCAATGGAGTTTTGAGGTAGGAGGGTCCGGTTTAGGAATAGAAAACCCTCTTTCACTGACATTTCTTGAGGGATGCACCCCTACCCCCTGAGGCACATAGACGCTGACAGCTTTTCATGGCTTTGTAAATCTCTATTTCGAAGTATTTCGTATGCGGTAACAGATCCATTTCTAATTTCACCACTTAAATATACTGGATGACTTCCGTAAAAAATATAAATAAGTCTCTCAAAGAATATTTTTATTTCTACTTTTAGAATCCATTATTTCTATAGGATGTTCTTCGAGACTTGACGAGCTTTATGTGTATTAAAAATTAACAATCTATAATATGTATTTATAACTGGAAATAAAGGGACAATAACGAGGGTGGGTTTTCCGTATTCCATTCTAGTCGACAAAGGGTGAAGAAAAAAATCATAGAACGCTTTGGCCACTGACACAGTAAACCTTTAGCGTATTTTTTGGAGACTTTTTTTCCTCGATGTGTTCCACTCGGTGGGTTAAAAAAATAATATTATATAAAGTAATAACTTTCTCTAAGCAAATTGTTCCGCTTTAAAAGGCTAGTGCAATAGAATCTTTAACAACATTCCCCTTATAGCGACATTTTACTCATTGTATGGGTTATTAATACATACAGTTGTACAGAACTTTCAATTATCTGATCACTTATTTTAACTCTAGTATATCAAGTGATGCAATGGTTTAGAGATATCTTCAAAGGTTTCATCACAAACGAAAAATACAACATTAAAAAAAATAATTTCTAAATGTCACAAAATTACATCAAACAATCTCTTTGCTAATGGAAGCAGGCTTTCCAAAAAATGAGTTAGGTAGATCGTATGGATTATTGCCGGACTACTGGGTTCGCTTCTACAAGTAATTCAAATTTAATCTAATTTTTCCACCTTACTCAGTGTAACAACGAGTCCGGGTCTCCCATATATCTTACTAGAATACAAACTTTAATGATTTTGTCTTTTCTTTTGCTTTCTAATTGCAAAAATTATTTATATAATCCTAAACTTTTTATGACTTAATTTTAATTTTAAAAGGGTAAATATATACACATATATACATACATTCAGCGAGAGAGGGAGGTAGGAGAGAGTGAGAAAGCGAGCGGGAGAGAAATGAGTAGGCAGGTAGACAAAGATAAAGAAATGTTTAAAGGAATGATTAACCTTTAAACATTTGAACATGTACCTTATATTTGTGTAAAGTCATCGCTTTCGCTTTGTTTCGACAGCATTGTTTTCGCTTTGTTTTGCGAATCTGTTATCTCAATTTATCAATAATTGATCTCCGTTTATATTTGGTGACATTTCTTTTTTCACAATTTCATGATATGGCAGTTACAAAATATTTATTTTATTGCTATTATGTTTGTTATTGAACTTTATTTACTCTTTGATTGATTGCTTTCTATTGTCGGTAATATTTATTTTGCCTCATTTAGAAATACTTAACTGATTAATGGAATTGCATTGACAATTCTACGAATTAGGATTTTAGAGAGACAATTGTCGCTAATAAATATTTTTAAACTTGACAATTTTTAAATATTTCAACAATTGGTGAAAGATTCAGAATCATTATTTGAAGTATCGACGATTAGAGATTTTATCATATTTATCGATATATTAGGACTATTTGGTTTGGTTTGGAGTGTTACGGTCTACTTTTTGCAACACGAGGGCTATTGAGACTGGGACCTACAGCTTAAGCCCGATTCCGGACAGCTACGAACATCCACACCACAGTGGGATTCGAAGCCACGAACTCCGGTTCCGAAGGCCAGCACCCTAACCAATCGGCCATCGTTCCACAGGACTATTTGGTGTTAAAAGTCAAAATATTTTTACTTATTCTATTTCTAAAGATCTATACTTTAAGTTATAAACTAATAATGAGCAGCTTAAAACAAGTTTAAACTTTTCTTTTTATATGACTTTTTTATATCACCTATCGACTTCTTTGGCGTATGTGGATAAGATCACCATTTATGTTAAAATACATAATATTCATATCTCCTGTATTTTGTAATAAAGTAAATTAATGATCAGAATTGTAACAATATTTTAGATGAAGTAAATGAACAATAAATACTGTTTTCCAGACATGCTTTCATATTTTCGGAACATAATATCATATTCATCTGTGGAGAGAAGAGATTTATTAAAACTCATAGTGAAGTGAAAAAACAGAGAGAATAGAGAAATTCCAAATAGTTCAAATAAATTACAAAATTATAAATTTCAATCCAAAATTCAGTTTGCTTTTAATTTAGGGTTCGTTGGTTTTCAAACACAAATTTCAAAAACTGGTATTTGTGTCGAAATTGTTAAAATTCCAAACTCGGTTCCAGACCTTAAAATAATCATCTTTCTAGAATTTATGTAAATGTAAACGTGCAAGCAAGACTCATTTTTAAAATATTTTGATATAAAGTAGCCCTTATAATAAGCATTACGTAAATGTTATATAAAATTAGATGTAGAACGTGTATCCAGCGAATATTCCATGTTTTGGAACGAATGTTCACTCCGGAATAAATATATATGTCAAGTGAATTTATAACCACTATTTATTTTAAATTCTCCTTTGATTGTTGTACTATGGTAGATTCGAAGAATTTCTGTTCTTTAAATATAAATTTCTCTCCGTGAACATTGTATTACATTTTCTTTATCCTCTATCGTTATTCTTATGATTTTCCATTTAATATTTGGTAAATAAAAACAACACAAGTAAATGTTGATGTTTATCCTAAAAAAATAGTTTAAGACAAGAATGTCATTAATAAATATGTTTAAATTATTTATTTCATTATTTGACCAATATGAATCATAGAAAGTATGAAGTTTCTACGGGTTTTAACAAAATGTAAATAAAAATTCTAAAAAATTATAATTTTAGTTGGTTTTCGGGAAATAACGAAGCTTAAATCCATTCCTTTCAAATACTGGCAGTTGCTCTAATTTTTAATTACCTCCACTTACCGACAAACTTTAATAATTTTCTTTTAATTTTACTGTAAAATCTCTGCAATAAATATATTAAAATTGAATAGCATGGAGATATTTTACATTTAATCCAAATGAACCATGTTCTAGATTAATCCAGCCGTGGTATATTCTGCTAGTGACTGTAAACTATATGTGTAGAACAAGAAGGATAATTCATAAGTGAAGTCTTCAGAATTACGAGTAAATGTATTAACGTATGTTTTCTAAGTCAATTGATCTGTAGCATTAGTATTAAAATGTACATTGTTCATCCAAAATGCTTTAAACTTCAATCGTCTTCCAGTGTTATGAAACATTTTATAATTCTAAAGAAGTATGTTTAAACTTAAGTTCTTATTTGCTTTCAATTTCACCTAAAAACCTTTATGGCTTTCAGAAGAAATTATTAACTTGTACAAAGAAGAAATTATTTCATTTTGTAAGTATGCTGAAAAACAAATAGGTTTTACAAATTTTTATGTGATGTGGCTTGTATGTATGTATCCATACAATGTATATGCATACAAAAGCAAGTTTTTCTTACTTTCCTCTACAATGTTAGAATGTGCATTGTTAATTTCTATTACACAGCAATACAAAATTTTAAGTTGTGTCCAATATTTTTTCAAAAAAAATCATATCATATTTGTATTTTTTAATTTATACTCTTTCAAGAACTGTGCGTTAAATTATTTTATGTCTTTTAAAGAGAATAGAAGAAACATCTTTACTTAATTAACTGCTAATCTTATTCTTTAAGTGAAACCTTTATCCAAAAAGTTATAAATTTTACAGAACATGTGTATAAAGATTTAATTTGAAAAGAAATACGTGGAATTCCTGTTCGGATTTTTTTTCTTATTCATCTATTGACCGCTATGGTCAAGGCAAATATTTATCTTTTTACACCTAATTTTTAAACTACTCACCTCAGTTTTTTCTTTTTTAAATAGTTATAAACTAAAATAAATTAATTATTATGATTTGTATTTATATCACTTAACTTCGAATTAATTTAATTAATTTGGCCTCTTATTTTATAGAATATGAATAGAATTATGAAATGTTTAAAAATGTCCATGATCAAAGCACATATTTGTTGATATATGTAGTGTGTATTTGAATAAGCTTGAATATACAATAGACTTATAAACATCTACAGCCCCTATAGATTTTCTACTTATTTCTCAGAAACTAAATTTAAGAGAAAAATTAATAATTTTAAATCATCATTGTAATAAAATAAGTTTTAGTTTTAAAAACGAAAAAAAATTATTTAAACGCTGTTCCTTTAAAAGCTTATTTTGTGAAATGCGTAATATTTCATTAACACTATTTTCACTCACATTCTTTTTATTTTATAAGATAATATATAACGTATAGCTGTGTATCAATTCCTCTAGAACAGAGATCACTAAATTATCGATCGTAAGTTTGTAGTAGCTCGCGGGGAAACTTTTAGTAGATCGCAAGGTTATGCGTTTGCCTTATCTAGAGATGCTCCTCTGAGCTCAGGCAGATGGCTCCAAAAATTGTTTTCTTTAAGCTCAAAAAATATTTCGTTCTTTGTTCGTAATGAAAAATATCCAATATTTGTCTAGATTGGTCTAAAACTATCTGTTTGAGGTTTCTTTTTGGAATACGAATGTCATACACTCAAATTAGAAACACGTTCAAGAGATTGTCTGATGAAAATGTGGTCTACTACTAACACTTTCAACATTAACAAATATATTGATGCCATCATACTCATTAAAATTAATAACTCTAATGAAAATTCAGTTCTTACATGTTAATTTATTACTAACTGCACTTCTTATGTACGGTAAAATTTCAATTTCATTTTCTTTTCTTATATCCATAAAATGTTATAATCAATCATATAAATTTCATTATTTATTCTTATATGCTACTAATTTTCTTATATGCTGTTTTATTAAATTGATTTCATATTTACAATAAGTGTACATTTACAAGAAATAAAAAAATGTAAAAATTTTAACAAATTCCTAATTTTATCTCTCATTTTTAGGCTGGAGAGGTGTAACTGCCAGTGCGATTTGAAAATTCTTCTGGTTTCTCAGCTTCATGAATTCGACGACCACAACTCTAGAATATTACGTCGTAGTAAACATTCGCAGCAAATCTACACCACCCTGAAACCCACAGTGAAATAAACAACTAAGAACAATTTTCGCCACTTCATTTAAAGATACTTGAAGTATGCATGCGTTTGTTTGAATCCTGTTTTTCAACCAGTTGAGGTGGGAACACTAATTCATCTCTTTCTCTGCGGTAATGTGGCAAGCAGCCAAATAAACTCGGGATAAACAAAGAGCATTTATAGATGAAACAAGTTATATTTAGAACCTCCAAAATTATTTAATCAGAAGTTACTGAGCAACTAACACTCGTCCACCACTAACGGTCAAGTTACAAACTTCCGCGTCTGAGTACAAAGGAATATTATAGCTAGAAATAACGTATTTTTCACACAACGGTGGGCTTCCAACTGGAAGATATTTGATTAAAAATTCAACAATCCTATATCACTTAATTGTAGAATATAACTAACATTATAAATAAAAAAAAAGTGTTTTAATGATAGAATGAACAGAAGCTTGCTGTTTGCTATTGCCAAGAATGTCGACGACATATATATATATATATATATATATATACTTCTTATGCTTTATTTTTTTTATTCTAGTGTTATATGCTTATTAAAAAATCATAATGCATTAAAATTTACTAATACATAATGTATTAGAGCTTATATTTTAATATATATTTCTCACTAAAGTATATAATTATATATATATATATATATATATATATATATATATATATGTGTGTGTGTGTGTGTGTGTGTGTGTAAAAATATAAATATGAATTGATATTTATACAGATAGATAAACAATATAGCTAAAGATATAGTTAGCTATAGATACATATGCATGCATATGCATATATATATATATATATATATATACATAATCTACATATATATAGAAAGATAGGGGTTGATTCATTAATAGGCATATAGGTAAATATTACGAGATTTTATTAAAAGAAATATACATGGCTTGGTGTCAGAATGACTCCAATGGGCGTTCTAGTATTAGTATCCATCACCTTAAAATTAATAGAACTCTCCACTATAAGCAATTTAGTTATTAACTATTTAGCTTTTTTTATTTCGAATTTTATAAGTATTTGATTATTACTTCCAATGCAGAGGGCGCCTGTTTTTAAAGAATTCGCCACCCCCAAACCGCAGATATTTGTTAGACCTTTTGATGTGGGAGCACCATATAGGCGGCCAACATTACTCCCAAGGAACAACACAAAGTGGGTTTTTGAGATCTAAAAGCATGTACTAAGCAGAATGATTGTCTTGCCACATCCAGAAATATCGTTTGAGAACTCGCATGAAATTGTGGCCATGAACCTATTTTGTGTGTCCCAGCCGCCATAAATGAATACGGCTGATCTTTGACAGGCTCAAGCTTCGAACTCCGGTTATGCGATCGATGTCTTTTACTGATTGAGCTTTCGCAACTCACAACTAAATTTTATTTTAAGACCTAAAAAAAGCATTCTATGAATAAAAATGGCTCTATTATACGTAAACGAGATACTCATGGAATATTTTTAATAAAGCTTTTTTTAAACAGTTATAAATCAATAACTGTTAAAATAACTACAGTTTCATTTTCAATCAGCAGATATTTTCACACAAATAGTTGGCTAATAGCATATTAAAATTTCTCGCAGGTTAGCCGAAAACAAAATTTCGGAAGTCTACTATCCACTAAACGGGTACGAAAACTTTTGCATTCTGGTGGGATTTTCTTCGTTTCCTTGAAAAGTAGTGCAAGGGAAGTCATTACCCCCACCGTAATTTTTACTTTAATTCGCGTTGTAGAAGGTTTATTTAACTCGGAGATTTTCTTGGCAGACTCTACCTAAAGAAGCCGCTGACCTGAATAAAATGATGAGTGTCTCTAAAATATCGCCTCAAATCTCAAGCAATAATTTTTTCGATACTTAGAGTGCAATCGAGAAGTGTGAATCCAGGAGTGTGTCCTTATAAATATTCGGAAACATAAAAAGAAAGATGGTGTTACAGTAAAATTTATATTAGGCTTTCTTAAAAAAAATAATCATATCTTCTATGGCTAAAAAATGTTTCTGATTTTAAATGTATTCCGGTAGAGCAGCAGATCGATATTAATAGGGCTGCAAGTTAAAATAGTCAAATTAAAACATGTTTTATAGGGTTAGGTGAGATTTAATGGTCAATATCCCTTATATAATAATAGCCTAAGTTATCTATCCGTCTGTCCTCAAATTTATGAAGCGGTTGTACCTTGAATGGATAGAGGCATTCCTATTAGAATTTTGATGAGTTAGGGTTAGCAAAATTCAAAGCGAGTAAAGTTTATCTTCTCCTAAACTATCTATCAGATTCTAAAATAAATTGGTATAAATATGCTTCACATCAAAGCGAAAAATACTGTCGTTTTTAAAACGTTCGAAATCCACCCTTTCCCCTTTTTCGAGCGTTTGATGCCATTATTTCAAGCTCTATTTAACCCTGGTTAAGAGCAGGCGATTAAATTTATCAATTTATCACATTATAAGTAGATGAAAATAACATTTTTTCTAGCATTATATCGTCATTCCTTTAACCATCTCATTTAATCATTTCTTATTTGAAATTCATTAAATATCATCTGCATCATTTTCATTCCTTTTTTTTCACTGAACTTAGATATTACGTAAATAATTTTCTTTTATATTTGGCTTAAATAATAGATTAGATACATATGTGATAATTTTAAATTTAAACATAGATTATTTTTTGTTGCAATGAAAATTTTATCACTGGTATTAACAACAAATTCTTTTCATTAAAGTCTAGGGGCCGGTCTCACCAAAGTCGAGATTAATCTCTGTTTTAAAGGAGAATTAAGTTTCGCCATTGGTTGGCCCCATGGGTTAAATCACTTTGGTGAGACAAGCACTAGGTGTATCAAGAAAGCATCTGTTTAATTTTCTATTAACCCACTGAACGGTCGCGTCGACGGGGGTTCGACAGCGAATTCCTGTTCGAAAATGGACCTGTCGACCCCTTCTCGTTCGCACTCGTATAACACCCTTTTGAGGAAAAAAAATATTGCAAAGCGATAATAAATGAAAGAAACTACTTTTGCGTAACGGAACTCCTTTACCTTGCAGGGAAAATAACTTAAAAGTAGCCTAACAACTTTTAAACCGGCAACTCTAGTATGGTACGGTAAGTTCCGTCTGGAATTTACGAAAAGGGTGACTGTTTTGAAAGGGAAAAAGGTGGGGAGGGTGGTCGGTGGATGGGTTAATACAAATATTTATACAAGTAAATATTTTCTATTATACAAATATTCTATTAATCCTTTTTTTACCTGCCTCATAGGGTACTTTATAAATTATTCTGGAAAATTAAAAATTTTATTGATCCCGTCATATGACGGGCTATATGCTAGTAGTTTTAGAAATGCCATCGTACTACACATGAAAAGCAACTGCAGTAGTACTGAATTTCCTTCCTGAAAACTCTTAAGTCATATCACTAATAGATTTCTATCACAATTTGCAGTACTACTAATATTACTCATACTAAAAAATACAGTGAGCGAACTCTTATACAAGTGCCTTTTTCGTAGGAGATACCTTAACTCTCTAAATTTCTTAAAAGCAGTACGATACCATAATTTAAAATACTCCATTTTAATATCAGAATAACTCAATAAGCAAAATTCCATCTGGAGAAAGTATGGGTTAAGCAAATTCCACTGTAGTAATAGTTATAATATTCTAACATTAAAGTCGAGTTTGTTGGTTTTTGACTCTGATATGTAATACAAAAGGAAGGCTGGGTTAGAGAATGCAATATTAATAATTTAAAAAACCGAACAATAAATTAAATTTAAAC
This sequence comes from Pardosa pseudoannulata, assembly GCA_032207245.1. Lineage (NCBI taxonomy): Eukaryota > Metazoa > Arthropoda > Arachnida > Araneae > Lycosidae > Pardosa > Pardosa pseudoannulata. Next base: position 129,698,115 of record CM063502.1, on the reverse strand, counting down.
TTTCCATTAAAAACTCTCTTTTTGAAAATAAACGGTGTGTGTCTAATTGATTCATAATAATAATTCATTATTTTGACAGAGTTTTAAGAAACTTTCTTAAGCATTAAAATGCCATTCTCATTCATGTGTTACTTCCTCTGGCTATCCAGTTTTATTTAAAGTAGAAGCGTTAGTTTCTTTCTAAGAGGTATTTTTGAGAAATCAAAATGTAAATTAACGTTGGAATTGTAAATAAAAATTATTTGATTTGAAAATGAGAAATAATTTTAATTATTGGTGATTATATATTGGTGGTAACACATTCTCTCTAGCTAGAATGCTTCAAAAAATGACAGTATATACCAGTACTAAAAATGCTTAACCCATTAACGCCCAGCGTCTTCATTTGAGGACAGTCAAAAAATGGTTTGTAGAGTTTTTGTTTTCTTGAAAGGATTCTTCCTTTTTAATGGAAATAGATATTAATCTTATGGATAATCTCCCAAGTTTTCAAATATGATCTTATCTATAATTTTGTCATTTCAATCGGCATTTTATGATTTTCAAGCTTAGAATAGGAACGTATTATGACCGGTATTCTGAACGTATACCGGTCAAAATCATGGCGAATAGCCATATCTGTAATAAGTCATCTCTTTTCAGTACTTTTCTCATATATGATAGCAAATAAATCTCTTATCACGAAGTTTTCTTTTTTTAAAGACATCTTCTTATGTTTTAAAATGACACCTCCTCACTAATGATGACTTGATGTCATATTTAAAGGTGTTTAAATTTCATATTTTGTTTTACTTCCAGGTGTCTATAATAGCTTCTATGTTAGGTATTTACTAATATATAGTCATCAGAAATATCCGGGCGTTAATGGGTTAAACTTGACATTAATTAAGAAATCAAATTATGTGTAATATAAAATAGTATAATTTGAAAGAGTTAATATATATCTGTATGAAATCCAGATTATAGTCCCTCAGTGATTCTCAGTGATTTAAGAAACTTCATTTCTGTTTGTATTTCAGTCAGTAACAGATACTACTTAGCTAAAATAGCGTCAGAAAGAATTGGGCCAAAAGTTTCATTCACCCCAAAACTGTGAGCACATAAACATACAAACATGCACAGGACAAACTCTCTGAACCGTTAAACCACAGGAGCGAAGTAGATAGTTAGGTCTCGCGAGTTCCTTTTCAACAAGAAACCTCCCAAAAATTATTCAGTGTAATTCAGCCTTCAAAATACTTGAATTGACATAATTCAGTTATTAAAATTATGAACCACATATCATCTATACTAAAGCCACAACATAGACCAAAATTTCTAAAATACGATAAAATGAATTTCCAAATTTCTAACAAAAAAAAATACTATTAGAAGAAAGTTTTTGAGACATAATTATATATTATTAAAAGTTATGTAAAACACCAGGCATAATTAAAATAAAGTTTTGTTTAATTAACTTTTGTTTGTGCTAAGTCCTTAATAACGCATTTCAGGAGAATGTTCCGAACTTTGTCATATCCCCATTAAAGTGGCCCTTATTATAATGATGAAATTAATTAATTTTTTAAACCCATACTCTCTAATTGTTTTTCTTTCACCATAATGGTGAAAAAGGCAAGATATTTTTTCTATATATAACTATTAATCGGTGCCGCATCGAACTTAATTAAATATAGATGTAGGAAAAAAACGAGCTAAATATTAATCATCTGAAAATGTTTATTCATTTCTCATATCAAAAAGTTGTAAGATTTTGTATAGAATTATTAGACGATATATACAAAAGCATAATTTAAAGTCTAATTATTAAATGACAATTATTAGAAGAGCATGTAAAACAATAAATTTTTAGTAACATATTCTAATAAACTTTCTCTTAAGTGTTGTTTGCTTGTAGTCCGCTTTCTGTGTCTTCCACACATTGGAGGAAAAATTAGTTTTGCTCTTCATTCATAGTTAAACTACCATTAATATATTACTTCATTTTATTTCCTTTTTTGGCTGTATCATTAACAACACTGAGATTCCGGTATGTCTCTTGTGTCTTTAAATAAAAATTGTCCAAATGCCAAATATCCAGGCTGAGATTCAGGAAACTAATGTCGACATCCGATTTCTTCAATAAATTAAAAATTTTCTGAGAATTTTGTTTTACCGTACAAAAAATACTGTAATAAACTAATTGCTTCTTATATACAAATTTCAGTAATTTTAACTCTTTTTTCAAAAATATTTACTGCATTATTTTTTAATCTTTCGTAATATGAAAACGTTTATGTCAAATCACTTGTCTTTTGCATTACATGAGAATCAATAATACGTTTAAAGAGCTTTTTATTTTGAAAAAAATTTTAAATGGGGAAGAAATTAAATACTATACAAGAAACTTTGTAATTTTTTTATATTAAAGACGCTTCTTTCTTAAAAGATGCTTAATATGCCTCGAAAAAGAAAACGAGTTCAGTTTGACACTGATATAAACTGAATAATTTAAATGAGTCAGAGCAACTTCTTAAAAAGTATGCCAATCCAAGGTGAGAAAAATATTGTGGACCTAATTATATTTGGGAACCTTTTATCTTAAAATATTACTGCGACAAAGAAGAGAAAATTTAGAATGTAGCAAATCATGTGAAACGAGGGCAAAATTACTAATTATGATTGCGGTGACAGATTTTAAATTATTAGAAACTCCGAGAATATAAATTATATTTTAAAATCCCAGTTTTACAAATGTATTAACTAATGCCGATATTGAAAATTTAATAAAAAAGTCTAATGAAAAAACTTTATATAAGATTGACTACTAATTCATTCGGATGGAAGATAATTTTTAAATGCTATTAAATTTTTTAACTACTCTAAAACATTTTTAAAAATTAGAAATATAATTTTAATCAACTGGATTATTATTTCTATCATACTGTGAAAGTTAAAATATCTACAGGTTCTGCTTTTCCTTAAAGTCTTATCATTATTAAATAATCAATACACGCAATAATACGCAGTATGTGGGTAAAGGATTAGAATTGTATTTTTATAGTTGATGTCCTTGTGGCAGTTGTTTACCATTTTTTTCGACCTTAAGCCATTTTTAAGTTGCACTATCTTTGTTTAACGTGGAAAACGTTTACGTTAAAGCATACCATTTGAAACCTGAAGTCTACTGGGTGAAAACGTGAGCGGATGGGTAGCTTCATTTGTTTTGTTCCCGAAACTACGCAGCTCGTTGTCAACTCTTGGGTGCCGCGTATTCGCCAACTAATTCTATCTAGACTGATTGACTGCTTCCTACTTTTTTATTCTTTTATTGCTGCTTATTGTCGCAGGAAGCAGAGTAGGTTAATATTCAGCTTATCTGGGAGAATCTCAGATTTCTCCGAACTCTCCGTCGGTATCAGCATTTAAAGTTCTTAAAAAGAATATATAGCTTTTATTCTTGTTGTTTAATAGGTAGAAGAACCTGAAATACCTTTCACTTAATTTAGGTTTTATTGCATTTTTGTACCCACTCGCAAAGAAAAAATTATCTGGTGCTTTATTTTAATAGTAGAAAATGTTAGTGAGTGCATGAACATTTATTATAACTTTTATATTAACTGTTCTTATAATTCTGAGAATTTTACAATTACAGTTCCTAAGACCTAATATACCTCCATGACGATAACCTATTGATTTTTTTTTTAAGTTTTTAATTCTTAAATGCATCTCTAATGTAACAATGATATAAGATAATTAGAGAAATGAAATTTAGTTACAAGAAACAAATTTTATTGTACTAAAAGCAAGACTTATTATAGTACCAGGAATATCAGATGTGGGCAAACGATGACCTGCATCGAAGTTCAGAAAATTTGAAATTGAAATAATACTACATAGTCTATAGTAAATAAAATATGATTCGAATGCGCCCTCCAGTATATTTTGGATCAGCTAGGACTCATATATACGCCTGATGTGCTAAGAGGCATGATGTTTAATCAACAGGAACAATGAAAATGAAATAATAGTTATAAAAATTCGAATGTTAACATTATTACTATAATTCTTTAATATTGTAACATTATAACATTATATTAATATTTAATATCATAGCATTATTATTATCATAATCAAGTATAACAATATTATTTTAACATTATTATTAATCTGTAAAAAAAAGACAGATCCAAGATCATATATAGGTCCAAAGAACAACAACTTTCTCTACTTATTCCTCTGGATGAAAATATCGAAAGGTGTTAAAAAATTTTAAATAAACTCTTTTGGTGATTACTTTCTGTCATTTCGCAGAATTTCATGTGACAGTCATCATAAAATATCTAGAACTCCTATAAAATTAAAACCATTGATAAATGAGATATTAACGTCAACGATATTGTTATTATAAGTGTAATGCATATGCCATGACAAGCCTTAGATGCTGTATTTATTTTCCCCTAGTGATTCTCTCATGGATTGTGCAGTAGGTAGGGATTTGTGGACACAACATTACATACCGGGGGCGTACTCAAGGGGGGGTTAAGGGTTTAAACACCCCCTTGAGCTCAGAAAAAATGGCAAAAATAAAAATTTTAGTAGAAATTATGCGGGCTATTATATTTTAGGATTATGAACCCCCTTGAAAATTATGAACCCCCCCTTGAAAAAAGCCACTGTTACATACATTTAAAACCTTACTTTTTTCTGACATTTATAAATTTAATATCTACGCACATAAGCTTTGACATAAGCTGATAATAGTATTTGAAATTTCATAAAGGAGTAATGAAATGAATTGGAAAATAATTTTCTGAATAATATCGTGAAATAAATCTGATCATGCAATTGTTCATATTTATTAGTACAACAATTGCATCCTCAAGAATGACCTTAGCAGAAGATCTTAAATTTTCTTTATCACTTATTGCTAATTATTGTTATTTAAGACACAGTTATAATGATTCAACATTGGATTAATGTAAAAAAAACTTTTTCCATATCATTCATATTTACAAATGTTTTGTGTTCTTTTCAAATAATTTATTGAAACGCATTTTTATATCATCACCTCTTTAAAAACTAACAATCAAGTTCATATTGTTAGTTACTTAAGAAGATCGAAATAGAAGTGGAATTTAAAATAAAGGACTGAAAATTAATTATTTTTATTACTCTCTGCTTTCCCAGCAATTTAAATTCTTGAAGACCTCAAATTAAAGTCATAAAATCTTAAATACATTATATTTATCCTGGTATATCACACAAGACGTAATGAAATGTAGCTATTTGATTTCATAATGCATTTTATGCTTTAAAAAAATCTACTAATATATATTTTCAGTATTATTTTCCATCTCGTATATTCGAATGCAAATAACAAACTGCGTTAGATAATATGAAGTATACATTTTAAGCTATTATAAAATATAACTTTTTAAAATATTGCTGAGTATTTCTGTTAATTAATTACAATTTTTCTTTATCCCTTTAATTTAATTTTAGCTAATCCAATCTAATGACTAAAGAGACACCCCAGTGTAATTGTCCAGGTTTAATAATATTTCCAATTGCGTTCTTTAAATATACTCAATTGCTAATAACTAATGACTTTTATTGTGCAAACAATTGACATTTTAACTTGAAATATTTCGTGTATTTAATATTCTATGCAGTATTGTATTGAAAGTAATTGAAACCTTAACTGAAAGGTCTTGACGTATATGATAGTTATAATTGACAGGTGATGTAAAACAGAATATGAAAAATATATTGTATCTTTAGATAACTGATATACTTTGATGATTAGCACAATAAATTGGCTTTCATAATTAAGTTAAAGCACAATAATCCTGCAGTTGAAAGCTGAAGTATTTAGTTGCTGGTAGTTTGCGTTTTTAGATAATTACATAATGTCTTGAAAATACTACGGAGTCAAGTCAAATCTAGCAGTCCGAATGATCTATCGCATGTTAAACCAATATTGACACATTGTATGCGGGACACGCGTACTAGTACGTTTTCTGGTGATTGACACGTGAGCGCGGGACACGTACTAGTACGTTTTCTGACGATTGATACTTGAGCGCGGGTCACGTACTAGTACATTGATACTTGAGCGCGGGTCACGTACTAGTACGGGTTAGTGTAACAACATGGTTTGTTACAAAAATAACAGTATATACAGGAAAACGAAGCCGAATGTTCTTGTCTACTACATAGATTTTGGAGTGTAAAAATGTTTATACATAACATAATTCAAAAAATTAAAACTATGTACTACTATTTCTATTTGATTTTTCCTATTTATGATAATATTATAAATTTATCCACTAAAATATATATTTTTTGGTTACAAAAACCTTATGGTTGTTATTTATATATTTCTATTTATATATTTGTTTATAGATTTCAATATAAAATACGAAAAGTTGGTTTAAAATTTAAATAATTTTCGATCTACTGAGTTTTAACTGAATAACTAAACTTACACCCAAAAAACTCTCTCCCGGTACAATTCCGCTGCGAAATGTACCCGCATACAATGTGTTAATATAGATCAATGCCATCTTAGCGAAATGAATTCATCTTTTCTATCTGCCTTTCTGTTTGAACATGCATTATGAAAGTAAATATATAACAAAAAATAAAGAAATATTTCAAGGAGATAAGGAAAGCAAATAATTCGAGATGTACCTATCTTTATCGTCAATGATACCTAGTATGATTTTAAACAGTCCAGTGTTACAATCTTTAGAATCCGCAGCGCTGCTAACACGCCTTAGAACCGGAAAGGAAACGAAAACCGGAAAAATGTGACCTCGAAATAAGAATGAATGCATAAGGCGAAGCAGCAAACTTCCGTGAAATAATCTTGCACTAGATGGCAAAACACTAGTTGAAATATCTATTAAAAAATAATAATACTTGGTAACACACAAATAAAATAATATAGGAAAATATAAATGATAAATTGCTAATTCGGAGTACACTGTAACTCTATTCAAACATTTCATCGAAACTGAAATAATATATAATGTAAATTAAAACGAATAAATTTTCTTGCAACATTTTTAAAATTAATTTTGGCTTTTAATATGGTTTTACCTTAGTCTCCAATGAGTTTTGAATTTAGCAAACTTTTACGTAATACTTATCTTGTTCCTTTATTTTTACTTACCTCTTCATAACTCTCAGCGTCATTACGAAGCTTTGACGTCATCTCAGCCGTACGAGCTATGTTGTTTTCTTCGTGTTTGTCTTACTCAGATGGACTTTATTTCTATTTGACTAATGTACCGCTCTTTAAGCATATTTCACCATGCTCTGTCTGTCTGTTTTTATTCGTAAGAGCATTATTGAAAAATATTTTATTGGTAAGAGCATAATTGAAAAATATTTTCAAAATAAAAATTTCATAAAAATTTGTATCCTAATTTTCTTTATTATTCCGGGATTTTATTTGCTTATACCTTACAGATCACTTTGAGTTTTTCTTTTTTACTGTTAATACCCTGACTAATACTGGACATATTTCTTTATAATACCTTAAATTTATTCTTAACTTACTCTTATATAAATAGAAAAAAAATTATTATGCATATAAATATGTAAAGGAAAGCTTCATTTTCATCAAGAACTACACACTAGTATGTTATACGCAAACAAATTCCTGGATTCTAGGCATAACAGTGTTGCAGAAAACCCAATTAAAATTAATTAAATTCCATTACAATTCATTATTAGTTATGTTTACACAAACACATCAATGCAAATCTCATAAATACATATTTTTTATTTCATTTCAAGACTTTTTTTTATTTTTCTCTTATTTTTATTTTTAGCTTCAGTTTTAATATATGTCTATTAGACAGTAGTCACTTTGGCCTGAGTCAAATCCAAACTACATTTTGTTTCCTAGTTTGGCTTTGTGTGCTATAGTCAATTTTATGATGGGATGATTTTAAAGCCCTTTGAAAGAAAAATCCTTAGAAGTATATTTGGAGGAATACAAAAATATAATATATGGCTCAAGAGATTAAGTTTAGAATTATATAATTTATATAATTATATAATTCTAAACTTGAAGCAAGAATAAAGAATAAAGTGGGCAGGCCATCTAATCAGAATGGACAATGACCAAAAAACAAAAAGAGTCTTCGATGCAAAACCTACAGGACGCGAAGAAGAGGAAGACCCAACCTGAGATGGACATACTGACTGGAAAAAGACTTTAAGGTACTTAATGTAAAAAACTGGAAGAATTTCTCCTCCAGAAGGATGTCTTGGGAAAAGCTTATTGAGAAGGCCAGAGCTCATCCTGGGCTGTCATGACATTGAAGAAGAAAAATAATGATTTTAAAGCCGATTCTAAACAACAAAGAACAACAATGCCAACAAAGGGATTTGAGCCCTCGTATCGAAAGACAGCACCCCAGGATTCGGGCCATCATATATTTTCTACTGCTTAGTAAGAGAGTACCTTATAAATATATCAATACAGCTACATATGTGTATGTGTTAGTATATAAACTATACATTTGTTTATATTGTGTGCATATATATATATCATCTCACAGTAAAAAGCAATTTTCAAAAAAATATATTTTGTACTAGTATTTAAATAATACTAACTCTGATCCATGTAACCTATATTATTTATACCAGTATTTAAATAATACTAACTCTGATCCACGTAGCCTATATTATTTATTAAAATAGTGTAGTACCAAGATAACCGTATTTGGTTAGTTGCTCGCTGGTACAGAGCACAGAGCTGGAATTTAATAACTCTCCCTTTCTTCGTCGCGTTAATGGCTTGAGCGCTATAGAAAATCAATCATTTGAGAATGAGCTTGTCATATTTGTTGATTTATACGGCCTCACAGGGTTCGGCCTTTCTCTTTTTCAAAATTCTTTTAACAAGGTGCACTCTCCCTTCAGAGTTTTCCGGTGTTAGGACTCGGAGAATTCCCTCTTCTCTTCAATTCTTCAAAAGAAAAAATAAATAAATAAGAGAAAAAAATAGAACAAATATTGGATAAAAAAATACCTAAGCCAATATTTTTATTCTTTCACGTTTTCAAAATGTCATTTTATGACTGCAAACTGTCTAACATCTTTCTCCGTTTTGTTTCACTGTTCTCAATTTTAAAGTTTGTATTGTATAGGGAATCGTGTTGAAGTATTTGATTTTTTCTTAAAAGTATTCATCGATTTTGCTCCAGTATAATTATTCAC
>CM063502.1:129613896-129678896 GCA_032207245.1 Pardosa pseudoannulata | reverse complement strand
TTTTGGCTTGAATTACAGTATTATCATACAAAACATACAAACAATTGATTTAGTCATCTAAAGTAAATGAGGTAGTTTTAAATTTAAAAAGCTAAAATTGATGCCTAAAGTTCCAAACAATTCAAAGATAAGTTTTCTAGACTCAATTAAACTACCTTGTGACTTCTGGGGAAGCAGTTTCTTCTATCTGACCAACACATAATAAAAAGTCTCCACAAGACTTCCGTTTTTAGGGGACATAATCATAAAAGCGGCCTTTGTCGTCAAATACCTTATTACATAAACTTCTGTTTTTGGTTGACATAAACATAAAAGTGCCCTCTAACGTTAGAGAACCTTACTACATAAATTATACTTATTATCTAACACTATCTAATGTACAAATTACTGAATAAAAGCGGAAATTGCCTTGCCGATGTGGACATCCCAGTCTTTTGGCTTGACTTACAGTATTATCATACAAAACATACAAACAATTGATTTATTCATCTAAAGTAAGTGAGGCAGTTTTAAATTTAAAAAGCTGAAAGTGATGCCTAAAGTTCCAAACAATTCAAAGATAAGTTTTCTAGACTCAATTAAACTACCTTGTGACTTCTGGGGAAGCAGTTTCTTCTATCTGACCAACACATAATAAAAAGTCTCCACAAGACTTCCGTTTTTAGGGGACATAATCATAAAAGCGGCCTTTGTCGTCAAATACCTTATTACATAAACTTCACTTCCATGAAGCGAGGATTCCTACTAAACAAGAAGGAATATCATTGCCATAAACCGAAAGAGATTGATTTCCTATTCCTTACACAAATACCCTTTGGGAAAATAAATAAGTACTCGTCTAGTTGATGATAAAGTAGACTACACTGCTGTAACACATCTATATTGTCACATGTCCGAAGAATATGATCTGAGTGAAAAGAGTTTTGATGTTCAATCTAGCTCGTCTGTTGAATAATCTGATTTTCTACTAAATCATTTACTTAATCCAGATCGATATCGTCAAGACATTTCGATATGATTTTACTTTTATATTGGAAATTTCAGTCTCTGAAATATAGAACATATATATCATTGAATGTTATATATACAGAATGCATAGTCACGTTCTAAACCAGCATTATCTCCCAACTGTTAGTTGTATACACGGTTCCTCACTTTTAATTACAAAAATGTTTCAAATTAAAAAAAGTATTCATTTTATGGTATTTTTAAGTTTAAAAATTTCATTTATGGAAAATTACAAAATTATAAATTTTTATACATTCTTCATTCTTTATTATATTACATTTTTCAAAAATGAAAATTCTTCCTCATTCGGTAACACGAAAAATTCCACTTCCCTGTGATAAAAAAAATGAGATATTTAAATCAAAGTTCGAGAAAATTAAAAAATAATTTCTCTTCCTTTGGGGAATAGGCTAAAAAACTAATTACAGTAATTCTATGTTGAAATAATGTTACAACATCCCTTTTACGCTAAAAGGAGGATAGGATTAAGAGCTTATTATACTGGATAATACAGTGCATATCTACTGTATTATGAATAAACTCCAGTTTATAATCAGGCAACTCTTCGTCCCTCTTTCCCCGTTAACCATACTGTGAAAGTTAATTTCAACATCGAATTATTGTAATAATCTTTTAACCGACCCCTTTAAGAAGAAGAAAAACTTTGAGATGCCTCCAAAGCCCAAAATCGCATGAGTTGAGGTCTGGGGATCAGAGTGGCCAGACATTAGGAAAGTTGCGGCTGGTGACACGTTTTTATGTAAGATGGTTTTTGAGAAAGTTTTTAATGTGGAGGCTAATAATGTGAGAAGGAGCTCCAACTAGGCTTTTGCCTTTGGAGCCATTTGAAACAGCTAGTCAGTCTTGATAAACCAAGAACTATGCCTGATCCGAAAAACAGTATTTCACGACATGTCCTCAGCACTTTCCCGGACTCACTGATGTAGAACATGTTATTTTACTATTTTAAGTGGTAGCTGAAAACGAGGGACGTCATGTTGAACATGTCTTGATGTAATAAAATTTTTGACTAGAGTAAATTTTGGCTAAATGTGTAATTTATTCAAAAACACCCTCTGGTGGTGAAATTTTAAACCAATTTTTTTGCTTCCCCTCAATCAAATTCCCATCTCTTCAGTAAGTCCTACATAACATTTCATAGCGATAGTTTCGTCTGTAGACAACTTTAAAGTAGAAAAGTTTGATTATGGACATCCAGTACATTAGCAATATCTTTTAACAATTTTGTAGGAATCTATAAGAAATAAAATCACAACAAGCCTTTAAAAATTAAGAAAAATTCTATACAAATTTCAAAACTGAAATTTAATAATTTATAAAACACTTTGTAATACTCTTAATCACAAACACAATCTTTGCACATACTCTTAATCACATCTTTGGATAATTTTCTTAACATTGAGTCATTTACTTAATGGAGATATTAACTCTGACATTGTAAAGGAATTGAAATAATTCATTTTTTCTTACTTATATTGGTTGACTATCACGAGTATTTTTATCATTAATCACCTAATATTTGCAATCAAATAGTCAGTAAATTAATGCATAATTTCACTTCAATTACTGAACAGAAACTAACTAAATGGAAGAAAATAAATATTTGGAGATTCTTGTTTTCTTTGAAGGATTGGAAAGCAAAATAACTAACTGAAAATTAATTTGGAAGACAGGCATTAACTGTAAAATTATTGTAAAATGTAGTACGGAATTTTAAATTCATCTCTCAAAGTATTCAGATTAATCAAAATGAGATAATTATTTGTTTATTCTGCGATAGAAGTTGGCAGTGGGTAAAGAATTTTAAGATTTAATCTTTGTACTTTGTTTAGAATTCCATAATCATTAAACACACAATTGCTGGTACTATTCAGAAGCTAAACCTCAATCTTAATAACATCTCTGCGACCATGTTTAAAATTTTAGAATAAATATTTGTTTTCGAATTGAAGAATCTTTACTTTATTATAAGACATTATAAGTTAGAATTTTCCTACTGCTTTTGTTCAAATTAGTTTATTCCACAATTCAAGAGTCTTATTTTTGGAGGGAGGAGAGTTGATTTCGCCATAGAAAAAAAATATCATAAATAGTAGTTCTTGCTATACCACAGAAGGAAATCATCCAAAAGATCGTATTATCTTCTTTATAGTCTTTATATCAATAAATACGCCTTCAGATCCTAGTCAATCTGATATGCTTCAATATACTGCTATAAATTCGTTTACTAGAGCTGATAATAATATGATTTATTGCTCTCATATCTCTGAGTATTTCCCAAGCTTTGTTTTTTCATTAACTGTAGTATGTTTAATTTTATATTTTTATACTTCTCCAACAAATTAAATTTATTCATTTTTTTATCTAAACACTGTTTTCCTCGTTTTTCTGGATTAAATTTTTCTAACCTTTATCTTGATGAAAATTAAGGATAACATTTTTAATTTTTTCAATTTAAATAATCACGATGAAAAGTCTTGGAAATAGAAAAAATCAAGCTCTTGATTAGAAGATTTTAAACAGACCTTTTTTAATGTTTCGCATCGCATTTGTTCTAAAATATACACTGTACTTAAGTTTTTTAATTCTCATTGACTAATCCATTATACTCGTAAGAGAATTAAAGTGTTAGTTTTTTCCCACATTCTTAAGTTAAATAGTGTCTCTTTTTAAGACGTAACTACAAGTGAAGACAGGATGTCTTTTTAACAAATAAAAACATTTTTTTACAATTTAAGATTAAAAGTAATTTTTTACATCGTATACTAAAACTTTTTATCGCTTTGCGATGTATTTACAATGCAACTACGCACTGATTCCTGTATATCAAAATTTTAAAGTCGGTACAGTCGTTTCTCCTACTATACTTTAAATGCATCTAACGCTAAAGTCTGCAAATGTATAAAAAGTACCTTTTTTTTCTCTCTAACTGTTTGACGCTGTTTTAGTGCAAACAACAACTATTAGGAAACCATTTGTATCTATGGCAACTAGGGAATTGCCGCAAAGGGAAAATCTGGTTTGTGTTAAAGTAAATGATATACTTAGAATAATTTAACTCTCTCTTCGTGTAGAAAAACAGAAGAATAGTCTGTTCTTGATTAGTCTTACAGAAAAGGTGATAAAAAATTAATTTAGTATATTCCTTAACCACTTATTAAATAATCATTTGAGTTTATTTATTACATTTTTCTTATTTAGTAAGTAAAGGAGGAAAAGATTGTGCTTTTAATTACAACTCCTCATGTAAGCCGCTGCGGTTTTTTACACTCGGAAATTTCTAACAGTGCAATTTTTTTTTTTTTTAGATTTTATGTTTTAAACAGCAGTTTTATTTAGTTGTAACGAATACGGTATAGATCAATCTTTTAACGCTTAGAAACTATCCAGGATACATGACTGATCGAAGATTGATAAAGCGATGGAAGAAAAGATTGGGGTAACCAACATTGAAGAAAGAGACATGAAAAGGTACGATATAAGGTAATTTAAATGAAGCATGATTAGGATATCTCAAATAAGTGATGTGAAAACAATAGCCAAAGAACGTTGAATAAAATGAGACAGAATCTTTACGTCTACAGGTATGTGCTGCGCTTTCCTTAATCAATCACCTTGCTTACGGCGTCACAGTGACGCTCTTTTTCCCTGAAAAAATTAATAAATTATTCTAATAGATTTCTGTTACGCATATTGCATGTTGATCTATCCACAGTTCTAACAACAAAATATATTCCATTTAAAAATAAATAAAATTTAAATTTAAAAAATGATTTATTTTATAAAACTGGAATGTTTCATTCTTAGTTTTTTCTGGTGATAGGAAGTGATAACAGTATTTGTAAGTTGTTATTAAAATCCTTTTTTCAAAGAAAAGGCTTGCAAAGTATTAAAGAATAATTTTATGGTTTTTTGATATTACACGCATCCAATATTTTATATTACTGGATGAAATGATACAGATAAAAGATATAACTACTGATTTAGTAAATAATAACAGTGTGAAATAATAACACGAAACTTCATGAGAAATTTCCGATTCACGAATGTATGGAAAACATAAATTTTCCATAAAGTTTCAGAATTTAGATATAAAATTTTAGTACTTCTAGCTCTGAACTTCATACATCAACGATTATGTTCTAACTCTATATGACCGTGCTAAATGCAATAATATAAAAGCTTCACTTTTCTTTCCATAAAATGAATGATAAATTTCATTAACCTTTGATAGAAATCTCATACGAAACAGAATAAGCTTGTTTTTTTTTATTTCATAGTTAAAACTCAAAATATTTCTCAAAGGAAAAAAAATAATTTAATCAAGGGAATTGTAAGGAACGTAAACCAAGTAGTTGCGTATCGTAATGAAGTACCAAACGTATATCAAATTTAATATTGAATCTTTCCCTTTAGTAGTATTTCACATTTTTATCACTGTTTAAACTCTTTTTTGATGTGTTATAACCTACATATTTTCGAGTAGAATATTCAGTAAATTATTTGTTATCTTAATCTAGCAATCACAAAAATTTGAGTGAATTATAAGGTAAACTTTTGTCTTCTTTTGATGAAGTTCCTGGAGCTAGATTTTAGTATTAACTACAAGTCATCTGTATTACAATGCGTCTACGTATCATCAGATTACAAAATTTTGAAAATTAAAGCTTTTCAAAATTTCAGTATTAAATTTTTTAAATATATAAACGCTTCATTAACGGAACACTCGAAAAGTCTATCCAAACTGCTGAGAGTGTTACATATACAAAAATCAAAGACAAAATTTATCTAAGAGATGAAGATCTTATAAAGATATTTAGAAAAATGCAGACGCGTGGATTTGAGATCAAAATCACTATCTCCTAACTGATCTCAAATACGTGATATCGTGAATCGCAAGCTAACCTACTGAATAAAGAAGAGCTTTGAATATAATAGGGAATTCCTCTAGCTGAAACCTCCTATCAGTAGTAAGTAACATGATACAATAGAAATCCCATTACTTTTAATATTCCGTATTTTACTAAAATTCACAAAATTTCGTAAAAAAAAATGAAAACTATTTCAGGTTTAAATTTAGATATATTTACTGATGCCTTCAACTGATCACGGTAAAATTTTTAAAGTTTGTTTATCATCATAATTTTCTTTGAATAAACTGTAAGTCTAGCAATAAATCTTGTCCTATGTTCCCCAACCTTGCTCAAAAAGCTGCTACATGTGACATTTTTTATCTAAGGGTTGCAAAAGTCACCTTTCGGTTGTATAACAATAAGTTTTATCAGTGAGTACTTTCGCTGTCTTATCATAAATGCCGTTGAGTGAGAAAAAGGACCGATATATTTGTTTTATGAAACACTATCTTAGTATTACTACCAAAGTCTGTTGATTACTAGCCTGCATGTGAGCTTTTATCCCATTGAGTATCAAACTGAATTAATAACTTTCATTTCTTTCCCGAATCGAATGTTCTCTCAAAAAAAACTTAAAAGGTGGTTCTAATTTTTAAATTTATAATAAAGTTGTAACGGTTTTATGCATTCAATATCGTCTATAATACCCTAGGAATACATAAATTAAATCCTTCTGCATGAACATACATTAAATTTTTAAGGGTTATAAGTTTGTGAATTTTTTATTAGGATATTAGCAAAAATATTTCATTTTACCTTGACCTATTGCTGAAATTTGCAACCAGTACACTTAGCAAATATAATGTAACATGTTTAATAAAAAAAAGAAAAGTTAAAAAAGAAAATTAACTTTCAACTAAGTAATGTGGATTTGTTTCATTCTTTCAGACTTCAGTGTTTTATCCCTCTATATATGGTAAGCTTTGAGGAAACTTTATTTATCTTTTTGGTGCAGGAGGAAAATATCAATTTGACTATATCTGGATGCAGCTAACTAAATATCCGGTGTTGTAATTTTACTTTCATCTTAAGCCTCAAATTCCCAAAGAGAAATCAACATAAGATTTTGCATCACTTTCAGATGGATAAAATTATTATTCCAAAAAATATTTGTGAATCGTTAGACCAAAAAACACTATGTCTATCCAGCCATTGAAAGCTATTAGAAAATATAGATTCATGTTTTAAGTGTAATAAAGTTATTGTTATCCTTTAACCACAACTAAGACATGAATCATGTTCCTGTTGTGATATCAATTAAATAAGGGCAAGTGAGAAGTAACCAATAGCAATTTAGATACATCTGGCGCGACAGGAGAAAAGGAAGATGCATAAAACCATTCTGCCTCTTTTAGCCCAGAACTTATATGAATATCAATAATTTTCTTTAATTTAACTTCAAATTCTTATGTTATCACCACCCATTTTCGCTCATATCCATGTCAAACTCAAATGGAAGCTAACTAGGTGTTCAGTCTAAAGAATCTAATTTTAGGTCCTGTAAAAGTGATCCCTAGTATGCAAGGATGTGTGATGTCGATGTGATATGTGAGTCAATCGACATACTGACACTTTAATATCCAATTGTGATGTAAACATTTAGAAAAAAAAAACGTCAGATTATTTCTGGAAACGAAATGGAATGAAAAATGATAAGACTCATTTGATATTTAAAGAAAGCTAGATTAAATGAGCTCGATTGTATAAAACCTTTGATACGAATAAATTAGATAAAACTGATTCAACATTCAGTTTCATTTATTACCAAATCGGGTAAAGCCCTGAATTCATGCAATTATTTTAATTTTTTACTAATATTTACTTATAATTGTTTTAATGTGATAAATAGTATTTCTCGTAGCACACCAGGTGTAAATATGCTATATATATATATATATATATATATATATATATATATATTATATATATATTATATATAAAAGTTTTTGTTTGTATTGAAGTAAAAAGAATCGAATTTTTCTGAATCGCACGAAGCTTTGTCAAAGTTAATATCATTTAAGTGTGAACAAATTGAGAATTAATAACTATTTTGTCGGATAATCCAACCTGATAAATTGTAAGAAATATAACTAAAGCAGAAAATTTATATTATTATAGAATGGTTTCTGCCATTTGTGGCACAATAAAATCTTTACAATTTCGAACACTGTTAGGAACGATAGCCTATCAAAGTCTCGAATAACTACGGTGCCAAATCTTTATTACAATTTATTTAAAAGTATATACATATATTCAGTAGAACCTCGATTATCCGAACCTCGATTAACCGAAACCTTATAACCAAAATTTAAGCCTTATAACCAAATATTATGTATGCCGTATATATAATAGTTTTTGTCTATATTGAAGTAAAAAGTTTTCTTGAAGTTAAATCTCGTTATTCTTCAATTTTAGTTATTCAAACATATACTGTCGCCGAGTTTAAACTCCTTCCATTGAATTCCGCAACGGACTTATAAAAACAAGCTGTTACTCTTACATCACAAATAAACTCTCATCTAAATTATGATAAATAAGTCCCAACTGTGTTTTATATATGTACATGTGTGTGTTCATGCAGGGCCGTAGCCAGAAATTATTTTCGGAGGAGGACCAAGGGAGAAAGACACCTTTTGTCTGTGAATGATACTTCAATTAATGAAAGGGAAAGCACTGTATTTCCGGCCAGCGGCCTAGTAAGACTTTTATGGTCTCAGTGGTTTTTTTCTAAGAAAATAACTGTCCATGTTCAACTAGGCAGATAGCCCATACATACACAGTCGTGGGACATTGTCTATCTACAAAATAGTCTTTCAAAATTTCGGGGGGTGACCAGTCTCCCAAATCCCTCCCCCTGCCTACGGCCTTGTGTTCATGTCTTTGCAAGGTTGAAAGCATTTATGTTGTTTTATTTAATAGTTAAACGCTTTTATTTAACTTCACTTGTGTGTCAGTTGATATTTTGAAATCAATTTAAATTACCTTCCTGACTAGCTAGAGACCTAAAATTTTAAACATAGGTTCAATTCCAGTCACAATACAATATTCAATCATAAAAAAATAGATTGAAGGAAAAAAATAGAATCAGTTTGGTAAATGCAAAAATATGTTCAGAATATTTGACTTCCCAATTGTAGAGGTTTTAACCTAATGTAGCCCATCTATTTGCAAGCGGCATAACTAAAAATTTAAACAAAATTTTTAATTTTTAGTGTATTTTTATCGTTTTTCTTGTTGAATAAAAGCTAATTTTTTTAAATATACTTTTTATATTTATAACTTATTTTTCCTCTATACATACAGGTGATGGCTAAAAGCATATTACCATAGCCTGCTTCCTTTTTTAATATCTTATTTAGAAAGCCGCAGGGTAAACAGCAAATAATTTTTTGGGGGGAGGGGAGGATGAAGGTTTAATATATACAGTAGAAGCTCGATTATCCGAAGTAATTGGGACCGAACCTACTTCGGATAATCGAGAATTCATCAATAATCATCTAGTCTAATATGTAGTATCGTCATTGGTGAAATAACATTCGATTGTTTTGGGATTCGGCAGTATGACTTTCCAAATGTAGGAATGGGGTTTGTTTTTGTTTAGAACAGGGATATTTGAAAGTGGGGAGAGTACACTCATAACGGGAATGGTGCTTGAGAAGGAATTCTAAAAAAGGGATTTCCAAAACATTTATCTGCACTCGTGGTTTGGAAAGGACGGCTTGCATGCAAAAGGAATGTGGGGGAAAAAAAGAAAACTTTAAAAATGTATATTTGTAAACAGAAAATTTTGTATGATAGTAGAAAGTGTAAAAAAGTGAAGCAGAAAACAACTTTGGTTAACGAAGAGTTTCGGTTAATCGAGGTTCTACTGCATATATGTATATACTTTTAAATAAATTGTAATAAAGATTTGGCACCGTAGTTATTCGAGACTTTGATAGGGTATCGTTCCTGACAGTGTTCGAAATTGTAAAGATTTTATTGTGCCACAAATGGCAGAAACCATTCTATAATAATATAAATTTTCTGCTTTAGTTATATTTCTTACAATTTATCAGGTTGGATTATCCGACAAAATAGTTATTAATTCTCAATTTGTTCACACTTAAATGATATTTACTTTGACAAAGCTTCGTGCGATTCAGAAAAATTCGATTCTTTTTCTTTAATGTGATTCGTCTCTGTCTTCATTCTCCTTTTTCTTGTGGTCTTACTCCTGATCTGAGCATATGATCCCCTGTGTTGTGGCCCCTCTAATTGTTGGGTTATAATCAATTGTGACGTAACCTTCAAAGTTTGTGTCAATAAACTTATTCAATCCTCTTGGAAAGATTCATAATTTTCATCGGACATAATTTGGTTGTCTTCATTTGGTTGTCTAAAGCCGGATTTAGAGAAATAGTTGTTTATTTTATTTTCCTTGTTCTCCTAAATTCCACAAAAAATGATACTTCCGGGAAAGATACAATTTTTACGATAGATGCGGTAAATGAATAACCTATGAAAGATAAATATGGGAACTAATAACGTCTCTATGGGATAATAACGTCTCGGGACAGCATGATCAAACGATCATTAAGAGAAATCGAATAATGTGGGAATGATAGATTGAGATTCCACTGTATTTTATTTCATCACCGTAATGCAACAAGTCTTCACTACAAATCTGATTTCATAAGAGAGGAAGAATGATTTATCTGATGAATTTTACAAGAATTTTTCTCTTTTTCAAATAAAATTGCCCTTAGGCGTATTGCGAACTGCTGAAGAGAAGCGAGACATACTTTGAACTCAGAGTCTGGGAAACTAGAACTCTTTATCGGTTTGTTAATCTGCTGTCAACGATGATAAATCTTGAATTTAACATATTTGATAATTTCGCTAGTAAAAGCTGCGTAATACATGTTAAATCCACTTATATCCTTTTCCTTATAAAAATATAATTTGAATAATTTTTCCTTGTACTACGAAAAAGTGTTACTACAGAACCTGCATTACTAAATTGTTGTAAGATTCATCAATTTTTCATAAACTTATACTAAAGATGATTTTATAGAAAAAAAAAGGGGATCTTGAGGGTTATCTTAATTAATTATTTTTCTCCTGCATTCAAACTTTTATAGAATTAAATAATTTAACAACTCCTATTAGAAAATGTTTCATTACAATTGAATTTCATAATTTATGTCATGGAATGTTCGTATTTTAGCGTTGACAGAGGGAGAATTTTTTAGTCCAGGAAAAAGCAAGCTAGCTTATAGCCACTCGAAAGATAGTGGTAGAAGTTGCAGGTCCAAGACATTTTATGTAGATAAATAATTAATAAAATGAACTTTTTAAATGAATTGGTATTAATAAAATATTACCTTTATTCAGAGAAACCTTTTCGACAAAGTCAACAATTCAGGATATTTTACTATTTTAGCTTACAAGACTTGATGTTTCTGGTGTTGAACAGTTTTCATTATGTATGGGTTCATGAATGTAAATATGTAATGCGATACTTTTTTTCGTCCTTGTACCAGCGATTGATCTACCTCCAAATGCATTAACCCGTACTCTTTTAAATCAGAGCCAACATCTTGGGCTTGAAATGTGCAAATTTGTAAAGCAAAGTTACGATGGAGCTGAGAACATGAGAGGACTATAGAACGGCGTTTATGCAAATTTAAAAGAAATTTATCCTAAAGCTACTTACGTTCATTAAATAAACCATCCTTTGAATCTTACTTTATCTGCAGCTTTATTAATTTCATTTATAATGAATTACAATGATACTGTAAAACAATGTAATTTATTCCAAACTAATACTTATGCTGTCAATACTTTGAAAAATAACATTTAATGTGTTTTTCCAGAGAGTAAAAAAGGGGTAGATTACTTATATTATGAGAAATATGATTTATGAGAAACACGATACAATCATTGTTTTCATTGTATTATTCGATGAAATTGTCCTTAGCTTACATTAGCTATGTGTGTCAAATAAAACAGTTTCAACTGCTGCAACTGAAAAAGCTTCTTTTTTAGTTTCTCTTCTGGTCTGGGAAAAGCTTCTCTTTACCTTCAAAATCCACTCCCCGACTTTCTATCGTCATTAGTTTATACAAAGAGCATTTTTCAAAACATGCAAGATAGTTATTTTCGTGAAATATTTTAAACACTATCTAAAACATCAAGTAAAAATTTCGGTGAGATAAGAATCCCAGAATATGAATAAACAAACAGGTCGAGAAAATAATTTATTTGATACACCAGAACAATATTATAGACATGCTATATTTTTACCTTGTTTGGACGAGCTAATTTCACAATTACAAATCTGATTTGATGAAAAAAAAATATTTTCATCTATTGAAATTATAATACCAAAGTATGCATCTCCCGAAAAAGTTAATTCACTAAACAACTTTAAAATCTACTTTCAGGTTAATACTTCTGATTTTGTAATAAAAGCCCAATGTTTGTTATGATGTCAATAATGGAAATGCGATGAAGAAAATTTAAGATCCAAACAGTCAATGGACCCTCTTGTATCTTGTGAAGAGTATCCCCCCCATGTATACAAATTTATTCAAATTTTGTGTACCTTACCCGTCTCCATTGCAAGTGTCAAGAGATCGTTTAACAATGAAAACTAAAAATATTTTTTCGCAACAGAATTGTCAAGAGTGGGACAACTTTAGCTTTACTTAGAATAATTAAATTACTGCTATAAAATGGTAGTTTTTAAGTACAAGATCCCAATTTTAGTGAATTTCTGAAAAAACTACAATTTAATTTACTATATCTAAAAATTTTTCCACAGTGTATTGATTTAGATTTATAGAAACTACTTGTATTGCAGATGTCCCCATACTAAAAATGTTATGTAAATAAATATTCTTGAAGAGAGTTATTACTCCATCAAACCACTTAATAATTTAAGACATCCATATAATAAAGTCTTATTTCTCATTTGAATAAAGTTCTCCTTAAATAAAAAAGAACTTTTTCTAACTAGTTTCCCACTAATCCAGTGTGTTAAAACTGGAGTGCAGATAAGTGCTCTAAGTACAGTTCATGCTATTGAAGATGTAGAGGAAAGATAATACGTAAAAGTATATTTAAAATATACTTTTTTTACCAGGAGTAATGGATATATTTCTTACTGTATCGATAGTATTATCAGAGTATCGTTTTGTTAACAGCGAAGATTACTTAAACGAAATATTATTTTTAAAATTATTTATGACAGTAGATAATTAAATATATGGATATTTTCCGGGTGCATGTTATATAAAACAACTTTTTGCTTCAATTGCAATTGATTACGTAGAAGAAAAAATAACGGAGAGGAAATATCATGGAAGAAGATAAACTAGAAGATAAATATGAATGCAAACAGCGCCATCTAGTAGATTTGATATTAAGTATATCAGTGCAAGTTAGATTTACTCGTCAGTCGGAGAGGGGTTTAGGTCGGAGTGGTAGTGTGTGACTGCGCTTGTTTTTTATTGAACGTTTGTTTATTTTGTAATCCTTTTTTTATTTAAATCACCTTTTCCAAATTTCATATGCTTTAGCTGTTTATCTGTTCGTGTAATAGTAGAAACAGTGGACGGAGTGCAGATCTCTGTAAAGTCCGAGGTAAAAATCAACACTTACTGTCGTTTTGGCTCCGATTTCTGGGGCATTTCTGTTATTTGACTGTATTTCATGAGAAGCATTAGTTTATCTTTTATCAATGTTTTGTTGTACCCAATCATAATCCCCGTTTTTTATAATAAAATTTTAGTCAGAAAATGAATCAATTTAACATCAAGTTTTTCCTTTAACTAAAATGCTTGCTTTTAGCGTTAAAACATATCAATGCTGTGACATATTTTATAATATTCGTTTTTTGTATCTTACTAATTCATTAATCTTTTCGATTCCAAAAAACAAGTGTTTTCTGGTATCTTCAACATTATGATCTCGTTCGTTTTTTTAATCCTTTTAATACTAAATTGTACCTAGTTTGTTGCTCAACTACTGAGACTGAAAACAATGCTATGAAATGTAGTGTTCAATCTTATTTCTTTCTATAAATATGTATAGTGAATTTTAACACATTTACTTTTATTAAAATTGATCCATTTCTGGACTCTATATTTTGTTTTTATACCTAATGTTTATTTATTTTTGCATTTTTACTGTTATTTTTCATGTAATTAAAGCAGTATCTTTAAAGCGTTATTTTTACTAGTATAAAGCTTATGCATAGCAAAGTATCACACATATATGTAATTATAAAAATACTTTATAATATTGAATAAATATGCAGTTAGCTCTTAAAATATAGTTGGATTTAAAATAAAAAAATTAATTTAAAAGCCTCCTGAATTCTTTATTAAGTACTACAAAAATACTTGATGAAAGATAACTGCATAAGTTATGGCTCATTAAAAAGTAAATTTTATTAAATGTAGATTTCTGAATTTCTCAAACTTCCAATTCATTAGTATAGTTATTTAAATATATTTATACATTTCTTGACTTTTCACCGTGTGATACAGTTAATTTATTTCTTAATATTACGTAAAACCTCTGCTATTCATATGTAATGGTCCAAGCTTCCTTATCTAACTTATTTATATGTTTTTAAAAATAAATTCATTTTGTATAGCAGGTTTCAGCTCTTTTAAAAGGTGTGATTGTAACTTAGCAAAGTGTTTATAACTGTTAGAATTGTTTACCTTTTTTCATCCACTTTGCTAATTTGTATAAAAACAAATGCTTACTGCTATGAAAAAATCATAAATACAGTTATAAATTAAATTTGTAATTGAAAAATTCTGTTCTTAAGCAAAGTCGATTTATCATATACCAGACCGCTTGTCAATTTTGAATTTTATCATTTTACGAAGTTATATATTTAATAAATACAGACTATGCAGGTTTTAAACTTAAAAATAAATTGCAGTTTGCACTCTACAGTATGATCAAGAGGTGCTTTGTAAGGTATGAATTAGATGGTTTAGGATGTTATTCATAATGTGTTCTTAACGCTTCTCTAGAAATTAATCATTGTTAGTTAGAAAAACAAGATTTCATAGCAACATTTAAAAGTCATCAATTTTTCATTCAGATATTTTACGTATTATTTCCTTATGCTTAAAATGTGTAGTACTCCACTCATGGTTAAAATTATTGGAGAGAAGATTAAAATCACTCTAACACAAGCTTGATTGGTACCTCTGTTAATGTTCTAACAATTCTCATTATTTTATATTGATATTCAACATTATGCTTTTAATAAATGAGATATATAGATATATGTATGATTGTGAGTGGGCATTCGAAATATATGGTCTGTTGAGTAAAATGAGATTTCATGTGTGTGTGTGTGTGCATTTACAGTTGTTCATTCTTTTTGTAGTGGTTTCTATAACTTTCTATATAATTGTTTTTAAATTTATAGATGTAGTAGAAATTAATATGTATGTATAGAGTGAAAACTTGCTAATTTTAAATTCTTTCTAGATAAAATGATGTATTTTTTGATGGTTTGCTGAAATATTTGGCAGGAGACATGTTCTTTATAAGTTTTGTATTATTCTCTTCTTAACTGAATGAGATTCTTCCTCAACTTATCAGTTCATATATCATGAAATAATATCTGTATGTGGAGTTTAAAAAAAGATGTTTTTCTCCCCAAGTATCTATATTTATGTTTCAAAACTACAATCTGGAATTAAACTTCTAGCTTTATTTTCTACTAATTTTATTGATAAATAAGAAAAGAATTTTATATTACGATATTAATCCTGACATTTAGCTAAAACTTGAATTAAAGTTCCAAATTAATGTATTCAGAATATTATCACCACATTCTATAAATATGTAATGCTTTTAGAATCATATGATAATTAAAGTATTTCCATTGAATCAAAACCTTGCAGAATATTATTTTTTAAAAAAATCACAAGGGAAATTATTCTGAAATGTTTTGTAATTTATATTCAATACAAATTACAAATTAATGTATAAATGAGTTGCATAAATATTTTTCTCCAAATGTAATTATGAAAAATTTTTATAATATGCTACTAATTTCAGTAGATATTTTTTGTCCTATCTGTCATTATTTATAAACAAATTAAATATACTGAATTTATTGTATGATGAACAAAATAGTTTTGTGTATAATTTTGAATATGCTTAAAATGCTCAAATTTGTTCATCATTTCTTTGCTCTTTTCAATGGACTGCATGATCCTAAAGAAATAAAATTTCACGTCATAAGAATATGCAATAAGGATATGTTACATAGAAATAATATAATTCTTAAACAAAATGTAAATACTGTGTAGATAAAACTTCTAAGCTTGAATATATAACATCTCAAATACCATTAGCTAAATTTTATTTTGAATTGGAATTAAAAAAAAAAAAAAATGTTCCTTTAATTAATGGAAAATCTCTTGTTTTCACAGATTAGAACCGTCAGTAAGTTTCGATACGTTTAATGTCTGTTAGGAAGGTGAAATTAAAGAACTAAAGGATACGTGAAAAGAATATTATCCCGAGAAGGTATGTCAATATATTTAATTTTGTGCTTATATGTAATAAAAGTGATGTAGAAAGGGAAGTAGAACATCTCCCCTTGCCATTTGCAGTTAGATACTGGTTAACTTTATTGCTTAATTTCGGCAGGACTAGAATAAACCACTTAAGGACCCTATGCACATATCTAATATATATATAAAATATATATGTATATTTACTGGACTCCATCCCTCCCTCTCTCAGAAGAAATAAGGCACACAAAAATGTAAAACCATAAATAAAACAACGTTGATGGGGGGAAAAAACCAAAACAAACATAAATTTTAATTAATAAAAAATAACTTAATGTACCACAGTAAATTTTAGTTTTTCTAGAATGTTAATCTTTTTGCATTAATTAAAAAAATTAAATTTATTTTATTAAATGTCTAACAAAAAAACGAACTACGGAGAAAATGTATAATTATATAACATGTTTAACAGGGGGAAAAACATATAAACAAACGATTTTCAGTTTAAAAAAAATTATACAAATACACAAGCTATTATAAACATGCAACAATGAATTATATAAAAGTGCGATTAAAATATGATTTATGGCTATTACTTACGTCGATTTCACTAGAGTAGTTCAAGGTTATGATTATTTAATTTTATTTTTTTTATTTTTAAGCCCGATATGTATTTTGGGGATATTTAAATGTATTTTAATAGGATAGTTATGAAAGAATGCTGAATTGCTAAACTGGTTGTCCTTTCACAATACCTGCATCCACGAACTAACTCCGTAGTTTCATAATTCTCATTCTCGGTGATTAGAAATATCGCTGTAGATGCTAGAAGATAGGTATTGTATTACTATTTGTTTATCCAAATAGTCAAGAATGGCCAGGTGGTCTTTTTATAATGCTCTACGTTTATTTAAAAATAAAACTCATCGCATCCGATATTAATTAGCCGAAATTAAAAAAAAAAAATTCAATCCTAGCCGGCCTTTTTTTTTTCTAAATGGGTATAGGCAATGTTGAAAGCATGGCTCCATTCCAAATCACTTTATTTTTGTTTCTACATTTCTGTATTGTTCAAAACAGCTGTGGAACAGTGTATTGGGTCAGGAGACTTGGTGGTGGTTTTTAATTATCATGTGTGATGAATAATATTTGTAATGCATAAGCAGCATACAACCGCGCATGCCTTTATGCAGTAAATCATTACTTTTTGTATTGATGCAATTATACGAAGTCGTTTCCATCTGATGTACATTAGCTTTGTGCCTTTTAGTCATTTTTTAGGATTAAACAATTAATCTCGAAATTATTGAGGGCGCTATTCGATTAGCAAAAATAGGTTTAAAAATACCGTTTTATTGTCACTGCGCGCAGCAGTACGGGGAAAAGGAGAAAGGCAAGCCCTCTGCATCCACAGATGTCTTTTATTTTGTATTTATTATTTTTTTTATCTATTATCTGTATATGAAAGTTTTTTAATCATATTGTAAACGGACATGATGGTAAAAATTTCTTCATTTCTCTAATGCAGATGAGCTATAAATGACATAGTGATTTTATATAATATACAGGATTATATCATCGTATAGACAAATAAGACAAATCTGTAAGCCCTGGTCAAATTGCTATTTCGAAAAGAGTTGTAAATAATTTACTTCTCTGCTGGACAACTGTATATAATAAATGAAAATTATTGCTTCTTATATGGTTACAAGGTTTAGTCCGTGTTCGCTGGGGACATAACAATGTAATACTTTTGATATTTCTTTGTCGTTTGTACTTTTTTTAAAAGTTAAATCGTTTGCATATATTCTTTAGTCCTGTTATTAAAATTTGTTTTATATTTTCACGTTATTTAGTTTAGTTTTATTTATTATTTTACATTTTTGTATTCTATTTCTTGTGGGAGAGGGAGGGGACCTGATAAGTAAATGTTTTGGGCCTAAAGTGGTTTGATTACACTAAAACTGCTGTTCTTAAACGGTGTGGCCACGGCACCATAGGGTGCCTAAAGCTTGTATGCCAGAGGTACCTTTGCAGTAATCATAATAGAGAATCATAGTGATTTGAGAATATAATCTAAACGCCCCAAAAACATAAAGGAAATAATAAAATTCTTTCAACACATTCAAGAAACAAATAGTCATTAAATTTGCGCAGTTTGCGTTTTCCTCCGTGTCGAAACCTCTATGAGGGTTGTTTTTTAGCAGGACGAGGATGCAGCGAGGTAAAAGAACCGCTGCACTAAGAAACATGCCCGACGTATTCACTGCTGGGTTAGAAAGTTATTATGCAGCACTGACATAACGTCCTTATAATCTAGAACACTCTAGACGGCTATCCTTACAAAATTCGAGAAATAATGACTGAGTCATACACAAAAATTTTTTGTATTTGTGAGTTGCAGTTTTTATTGTGCGTTATTGCTTGTACGTAAGTTGTGTTGGATTTGAAGGGATTAGGTGGTCATATCAAGAAATTTTAATCATCTCTTTTAGCATAAAATATTTTAATCCTTAATAAATTTCACTAAAATTGTGGGACACTCCAGTATTTTTCGTTAAAAACTTTTGCAGTTTGGTGTAGTTATTTCGTTAGTCTTTAAATTCGATCCGTTGAATTGTTAAAATATTTCTTAATATTGTCCGAAATTTGACTTTCCGTTTTAAGTAATAATCCAGAACATTCTTGAATAGTGTACAACACTTAAATGTGTCTCGTATACGTAGCTATAGCGGTGGATCGGTCAGTGACTTCGTTTTGTTGTCCGCGATCCGCAAATTCTTGGCTCGAAAACTAATAATGTTAAGACCGATTGGAAATGACCATTAAATATAAAAGGTTGAAAAGTTTGTTGTACAGAAACGAGGAAAATTTTTTGGGCTTCAACACACACATCACATTAGACTTCCTTTAATAAAAAAGTTTTCTTTATATGAGAACCTGATAAACTAGGAGCTTGAATACATACTTAAGTTGACAACAATTCACTGCCGGTCCCGGCTTTTAAGCAACCTCAAAGAATGTCGCCCCACAAGCTTAAAAATAACTTAAACTTCTAAATTTTTCGGTAGAAAAACTGAATTACAAACGAGAATTACATTACATTCTTATTCAGTCATATGGCATCTCGTAGTTAAGGAAAACTATTTTATTGAAAAACAAAATTTTTGTCTCTCCTAAATTCGATCGCCAGAGGCAGTTGCCTACCATCTAGGGTCAACCCTGCCACAATTGGTTTGGTTTCGAGCACTGTGGTGCCGAACGCTGGCCGATTGGTTAGAGCACTGATCGTCGGTACCGGAGTTCGTGGGTTCGAATCTCACTATGGCATGGATGTTCGTAGCCGTTCGGAATCGGCTTTAAGCAGTAGGTCCCTGTCTCATTAGCCCTCGTGTGCAAAACAGTAGACCGTAGCGCTCCAAACCAAAATCGAGCACTGTGGTAAATCTTTATGCGCGGAATACGGGAGTTACTGCTTAAAGCCTATTCTATAGTCTGTGGATATGACTCCAGTTTCTGCATGGATGTTTGTAGCTGTTAGGAATCAGTTTTAAGCAGTAGGTCCTAGTTTAATTATAATCTAATGTTACAAAATCTGACCTCAGCAAAACCAAATTTACTGGACAACTAGAGAAACTGGTTAGAAACTCAGCAAACAAAATAAAAAGTGAAACATTTGGACAGATCAGATGGCTAAATTTATCTATATAAGCTGAGTGGGAAAATGTAATCTCTTTCAGCAATGTGTATAAAAACTGGGTAGAAGGTATTCACTACTGATTTTAAAATTAAATGAAGGTTTTAAAAATATTCCTAAAAATTCCATCCTTTGTACTTGTTTTAGACCACAGTGGGCAGTTTGAAAACAATTTCTTAAAGCATTTTAACAAATTTTTCAGAAAACCCATTTCTATTCCAATGAAATTTCTCTCAAATTGGGTCTAGATATAACAATATTTACCCCTTTTTACACAAAAGAAACCTTTTTAAAACTATTTTCTCAGATTGGTTTGGAGAAATATTTCTTGGCCCTGTTTATCTATACCAGTTTTGTACTTTTATTGTATAACTGTTAGTAAATTTACCATTCTGTCTGTTCAAAAGCATTATGGTAACATTTTAAATAAAGGTAGGAAAAAAGTTCATAATTATCTGAGGGTTGCTAGTAAAGAAAAGTTTAAAATTAATTGGTTTTGTTAGCTCTCATGTAGCAATAAAAATAGACCAAAGCTCTCCACACTAAACAGCTATAAACATCTCTGACAGAATAGGATGCAAACCCATGGTCTCAATACCAAAAGGCTTTACCTATTCAGCCATTTAGAAAAGTAAGATTTGAATAATAGAGGAATCTGCCTGCAGTGCCATAAAATATTTTCCTTATATTAAACTGCATAAAATTTGTACTATCTTAGATAGAGTCATGCACAGATGCTCTCTTTTCTTCTGACATAAAAAAATCCTTTAATGCTTATTAATATATATAACATATATTAATAAGCATTAAAGGATTTTTTATGGAGGTAATAAATATTGCTTGTTTAAATGACTGTACTTATCATTTTTACATTTCCTATTTTAAAAAAGGTATTTGGTTGCCTAAATTTCCCTACCTAGGGAAGGGTATTGCTTTTTCATAATATATTTCATGAATTCAAATCCTATTGCATGTATAACTGTTTGTATACCAACAGAATAATCTTCAAGGAGTAGGTCCCAATTTAATTTATTATTGCTTAATAATAGTTGAATATTATCCTTCAACTAAGCTTACATCCAGCCAAAACTCAATGGATGTGCACAGATGCTGCATCACAGAGTTACCTCTTGCTTAAGAAATTTATGTTGTTGATGTTTCAGCACTACATACTTCAAGGGATGTATTTAGATTTTATTTGGAAAGGGGTGACAACTACCAAATGAAGCAATACTATTTTCTCTCATCTTCCACTTAAAGCAGTAACCATAAAACATTAAATTATTTTTTCTTTAATGAAGTAGAGTTATTATTTCCAAGTTAATAGCCAAATTGCATCTGTAAATAGCTAATTTTGTTTCATTATTATATAATAACTATTTTATTATTTTAGGATGGATTTAGCCAATGACAGTTTGGTGCAACCAGGACCTTCAAAGTATGTTATTGATGTTTAAAGTAGACTTTAAAATTATACTTTCTTTTTTAGTCGCCTAAGTTATTATCATACAGTTAATTTTTGGACTTTAGAAAAATTCTTATTTTAGGGTCCTTAAAATTTTATTTCAAATGTGCAGTATGTATAATTTAAATTAAGTTATACTTTTATCTTAGATTAAAGACTTGAGTTCTAATTAATCTTGTTAAAGTTTTATTTATATTTTTCTTTCACATTAAGTAAAATCAGCTTTAGAGGAAAAATTTATTGATCAAACTAATATTTTCTGTTTAAGAATTTCTTTTTTAATAAATTTAAAAAACTGGATTTTTTTTTCTCTGTATCACTTCTAATGTTAGTATTTTATACTTAGAGTTGTATTTTGACTAACTGCATTAAATACTTTTTTAGGCGAGACTTATTAGACAACATAGTTGTACCAAGAGCTTCAGTTGCAGAGAAACTGTTTGATGAGTTGTCACTTTCTGATAGCTCTGAGTTCTTGGATGTAGAAGATGAAACTAGTTTGAGGAAAAGATTATTCCCAGCCCCTATTTTGACTGAAGATGCATTAGCTCATACTCTAGTATGTTTCTTATATTCTGTGTTTAAAGTATTTTATAAGTATTTTGTACTTGCTTTCTAACAAGGCTGCCACTAGCAATAACAAGCCATAGTACCAAATTTCATGCTACCCTCCACCTACAGTCCTAAATGAATCTTTTGTAAATTGCTTATAAGCAGGAATGTTGTGAATTTAGATTTCAAAACTATTAAATTTTTAAATTTTAAACCCATATAGTAATTTAAATTTTGTATAAAAATTATAATTAATACATATAATTAACATTATACAATAAGAGCTGGATGATGTTTGGTACAAATTATGCAGCATAAAAATGCTGTTTGTACTTTGGAAAAACCCTGGAATTCTAGAAATTTCAGTCTAACCATATCCAGATATAAAGAAAAACAAAATTAAATTATTTTGCCTGACTGGTTAATTTTGAAAGCAAATAAAATATGTAACAAATTCTGATTCTCAAAAACTCTCCTAACTGCTGTGACATGGTCTACTAGACTCCAAAACTTAAAAAAGCAGATTAAAACTTTGTAAGCTACTTTGATAGTATACTGTAAGAAAGTACTGAAAAGGGCAAGGGTCATTTACAATTTTGAGGGATAGAAAAGCTTTGGGATGAAAAGTGATTTAATTCTACCCTGCCTCTTATTTTTCATTTTCTAATATTTGCTTTTTACATCCTTAACTTAAAAGTCCATAAGTTTTCCAGGATTTTTCCCCCCTGTACAAACACCTTTTAGAATAAGAATGCTATTTCATTTTTTAAGGAGAAGCAGGTTTCAGTTATCAGTGAGTGTAATTTAAAAACATAGCATTACAAGTTGAGGAGTAATGGAATGATGAGTTGGCAATTATTTCATAAAGTCATTAAGGACATAAAGGTAGGAGAAAGTTGTTTTTCAAAATATCTTTTTACAAAATATAAATTTTTGATAAGCTAAAAAGATTTAAAAACTTAATAGCCTTACAGACCCCTAAGATTCTGGGCTCAGGTACTATGGTACTGGTATCTCCTCCCAAAATGGCTGCTTTGCTTTCTGAGATTGGTGTCTGATACCTAATGCATAGGAATAATACCAGAGCTAAATGTTTATCAAATAAGCCCAGAAAGTGATTTGAAGGCTATTCAAATAAGCTAAGGCAATTTTGAAGTTGAAATTATTTGATTTAGTTTATGTTTCTTGTATTTTATTTATTCAGCATTTGATTGTATAATGATTGCATGATTGTGAAATAAAAATTTCTCAAAGTTAACAAAATCATTTGCTGAACATTTTTATTGGAAGGAAATGATCTTGATTTTGTTAATAAAAAGTTAGAATGAATATGAATATTTTTGGGATGTTGATATTTTGAATGTT
Organism: Pardosa pseudoannulata; assembly: GCA_032207245.1. Classification (NCBI taxonomy): domain Eukaryota; kingdom Metazoa; phylum Arthropoda; class Arachnida; order Araneae; family Lycosidae; genus Pardosa; species Pardosa pseudoannulata. The sequence continues at coordinate 129,655,334 of CM063502.1, read as the reverse complement.
GATTCCTTTTTATATAAATATAAATTTTGTATTTTTACCTTTTTAGGAACAAAGTGATTCTGATGAATTTGGTAGTTTGGACATGTCTTTGCCTGCAAGAGCTGCAGAGCAAGCTGAACATATTGTAAGAAAAGTTTTGGAAGAGGCTGAAAATGCTGAACAATTAGTGAGAAAACTTTGGGGTGGTGCATGGAAGGTGTGTAGCACCAAGATACTTTTATTTTTTCTGTGGTTATTATTCTAATCTGAATTTGACTTTCAGACGAATTCTGTTCTTACTGTACTTTCAAATAGTTGCAAATATTTTTTAAAGTAAATTTAATTTTAAAAAGTTTAGTTCTACATTATTTTCTAAATAAATACACAATAAAATTTACAAATTTTGAAAGAATAAACTGAAAGGTTTGTTATTTAGGACTACTTAAACCAGTGTTAGCCACTTAAGGGCTAAATAGACTAGCATCTATTGCTTAGACTTGGTACTAACATTTGTGAAGAAAGTTTTATATATAAGTGGTTGTATTGAGCGCTAATAATTGTTTCTTTACCACTTATAGTATTTGCATTTAATCTATCTTATTTCAATATTTCTTATAGACATATTAAAAGCATTAAATTTATTTTCTGTGTATTGTTTCAGGTTTGTCATTTTAGCCATTTACCAAAATGGCTTCAAGATAATGATTTCCTACATAAAGGCCATCGTCCACCATTAAGGTCCTTTAGTGCATGCTTCCGTTCTATATTTAGGATTCATACAGAAACTGGAAATATCTGGACTCATTTATTAGGTATCTATTTTCATGAGTAAAGTATACCTTTTCCATATGCATTCTGGCCTGTTTGCTTTTATATTCTGGATTGTTTTATTCATTTTATTCTTTATCTTTTTACTTTGCTTTTTTTATGACCATGGTTTAAGTTTTAGTAATTTGTTTGGCATATGCTCCTAGAGAAGTTGTTGCCATAAAACTCCATATAACTAATAAACCAGCTGTATGCCTTTTGTAATATAAAATTGTAATTAAAAATCCATTAGTGTTTATAATTATATATATATATATGTGTGTGTGTGTGTGTATTATATGTATATTATATGTATATTTATATATGTGTGTGTGTTTGTTTTAATATCAGTTTTTAAAGAATGAGATTCAATTCTTAATATCTCCTGAAATCATTATTGAAGTTATTCAATTCATATATAAATTTAATTGTTACATTGAATTCATAAATTGATAAATATTGACTCAGTTTTTTATACTTGTTTTTTAACTTTTTAAAGAATGATTTCAACTTTAAAACTTTACACTTTTGATTAACATTGCATCCTTTTCTATATTTGCTCATTTAATTCAGTATAAGAAATGAACTGAAATCTAACCATTTTCAAATGTATGCCAGATATAATAAAGATTAACATATAATTTATTAAACTTTTTCCAAAGATGTAAAAATTATTTACATTGAAAGAGGCATATAATCTTTTTTTTTTTTTAACTTTTGAAAACTGTTGCTATTCTGAAAATTATTGGAACAAATCCAACGACAAGTTTAAGTGTTTTTTAAGAATATAAAATTTATAAATTTGTTTACAAGTTAAGTGAGAAATGATTATTAAAATGTATTTTTTATGGATATACATTGTGTTTTTATCCTATTACTAATTCTGCTAACTCAATCCACAGGATGTCTTCTATTTGTTGGAATTGCAGCATATTTCTTATCAAGACCTTCAGATCTTATTCCTTGGAAAGAAAAGGCAGTTTTTGCTACATTTTTTGCTAGTGCCATAATCTGTTTGGGAATGTCTTCCATGTTCCATACTGTAAGCTGTCATTCTGAACATGTTGGAAAACTTTTTAGCAAGTATGTTTTCAAAATATTTAAATTGTTATTTTTATTAAATGTTTTTATTTAAATTAAAATTACTATAGTGCCATTCTGGGCACCCTTATTTCATTATTCTTATAAACTTTATTTCATTCTATAAAATGTCTAATGTCTATTATAAATCTATTGTTCGTCTGTCTTTGGTTCTTTTAAGTACTCAGATAGATAGTGAAAGACAAGATTAAGATTTTTGGCCTCCTATTGAAAAATTTTAAATAGCAAAAGTTTGTGTTGCTATCGGTTTCAAGGGAAAAAATCCTTTTTACTCAGTTGTAGACATTATAGACCTTAGCAATTCTTAAGGATTTTATTTTCTTTTTTATACCCAGAGATTAAATAATGTGGTTAGTTTACAGTATGTAGACTCTAAAATGATATCTCTAAAATTATTATTAATGGAATTACACATGAAAGAAATTACATTGGTCGGTTGGTCAACTGCATTTCTTTTTATCATTAATGGGTGTTTAAATGTGTCTGTCTACTTATTTGATACACTAAACAGTTTTCTTATTACTTTTACTCAAAGTACTTTATTATAAGCAGCAATGAATGCTGCTTATAATAAAGTACTTTGTGATATCTTGAATGAAAAAAGTATTGCAATATGTAACTTGACAGTCATTTCATATCTAAAGGCCAAAGCAATGTTGAAAGCTTTACAAACTAGAGTATTCTTGTGTGTGTGTTACTATAGTTGTAAAGAAATAGCTTTAAAATGTTATTTAATAATATTGAAATATTTTAAAGCATTGTCTAAAATATTTAAGATATGCATACTTTATGTAAGTAATCATAATTTTTAATAGGTTAGATTATTGTGGAATTGCTGTATTAATCATTGGGTCATTTGTTCCCTGGCTTTATTATGGCTTCTACTGTGACTATCAGCCAAAAGTATTCTATTTTGTTCTTGTTAGTGTACTTGGTACAGCCTCCATCATAGTTTCAATGTGGGACAAATTCAGTGAACCCCAATTCCGTTGGCTACGAGCAGGTGAGTTATGCTATTAAGCTACATTTATGAGATTTTTTTAAAGTTATTACTGTAGTACTTCAAATATTTTAATGAATGAATGAATGTTTTTATATAATTTTAAAGCAACAAACTTGTTTGCTTGTTTTATTTTTTTAATGTAAAAGTAATGAGACATGAAGAGGTATCTCCTTAATTTTATATAATTTTATTAAAATTAAGTGTTAAAAAATAAAAAATAATTTCTTCATTGAGTAGATGCATGGATTGTGCTGGTCCTGAAATTTGTGAAATTATTGGGGAAAAAAATATGCACTGAAATATAGTAATTTGTCCTGAAATTTTCAGATTTTCATCATTACGATGATTTATGTTTTGTTTTTATAGCCAGAAACATCCAACTTATTGCAAACTAAACAAAAAAATAGATGCATTGGCATTGAATTTAATTTTGTTAAAGTTTTTTTTAAGAAATTTATTTTTGAAATAGTTCTTAATTTATGCTAATCCTTTAAGTTTAATATTTTGCCATTTTTGTCAAAAAAATTGTTTATTTGTAATTTTTTTTTAAATTTTTTCTTTTTATTAACTATTTAATTTTTGCTATGTATACTGTAAACAATTTCAAATGCACATGTATTTGTTTAAAAGTACAGTAGACTGAGTTTATATCTTAAAATTATGCTGTGTGGTTCTGATTTTTTAAAAATTTGATTTGTGGTCAGTATTAACTTTATATATATATGTTCTCCTCCTCTTTGTAGTTTATAAAATTTGTAATTTTTAATTTCTTATATTTATAAACTCCTCTCTTTTATATTTTGATCTGAAACTTTGAAAAAACAGCAGAATAAAAATTTGCATTGCCAGAAGTTTTTCTCTTCTGAGCTTTTGTTTAAATGCTTTTTCTGTCTTGTCGTCAAACGAACTACTTAATACAGTACTTATTTGCTGCAAAAAGAAACATATAAAAACTGATACAGCTTGATTTTTGATTGTTAGAAACATCTGATTTACATTATAGGTTTAAGTGACTGTGTGTAGACGCTTTTTTTGGAAAAACTGAATAATTTCATAGCTCTATAGTGTTTTTTCTATGACATTAATTAAAAAATAGCCCAAAACTCAATGAAGTTTTGTTGTTTTATGAGCTTAGCATTGAGCTAGTGGTTGACATCTAGTCATTGGTTGATACAGTGACAATCTACAGTACCCATACTAAATTATCATTGTTTAGGTATTATTTTGATTAAATTTAAAAATCCTCAGTGCAACAGCCTAGATGGAAGCTGTGACCTATGGTGCCAATCTCTGCTTTTTAGACCAGGAGTCCTGGATAGGTGGTCAACCTTATGTGTTTAGTTCCCAAGTATAATTGGTTCTTAGTTTATTTACACACTGATAGGTTGAGTCAATGTTACATATTCCAAGGATCAAACCTCATACCTGTGCCTTACAAGTACAAAGTGCTACCCCAATGCCAGGAAGCTTATTTATTTTTATTCCATTATTAATTTTTGTTTGTCTTTAGGTTTTTCTTTTTGCCCTTATCAATATTAATTCAAATAAGCTGACACTGTTACATGATAATGTTCAAAGTTCAATTGTTTAGAATATGATAGCTATTTATTTTCAATTTCACTCTTTTATGCCAGTATAAAATAATTAGTATAATAACAATTTTAATTATTGTATTTAAAAATTAAACTATTTTTCTATTTTGTACATCCTTACATTTAAAATATACACAAGTCTCAGTGATGTAAAGAATAAAATTTTTCTCATTGAGTATTGCAATTATCTACTTCTACAGTATTAAAATCTTTTTATCTTTAGAACAATTCTTAATATTACTAAATTATAAAAATGCAATGAAAAGAAATGCACTCTTTCAGATTTAGCTGTAAGTGTCAATTTATTATTCCCATAATTGTTAAATATCACTAAACTTTCTATAAATAGTGAGAAATTAACAAGATTTACTTTTGTAAAGTTTATTTGGTTTTGTTGTATCATACATTGTTTTCCAGCAAAAGAAAAAAAAATGTTTCTAATATCTCTTAAAATGTAGAAAATTGTTATTAAAATAGTGGTATCATATGCTGTATTTTAAATCATTCTTAAATACTTTGGTTATAATCTGAGATAGCATTCTAGATACAAAAAGATGTGTGGAAGTACATAAACATGTACTTAACCCTCATATGGAGATCTTTCAAATTATACAGTCAGTTAAGGCAAAGTATATAAATTTATTTTTATGAAATTTTTTTCATTCTGCAGGTGTTTTTGCTGGATTTGGTTTAAGTGGTGTCATCCCTGCTGTACATTACTTGATTGTGAAAGGATTTATCCAAGCAGTGTATCATGCATCATTTGGGTGGCTTTGTCTTATGGGTGCTCTTTATCTTCTTGGTGCTGCATTTTATGCTTTAAGGGTTCCTGAGAGATTCTTTCCTGGCAAATGTGACATTTGGGTAATATTTTATTTCTTTCTTAAATTTTTTAAATATTATATACTATCTACCTTTGAAATGAAAATTTTTAGCAATAATGTTTTGTTTCATATTGTACTTCCCATGCAATGGAGCAAATTAATATTAAAATCTTATAATCATGTGAATCTCGATTTTGTTCAATGGGGAGAAAGTTCAGATTATATATATAATTTTAAAACATGCATTTTAGTTTCTATGTTATTTATTATGTGGGAAATAGCACTAGCTTCATATAATCTTAAGTTATATTTAAAATCATATGCGACAGAACTAGAAAAATTAGCATATGTATTTCTCTGAATCTGGAGTTTTGGTTATCAAAGTTCATATGCACGTAAAAGAGGAGATGCATAAACTGAAAACTGTATGTACTTTTTTCTACTGGAAGTGTAATTAACTAGGTATAGTATGAATTGGTATATTAGCTATTGCTCACTACAGTTTACAAGGTTCGTACGGTGCTTAAAAGTGCTTAAAAACTGCTTAATTTCGAAACGCGTTTTTAAGGCCTTAAAAAGTGCTTAATTTTTCCCTGAAGTCCTTATTTTTTTTTTCTTGCCAACAGTTTTTATTTGAATATTTCGAAATCGTCGATGAAAATCATAAAAGGTCGCTCGAGATTAATCGTTCAGTGTGAATGAAATTCCGATGTCTTTAGCCGTCGGGTAACACAAAAGAAAACTCTAGCGCTCTCAGACCAAATTAAATGGTTACAAATCTGTTAGTCTAAAGTACAATTCGAACCCCCTGGCTCAGATACAGAAAAAAATCCCGTCCTATTCGATCATCGTCCAGAAATATTACTATTTAAAAAAACATTTTTTTTAATTGTCCACTTAAAAAAATAGCCTTATACAGTGCATATATTATTTAAATCATGAGTTTTTAGACATTGATTAAAATTAAATTTAATGATAATTATTGTATCTTTCGAAACTATTAAGGTATAGATTTTATTGCTATTTAAGAAATTCTGCAGTCACAAAATTAAAAATTTGTGTATAGAAATGTCTCCTAAAAATTTTATATATAAAATGTGCATTTATAATAATTTTTTTTTTAAATTAGGATATTTGAGGAACTTCTGATTTGAAACTGTTTTCAACATTTTTTGATTAGGAGACTCGAGTGATTGTTTATATTAGTAAAAATTATTAAGTCCAACAAACAATATGGTTCCTCAAAGTTTAATATAATAAAGTTCAACTGTATTGGTGAATTTATTTATTTTTTTAATTAGGCAAATTGAAGAAACATCTGATTTGAATCTGTTTAATTTTTTTTTACTAGGAAACTTAAGTACTTGTTTATAGTGATAAAAAGTTATTTAGATACTTTCATATTTCGTATTTAGGCACTTGTTTTTGCATTAAGTAAATCAGAACATTAATTTTTAATAGTTATTCAACTACCTCTTTTTTTTATTTTTCTCCTTTTTTCCCCAAAATTTTGACTTCTGTGTCTGTGAAATACAATGATTTCTCATTTATACACACTTTCTTTTGTTCATGTTTTTGTTGAACCTAATGTAATAACCATTATTTTATCTGGTATGTTTCTGATAAGAGGTGCTTAAAAAGTTTGAATGGTGCTTAATTTTTTCCATAAAAAAAGTGTACGAACCATGGTTTATTTTTTCATTAAATTTGGTTCTATTTGCATGTATAATACATCATAATCCTAGTTTTTAGTAAACCATGCAGAAAAAAAGCATAGTTGTTTTTTATGCTATCTCAATTATAAGTTGTATCATTTTATAAGAGAGAGGATAAAGATTCCTTTTACTTTTTTTAATACATATTCAATGTTTGTTCTGTGTTTTGTACTTTCTTTTAAGCCTATAGTTTATAATATATATATATATATATATATATATTTTCTTTTCAAAATTTTTTTAAAATCTGATTTCATATTTAGTTGCATAGTTTCACATTCTCCCTTTTCAAGTTAGACATGTTATGCATTGTTAAAGGTTAAAATTAGCTCTACATTTCTATTTTAGTAGAGTTTATTAAAATTGCACAGTTAAAATGGGCTAGCAGATAGGTGTTCTAAAGTAATATCGTCACATATCATTCTCAAACTGGGTGTTACAAATATATGCCAGAGGTACCACTGCAATATTTAAAAATAACAAAAAAAAATTCATCCAGTGTCATTTCTGGCATTTATAAATGAACATTAAAATTGCACTGTTTTGTTTTCTTTCTTTTCTGTTCAAAATGCTTTAAAGGGTAGCTGCATCACATTTTTTTTCATTTACCAGCAATGGTGCTATAGCAGAAAAAGTGAGAACCTGTGACTTATGTTACTTGGCTCTGTTTAAAAACAGCAGTAAATTTATTTTATAATTAGTTTAATTTATATCATAGTTGTATAGGATATTGATATGTGTGTGTGCATATATATATATATATATATATATATATATATATATATATATATATTTTAGTTATATGCTTAAGTTTTTTTTCTGTTTATTTTCTTTTTAGTTTCACAGCCACCAAATCTTCCATGTTTTGGTCATAGCTGCTGCTTTTGTCCATTATCATGGAATTTCAGAAATGGCAATTTACAGGCTATCTATGGGCACATGCAGTGCAGAAGAACCACCTATCGACTTTGAATATTAGTTTTTTCTTGCATTGATTACATTTTCATATTACTTAAAGAATATCACCAAAGTGGCTGAAGATTTCATTTGCCTTATTTCTTTGTATATTAGGAAAATGTTTCTATGACTTTTATGCCATTTGATAAACGAAAGCAAGAAGGATTTTCATCTATAGTATTTTTATAGCATACATTAAGCACTGTATGTGAATTTGTGATATATACTATATTTGCCTATCACTACTTGGAGAATCTGTGATAGCATTTTAAACTGTAAAGAAATGGATAATTCCAAAAGTGTTGTGTTCAAAGAGGAAAAAAAAAAGTTAAATGTGAATGTTCTAAAAGTTCTACTTCTAATTCATTCAAATACCTTGAACTAAGTACTTTTATTCTGTTATGTCAATTGGCAGTGTAACATATCATTGTATAGTTAAAAGTTTATTCTTCATTCTATCACAAATTTCAATTTTGAATCATCCATTTGTTTTTGACTTAGCAAGTTATGATTACAAAAATGATTATTCAAAGATCTTTACTCTGAAGCATAAGATTTCATAATATATTTCTCTTGTAAGCATATTTATCATTTTAAGTTTTTTAGACATGTAATTGATATGTTTTTTTCATTTATTAATATTTCCATATTTACTCAGCATTGCATTCTTTTTATTAGGCGACTGAATTCAAATAGAGATATTTAAGGCAGTCATTTCAGTTTCTAGACACTGCAAGCATTTATTATCTCTAATCATCATAAAACTTCTCTTCTTCAAAATTTCATCCTTGTTACTTTTGCTGTAACAGATTAATATAAAACCACATTTCTAACTGCCAAGCATTCTAACACTTGCATGTTATGTTGTAAATGCTTTACCAATAAAGTAAATCAATTTGATTTTCAATATGGGAATAAAGTAATATTACTGATGTTTACTATGCCAGCTCATCACTGTCAAATGCCTATGTCCAAAAAGAAAGAAAACAGAACCTGGAGGATGGTCTTGTGGAAATATTGTATGCACTGCCTCCAAAATAGTAAAATTCTCATCAACTATTAAAAATACATTAAAATTTGAAAGCATTGTTTTGTTTTATATTATGATTTGAAGATTTGGTAATTAATTTCTTTTTATTTACCTCCATTCTGGATTTTCTTTAGACTTATATTTTATACTAAGGGATTAAATTTTGTAATGCTTTCAATGTAAATGTTTAATTTGACTTTAGGATTTTATAATTTTATTTCAAATCTTCAATGATTCTTATATGTAATATGCTAAATATAAAAGCAAATTAACAGTTCAATTAGTTATGCTTGAAATCCATGTCTTGTAGAAGGCTTGAAAATTTTCCTTTGTATGATTTGAAAGTCAATTTATAATTTTTTAGGAAAGGAAACACTTATTTAATATTTAATTTATAGTTTCTGTACTGAAATTTTATTTTATTGGTTGCTCTGATCAATATTTGGAGGAAATATTATTTACCATGGGTTTACTTGCATCCAAATATCCATCCAGGTAACTATATTCAGGCACATAGTTAATTTTTTAATGAAACATATTTTGGTATCATGTTAAACTTTATTTTTGCACAACTTTTATAGTCAACTTATCCTTTTCAAATTTTGTAAAAGATTTTATGAAATTAAACATTTAATCTAGATTATTGTTTATCATTGCATGTACGTATCTGTTTATGTTAGGATGAAATATAGTAAATTTATATTTTCATAATGAAACACTTTTCCAGCATTGTTACAAAACATCATAATTTTATTGTATGTTATATTTATTGTGCATTCCAGAATTTCATTTCAACCTCTTATTTCTTTTGGAATGAATAAATGCATTAATAGTTGCCATAGATATGTTTCTCTTCACATATTCCTTAGTTTTATTGCCTGGAAAAGTGTTAATTCCATTATTTTGTTCAGTGTTGACATAATGTTCTGACTAGTTTGTGTTATGTTTTGTTTGTGCATGAAAGCACCTTTTATCCACATGTATGGCTTTTACTTAATATCTTATATAACTGGCTACCTTAGAGTTTAGCTCTAAAAGTTATAACCATCAATAATTTAGAAATATAGTATAACATTTTTGATCTATCGTAGAGGACAAACTTTTTATAAACATGTTTTTGCTAACAAGCTATAAGTTTGTGTTAAATTGTATAATTATGGATAAATTTTCCTGTTATTCCCAACAGCTGCTTTTTTTTTATAAATTACATTGTTTTTTCTGTCTTTGTTATTTAGTTGACTAATCTACTATAGACAATATTTTACAGTAAATTATTTAACCCTTTGCACTCAAGAAGTGACTCTAACCCCAAGATTTCATGCCACAACTCAAGAGGTGACTCACTCATGACTCAGTTTTTTCAGCACACATATGTAAAACTATGTACAGCAATGATTTATTTTTATCTTTGTAAGTTCTTTTTGTTTATTCTCATGAAGTACAGAATTACATCCTTTTAAATAAAAATAAGATTATCTTTTCTCAAATTAGTTCAAGATCACAGTCTGAACTGAATTTTTTGTTATCCCACACCTAGCCTTGGTCTTTTTTTACCCTGTATTTGAACAGCTTACTTTTTTTTCCACTATTAATGAATGACTTTGCATGCCTTGCACTGGAAATAACAAATTTTAGTCAGGTCTGCAGATATCCAGATTTGGCTATCAATGGTTAATCTTCTGAGATCAGTTCAAACTTGACAGTTGGAGTAAAAGGATTTGTTCATTGAAAGGTTTGAGCTCTGTGAGCATCAACTTCAGTAATAAAATAAGCTTAAAATGAGTTTGATTTTATGGTGTTAAATTATGAAATTACATTTATAAAATACCTGATAAAGTCAACAAGAGTATTGATAAGGAAAGAATTACAAAAATTAACTCTCCTATAAATAAGCTATGCAAACAACATAAGACTATACTATTTCGATATGTGTCTTGACAAACAGGAATGCATCTTTGCAGTTGTTTTGTAAAATATATTGCAAATGTTTAGTACTATTACAGATTAATATTTCAGAAATCATCATTTTAATTTGTAAAGATAGATGAAATGTTAAAGTACAAAAGTTTTTATTAATTTTTATATGTAATTACTTTAACTGTATATGAAATTTATCAAAAACACCGTGAAACATCTTGAGTTGCTGGTTTGCTCATGTGAAAAGGCTTTAAGTGCAAAGGGTTTATATGGACAATGAAAATAGTTGTGCAACTGTGGTATTTTTATTTTTCTTTAAATGTGTAATTTGACTTTGTTAAAAAAAAATCTTGATTTTGAATTCAGAGAACATGGTTCATTTTACAGATGTCGATAGTGTATCTGTTTGTAATAAATGTCATGATACAGTTATATATATATATCTATTATATGGCCAATGATTAATCTGTTCTTATTCATTTATTAGTGTTTACTAAGTCCTTAATGGAAGCTTAGCAATCATAATACTGTTGTTAATGGGGGTATTTTCTTATATTTGTGTGGAACTTATTATTAAATAAGGAAGTTGCAAATGTATCAAACAGTAAAAATGACTTAACTTCAACTAACACTGAATTGTATTTTTTTAATTTAATGTCTTGGAAATCACAGTGGAATAAACTTTTATGTATATCTGTGTTTTTGTAATATTTTGTTTTTCTTGCATAAAATATTTGATAGCATTATAATTCTTCATGCATATTTGGATTTATTATAACCATTACATCAAGTCATCAAATTTCTATACCAGATACTTAGTTTATCTTCTGAGTTACCATAATATAAGATTTTAATATCAGTAAGGAAATTTTATACATAATAAATGATTGAACACAAGAGCTCAGAATTCTTAATCATTAAATTTGTTATTCTAGAGGTTTTGTAAAAGCATATCTTCAGGGCTGCCATAGACAGTAGAAATCTTAAGTATTTGCAACTATTCAGATCTTATGCAGTTATTTTTACAATAGAGGCAACTGTTTTTTACATTTTTCTTGAAAACTTCCTAATATATAATAGGGATTTAAGATCATGTGATGGTCTGAAGCTTTTTTCTGCAGTTTTCCCAAATTCCACATTTGAAAAATTCTAGCTTGAATGAACAAAAAATACTTAGTAACAAAAGTATTGGAGCAATACTTTAGAAAGGAAACTCTCATGGATGCTGGGAAATACATTTTTATGAAACAAATAAACTTAAATTATTTCCTATATGGTTAAATTCCTTTTGAGTCAGGGAGAAAGCAAAAAATATAGTGTAAAGGTTTAAAGACTTTATCACTGTAGACAACCATGTATTATTTCATATTTATTAATACAATTAAAGAGAGCAGGTATTCCAGGAAACAGGTAAATAATATTGGGCTAAATGTGAAGTTAAAGAAGTATACAATTACAAGTTGAAATTGTTTTTATTTTCAGAACTTTAAATGACAGTGAATTTTAAAAACTATGGCTGGGGTTATTTTTAATTTTTGGAGTTGTCTTAAAATTAATGTTGAAAATCTGTAGAACTTCTCACTTTCTTTGTTCTGAATAAATATATGGCACTTAATTTTTTTATTTATTTATTTATTTTTTTTTGTGTGTGTGTGTGTGTGGTTGCACTTAAATGTTATAGTAAAAATATTACTTTCTGATAAATTAAATAAACAGAAAATTAAAAGCATGTTATTAATATGAACAATTTAAAAGCTGGCATAGGTCATATATACTTTGGATTGTAATTAGGTAACAAATAATTTTTAAAAAGTTATGAGTTATAACCATTTACACAATTTTAGTCTTTCATATAAATTTGAACAAAATTTTAAATTGCATCTGAATTTCATTAAATGCATGTATTAAAAAAATGGAAATGTTTTTATTATAATTCCTATCTATGAAACTTCAAAGGAATTAATTGAAAATTATTTTTAAGAATTTCAATTTTATTATTATTGAGTTAAAGAGAAAGAGCAAAGTGGCTATTTTACATTGATGTGTTGTGTGTGGATATTTTAATTCTATAGAGGGTGCTAGAAATAGTGTGCATTCAAACTTCGACAGGTTCCCTACTGCAGTTCTCGTGTATGTGTGTGAATATAGATATATATTTTAGAGTTTAGATTCCTTTTTGATTTCATTTCTTAAAGATGTTTTGATGAAATCTGATTGCATCGTTGATCTGAATCACAGATAATGTATATCAACTCTTTTTATGTTAAAATCATCAAACTCTAATCTTCTCACCATTTTTTATAATCGTTCCCTTGCAAAAAAAAAAAAAAAAAAAATACAAATGTCTGACTTGAGAAACTCATTCTTTTATTGAGGGTGTGATGTCTTTTTTTAAAAAGTTATATTCTACTTCCTTAAAATATTTTCAAAGTAATAAAATATATAATTTTTTTAATTATTAAATTATAATTTATATTTATTTTTAAAATGAATTGTAAATCGTTTCAGTTTTAATACCAAAATTTCTAAATTCCTTCAAAAGTAATTTTGACCTTCAACTAAAGTTGACTTACAGTTGTTATCGTTGTCAAAAGATGGCGCGTTTGTGGTTAATATCTTTTCAACTAATTGTAATTTCGTACTTTAAATGGTCGAACGATGGCCGAATGGTTAGGATGTTGATCTTCGGTCATGGCGTTCACACGATTCGAATTCCCCTGTGGCAGGGATGTTAATACCTTTCGAAATCGGCCCTCAGTAGTCAGTCCCTGTCTCATTAGCCCTCGTGTTGCATTATCGTTCCAAAACAAATCATACTTTAATTAGTCAAACTGGATTTCTTGGATTATTTCACACGTTTAATGCTTTTGCTCGTTTCTGCGTTCTTGGGTTCCGAATTTGAATATTGTAGTTTGTCGAGTCACGTGATAGATGAGTGCACAAGATTTTGATACTCATAACGACTACTTCCTGTCGCATTTATGCCAAATGTCTGCCCCAAATTTGGTGACTTTACGGCAGTATGGATTTGTAGAAAAAAAGCTCAAACAAACGAGCACTCGCTGATAGATATATATATATATATATATATATATATATACATATACATACATATATATATATATATATATATATATATATATATATGTGTGTGTGTGTGTGTGTGTGTGTGTGTGTAATATGGGCGAGACTCATTCAAAATCACAACACAGTTTATTTCTGGTAAGAAACAGGAAATCCGTACAACAGGCAAACACCTTTACAACTTTGTGCACACTGACAATGTGATCCCGCACATACGCTTTTCAAGTAGGGATTCCTCAGGTAAAAAGACTACGAATAATCCCTAAGCACAATCGATCAAGTGATACAAAATACCCATGTTTAAAGAGAACGCGATAACTATTGGCTAAAGTAGTCCAGACAGAGGCTGAATTAAGTCTATAGCCTGTCTGGAGGGAAAAATCAGAATGACCGGGCAAACCCAGAACTTACTTTATGAACAAAAGTAATTAATATTAAAATGCGTAAATAAGGGATTTTAATATTACATATATATATATATATATATATATATATATATATATATATATATATATATATATATATATATATATGCGTGCGTGTATGTATGCATGAACATAACAGGCAATGGACTTTTTTTTTTCTTTTGAAAAAAAAAATGTCCATCTAGAAATCGTCATTTTATGGACAAACAAAATAGGCACTGTGACTAAGTTTATGTTACATTTCTACTTAACACACATTAATGGTATAAAGGATTGTGTTGCAAATAAAACGCCGTGGAGAAATCAGTTATATTTAATAAGTGTGGCATAATTACAGAAACCACAAAATTTAAATTAACAAAATAGAATTTTTACTTCCTACATTAAATAAAACACTAAAATAGCAAAAATGGAGCTTGGGGAAATTATATTAATCTATGAATGTCCGGATCAGTTTTTGTCATCATTAATCTTGAGTCATCATCAATCTTAAGCTATCGGCTTCTTTTTATTGATTTATTTATTTTAGTTTGGTTGTTAGCAGAACTGGGGCTATCCTTAAATCCATTTTCCATGAAATATATTGACGTAAATGCTATTAATATGTTTGTACTATTGTCCATTGTTCCTACAAGAGAACATAGATTTTCTTTTGTAGCCAGAACTATTTTTCACCTGTTTGATTTCTCATTTACTGCTAAACTGGTCCAATTTAGAGATTCTTCTGAATTTGTAGTTGAAAAAGAATTAAAATCCTACTGAGTATATTCATTTTAAATATATCTTCAAAATTCTTATTCGAATCAGAATGTAGATTATTCACTCATTGCAATGTACAACTGCACAGATAAGTAAATACATAGGTAGGTTAGTTCTAATAATCTATTCCATTTTTTAAAAAATTCTTTCATTTTATTGAAACACAAACTCTTAGTGTACCCCTCCCCCTTCATAATTTTCATAGATGTTTCTTCCCTTCTCACATCCATTCCTGGCGGAAACAGTCTCTACTTAACCTAAAATAACCATATAGTGATATTTTACAATGCTTTCCCAACCTATATAGTTTGAATCTCAAAAGCCTTTCTTAAATATACTGTTGTTGTTGCTAGTGGTGGTGAAATGGTAGGCGATGAAGTAAAGAAGTATTACCCTTCACAAGAAAAAAAAATAGACTAAATATACATTCAATGAAACGAATATCGGAATTAATCTATTTACAGATGCATAGATGAACGTTTACAAGGTATTATGGATAGCTGCCATAAGTATAACGGCTAAGCCAATGTGAGCAACAGAGTTAAGGGTCAGCAACAAACTTCTTCGTTGAGCAGGTCAATTTGCGTTACTCGTGAATAATAAATCCATCGTCTAAGTCACACAAGGAAAGTCTCAAAACTACTGAAGAAAACCCTAGCCCGCACGAGGTTATGCCATTGTAGTGGTCTGAACAATACTAGTCACACTGAAACTAATACCGAACCGATGCTTTACACGTTAATTTACTGAAGAGTCTAGGATCTTCATAGCATTTGATAAAAATTTGAGGATGCCTAGCAATCAACCAACTCCACAGGAACGTAGATGATAAAGTGGATAGGAGAAGCATTAACCCAACAAGCAACACCCAACACTACAGCACAAATACTCTAACAGAACTCTTTCGAAAGGCTTCTACCTCTAAATCCATAGTCGCTCTGGGAGACACGGGAAACCGGCTAGATTCCATATTCATTCTACAGCAACAATTGAGAAAAGAATCAACCTGAAGCGAGGAAGTTACGTTCTTAAATAGGCGTGAGCCCTTGCTCCTCAATGGCTTTCTGTAATTCGCGGAACCTTCGAGAACTTACCTGGACGATGATGTCATTCAAGCAGAATGCCCACGGCACATCTTGGGTATCCACTGGAAAGGCCGTGAGGTGGGGAGAATCATGGAGCAGATTCTCTGAAGAAATTAAAAAGGACTCAGGTCGTCGTTTGGGAACGTTAGCTCTGCGTAGACACTTTGGAATTCCATCACTATATTTCCCAGACTCTCCCCAATAGCTCACAAGAAAATAAACTGCTGAGAAATTTATTTGGATTTTAGTAAACGCTTATATTATATTGACGTGACATCTGTTGAACTCCCAAATGATTATACTAAGTTAAATAAATACAGGTAGATTCTATACCTGATTGTATCTGCCGCATTACATCACTTTCTTACACATGTACGTCTTTGTAAAGGGTATAAAAGATGGGTTCCTTGTATAGAAACCATCGTCCTTCATAGCCATCTCAAGTACAAATCAGGTATAGATGAGAGGAAAAGTAAGCCCATATAACGAATCGTAATATTATTAATGTCTTAAACGCAGGTATTTCATCCGCACCTTATAAACATACAAAATGATGAAGCAAACACAAAATGCATGTTACTTATTACTAAATACAGACGACTTCGGTGATGGACTTAAGGATTACTCTGCTTTTTATTATTTTTTATTTTTTTTTTCTTGAGACGGGATTCCATTTCAGACAAAAGACCAACTTCATCCTATGAAGACAACCAAGCTTTGTATGAAATTTGAACCACAAGCAGGCGAAAGTTCTAGCCACAATAGGTGGTTATAGCTGATTTCACGGTGAGTATTTTAAACAAATCGAATAACTTCATATAGGTATTTATTAGGCAACCGCATTCGGAAAATGTGTTATCGTTGATCTACTCAAAAATACTCTTTTCCATCTACAAAATTCCATGCGTCATCTTTTCAAAGAGACTAATTATCTGTTATCAACATTTTTCCAGTGCATTAGTAATACATAAAAATATTTTTATGATAAAAGCGACTACGAAGCTGTTATTCATTAAAAACCTCCCGGTGCTTTCCTGTTGTTTAAGGAATGATACGGATGCAAGTAGCATTGCACCCCCCTGGGTCTTCATGATTTAGTGGAAGGGACCAACATCCTCCCCTCCCGGCTTGGCCTATCATCTCAACTTAGAGGACATTGCTATTATGAACCTATTTTAAATGTCCCCAGCCATCGAACTTGACACGATGATTACGGTGGATCTTT
The DNA here is from genome assembly GCA_032207245.1 of Pardosa pseudoannulata. NCBI lineage: Eukaryota > Metazoa > Arthropoda > Arachnida > Araneae > Lycosidae > Pardosa > Pardosa pseudoannulata. The sequence continues at coordinate 129,637,831 of CM063502.1, read as the reverse complement.
GATCTGCTCGAGCCTGGAATTCAAAACTCTCCGGTTATGAGATTCATGCCTTTGGCGCCTGAGCTACCAAAATTCTCTATTATCAGTCATTAACCATAACCCACAAGTTTTATAATGATTTTATTCACCCATAAATATATTTAAAAATTGAATGAGAATATGTTAATCAGTTTCTAAACGTTATATCCATCCGGCAATATCATATTTTCATCTTTAGCTCTTACATTAAAGTTGTCTTCTATGGTTGACTCCTTCGTTTTCTCTAGAAGTTCGTGGTTTTGAATCAAACTCCTGTTATGGATATTCATATCCTTTTGAAATCAGTTTTAAACAGTAGGTTCGGATGTCATCAGTCTTCGTGTAGCAAACAGCAGACCGTAGTTCTCCAAATGAAATCATCTTTTTTTTTTCTCGGGTCATCTGTGTTTTTGCCTTTTGGTACATAAATCGATAGATTCAAACCATATTAGAGGGATAGGTGTTTATAGCGGAGTAGGATTGACTTTAGACAGAAGTACTAACTTAAATTAGCTCTCGTTGCAAGAAATTGTCCTTACAGCTTGCTCTAAATCAAAGCAAAGTTGACCATTCTTGTCACTAAAATACTAACACTAGCAGAAATGTCCAATAAATAGATAAATACAAGGTCAATTTTTTTAGAAACATTTTTGCATTTGTTTTAACACTACTTTCTCAGTCTATTTATTTTATAAAATTATCCCCTTACCGCTCCAATTGAATCAGAGACATCCACCTTGATTATTTCTGGCTGCTATATTGTGAATTAACTTTCGAAACCACAAAGCTAAGTCATCATTTGAAAATAAAGTAATTCTAAGCGGTAATTTACATAAAATACTGAATTACATATATCTTTTGGGAGTGGAGTGTGGTTACAAGTAGTGTTAATTCTTCCATATTCCAAGTACACTATCCTAATCCTAAAACTATCCTAATTAAAAAATTCTGGATACGAAGTGATAGTTATTTTGAATAAAAATGAGTTTACTCAAAATATTTTTTTCTATCCATTGATTTCCTCCATGTAGATTTTTCCTTAAAATTCCCAAACTTGGAAACATTCGAAAAAGTTAGATTTTAAAATTTAATTCAAATCATAGTGCCGAAAGACACTGTATGAAAATTCAACCATCTTTAATAACTACAACAATAAAGCAAGATTCACGCGAGGGTTTGAGTAACCTAAGGGGATTGCATAGCCTGTCAATCTCTGTAAACTACGATACCTGTGGTAAATTGGTCACTCTTTCTTCACTACTTTTTACACGAGAGAAGAAATATGAATTCTCTTCAGTGGCGCCATCTATTAAAAACTATCAAAATTATATAGTATTCTCACAATTGTAATACTGGCATAATACTCGTACTCATATAAAAGTAGAAAAAAAAAACTTTTATATTTACAGATTGTATACATATATTTCTCTTCCCAATGGCGTAGACAAGCGTGGGATTAGGAGGTTCAAACTCTTCTCATAAACCAAGTGATTGAAAAAAAATATCTAAAAATTTTTAATTTCTTACATAAATATAGTGCCTCGGTTTATGCATTTGTATTTTCTGCTAACTCTTAGACTATATTTATCCCAATTCTATTATAATACCCACTTATACTATAATTTGACAAAAGGGCAGACGCGTTATATACAACAATTTATATGTGGCCGTTAAATACTAAATTTGGTCTGCTATAAGAGTAAATGAAATTCCATGCTGTTATTTTTTTTAATACCGGTATTCAATCACAAACTATACTAAGAAGTCTGAGAATGCTGTTTCCTCTTCCTACAAGCACGGTAATTTATCTAGCATAAATAACTAACGAGTTTCCACATAATTGTTCGATTTAGTATTTAAAGTAGCCTCTTTGGTGATTGCTTTAATTCTACATGTTTGCTGCAGCGGCTTGGACAATTTCCCCCCTTCCTTATTGCATGTTTTATTAAAAAAGATTTTCTCTCCGTTTTGTCGAGTCTCCTATAAATTTGGTCGGCTATAAGAATAAACGAAACTTCATGCTGTTAATTTTTTTTATTACCGGTATTCAATCACATAAATAGTAATCATAGGTGAACTAGATAAGAAATAGGAAACAGACCATCAATGTATGTTTGTTAACTAATTTTTGTCTTGAAATAGAAAAATATTTTTTTAACCACACTATGGAGATTTTATTTTTATATATTTGTAGGAAACAGAAATGAGATGTACTTTTCAGCTAAGGTAGATGGCAATTCTGTGAATAGATTATAATCTATCAAATTTTGACGTATCTACATTATTTATAATTTTGTCATTTGGATACATATTTGGTTTGGAATACTACGGTTTACTTTTGAATACTCATGTTAATTTTTTGGCTAAAAAATGTCTCTGGCCATCAGAAATGTTGAAAATAATTTCCATAAATTAAAAATCTTAAATTTTTATTCGAGATAAAGTCTTTGGGTCAGGGCCTGATTATCGCACGGGCACGTGCCCTGGGCAGGAAAATTTTAGGGGGCACGAAAATCTAGTCGAGTGCTCGAAACACATTAAGTGAGGAAAAATTGCAAACATACGCTACAATTGTTAAGTTTTAATAAATTATTGTACGAGGTAATTGTGTTTGTCATGAACTCTATTGTTTCCTAATTACTTTAATTTTACTGTTATTTACCTGATAATTAATTCCCTCAACTAACATGGTGCTCTTTTTATCCTATGGGTTATTGCATATTTATAAGATTATTAGCAACGTACCACTATAAATCATTAAATCATCTCATCAATTTAAGTTTTTTTAAATTCTATTATTTATTTCCTGCACCACAGAGTGGTGCAGAAAAGTGAGTGTGACAAGGTAAAAAATAAAAAAAAGTGGGTCACTCTGGTTCTTTAAAAGTCCTTAATTTTTAGCATGGTTAAACAGGGATAATGATTACGTAAGATGAAAATTTGGTGTTTTTGATTTTGAATATTAATTTAATTCCAATTTCCTAAATCTGTTTGCTAATTCAATGTTATAATTTTTATATGACTGTAATTATAACTTGTCGCTATAAATTTGCATTTGGATGGAGGTCAGAAAAATTGGATTGTGCCCTAGGCACAAAAGTATCTTAGTCGGGCTAGGCTTTGGGTACATATCTGTATTTGCAAGGTGCCTTCAGTAGCACTGTTTTATTTATAAAGGGAATATTTAAAATGTAGTTAATTCAATGTCAAAATTTATTACACATACATTCAGTACTACTTCCCCTCAGTTTAATTCAGAGGGTATTTTCAGCGGATAACTCAGGATTACTCGAGCGACAATAAATTGACATAACTCAAATAATTTGGACCGCAAAGAGTTATTGCCCAATGCCCTTTATTGGGGAAAAAGTAAAATATAGTTGAATGGTTACGAACATGCCAGCTGTTAGATTTTAACCCACGAAATCCCTTACGAAGAGCAACGTCCTATCCCTTTGGTCATCGTTGCAGGTAACACTGAACAATAACTCGAAGATCGGTCACCTATGAAGCCCAAGGTGCTATTGAAAAAAATGGTCAGATTACCCCTTTCCTCCGAAGGAAAAGAATGTGATAAGGTATTCAGGTGTATACATAGGGCAGAAATGACTGGCATTAATGGATTTTTATTATTTTAAAAGCCCCAACAATAATCTTGTGATTAGGAGGTACGTTGATGGCCGCCTCGTACCGGTTGACTTTCACAGTTAACTAATTTCCGATGTTGGGGTTAATAAATATACAAACTCACGGGAAATATCCATGCATTCAAGTAATTGCTAATGGAGCCGTTAATTAAAAATTAGATCACATGTGGGTAGTTTGGGAAGTAAATAAGACTATTGGAATGTTGGTGTATGTAGATGGTTCAAAATAAAGAGAACGCGTACATTGAGTATTATTAGTTCTTGTAATGAGCACAATTGTAGAATACCGTTAGATACTGTGCAATGATGAGGTGGTATTTGGTTTTTTACGAATCAATCGTCTATGCGAAAGACTACGAACGACTTGGTAAATACATAAACTGAACATTTTTTGTAGTTCTTTTTTTGATAGATTTATCGCATTTTAAAATGTGCAATTTTCATCCTCCTTTATTTGATCACAAATGTTAACTTTCCCTTCCTCCATTTCTTTTTTAAAAACATTTAGTTTGCTCGTTCGAAGCTACATAGAGATAAATAAATGTACTTGGTGAAGTTAAGATATAGTACTATTTTTCTTCCTCACGGAATTCAATAGGAAACCCCGTATACGCTAAAGTACTTATAAGGTACAATACAAACGTATCCAGATCAGAATTGGAAACATACGATACTAATAATGATTGCAGTATAAATGGATATTGTTAACTAAAATTTTGAATTAAACTTTCTTTACATTAAAAAAATTAAAATTCTTAAATTTAAGTAGCAGCTTTGTATATTAAAGTTTTTAAAATACATTAAAAATGTTTTACAATTTTTTTTGTGAGGGGGGTGGGACCTTCAGCAGTTTTACTACTGCAAAAGCCAAGCTAATCATACGCTTTAGACTGCAATTGAAAATTTTCCAAATTAATGATTGTTTTACTTCATTAAAACCTAGTTTTCTGTACATCTTTAAGGTTGAGACGTCATTTTCGAGATTTATGATTTTGATATCGGTCTAATGACCCCAGAAACTTTAAAAGGGGCATTAATTTTTCATAGTCTCAAATTTAGGAGTATTAATGTACGTCTAAAATTTAGTATTTTATAGGCATTTAAAAGTAGCAACTTCGGTGGTAAATATATTTACCATGTCCTTAGAAAAGGTTAATGAAGAATTCTCTTTAGACTTTTGTGTTTTATGTAACAGTATTACTGTACGCTCATTATAAGAATACAGCTAAAAGTCAGACATTTTAAAAGTTAAAATTTAATGTCCCTTTATTCTCAAATTTAACTTATACATGCAGGTCATAAGATTCGAATAATTCCATTTGGAAACTATGACACCCAATAATACTTAGCAACTGTGACATAGCAATAGATGTGTCATTACTTTAGAACATTTCATGTTACATTTGACTGATAAACATATATTCATATTATGAATATTAACTACCTGATCTTGATATCGCTCAAAGCGCATTTGAAAGAATCTGGGGCAAATTCATGAACATAAAGCTTCAATTGCATCTACCGATTTAAAACCTTATATTACGCGACACAAAACGTTAAAACTGGGCGGTTCACAAAATCTGAAACTTGTTTGATGAGATTAAAATTCGAAAAGAAAAGTTAATATGTATCAAAATTGGACTTCAAATAGAGTAACTCGTAATAATTCGGCCTTGAAACGTCTAGGAAGGCATTCCAACTTCTTTCCTAAATGCGAGAACTCCTGAATAATTTTCAAATTAAAAATTCTTAAGAACTGCTTTCATTTCAATTTCTACTGTTACTAATTATTTTCTGCACATTAACTATTTAAATTCTAAAACTTTCAGTAATAAAAATTTCCATAAAAAAGTAATAAAAGTTTTCCGTAATAAAGTTTTTTTTTCCCCCAATTCCTCTCTTTTGAACTAGGAAAAATATCAACTTTTTAGACGAGTGGCAGTACTCAACCCCCCTCCCCTAGTTCTCAGTCGGCATTTGTTTAAAATATCTCAAATTTTTACTCTAAAGTAGAAAAAAAATTGAGCCAAATTAGTTTTAAGACAAATTGTTTGACCCGAAATGGTTTAATTATACTCGTAAATGCACTTCTTAATTTTATTTCCATTCCTAATCTACCTATCTAATCATGTAGAGACATTAGGATCTCTCTAAAATAAAAAAAAAATATTTTTTTCCCCTTTTTGAGATAATGTCCGCTGTGGCGATCACTGACAATTATGTTATATAGTAGTTATAAATATACATGTCCAGACTTAGCCAAATTAAGGGTTAATGTTTTAGTATTCATAACAGTTACATTTTGCATGGCAAATGTGAAGACTTAAAAGTCCTTCGTAAAAACTGAATAACACAAAATTTTAACTAAATTTAAGGGATTAACATTAACGGAATTTTTCAAAGAGAAAAGTCTTTAGGAGTGAAGATTAATAAAAGTTGAAAACTTCTACCTGTTGATACAAAAGTAACGGGAAGATACTTTTAGTTATCTCTCGTGCTCCCTGCCCACACTTACGAGGTACAGCCCGGAATAAACTATATAAGACTGTCCTAATTCAATGAGAATAGCTTTGGTCTCAGTTCGGAGTACTAAAGGTAATTTATTTTGGTTATATGAGGGCTAATTACTCCTAGACTTCTTGCTTACATCCGATTCCGAATGGCTACGAACATCCATGCCAGCAGCGGGAGTCGATCCTGAAGATTAGGTTGGTTGGTTGGTTGGTTGGTTGGAGCTTAATGGCACTGAATCCTCCTGGGATATATTGTGCCAAACACAAGTACTCAGAAGTAAAAAATATAATTTAAAAATAATTTCAAAGTTTAAAACTTAACAACGATGCGATGTTTCGACAAGAAATACGAAAAGAAATATATGTAGAATTAAAATGGTGAATAAAGTGAGATAATATCAAATATGAGGATAAAAACCAATGACTTTTAAAAAGGTAAAAAGTTCAGGATGAGGCGACGCATTTAAAAGATATTTGATATCAGGGGTGGCAGAGTTAAAATAATGGAGACGATGTTGGTTATAGATGGGACAGTCTATCAGGGCGTGTTTAACAGACATGTTGGTCTTACAAATTTTACATGAAGGTGCCTGATCACCGAGTAAGAGATGACGATGGGTGAACCGCGTATGTCCAATACGGAGACGGGTGAAGATGACATCGTGCTTTCTGGATGACAGATGGTTCCACTTTTCAATTATTGGCTTAATATTACGCAGCTTGTTATCAATAGTCGAATCCCAAGCACTCTGCCAGATTTTATAAAAGCAACCTTTTATATATTTTTTTTGCATCACTGCACGGGATAGAAACATCGAGGAACTCAGATGCAGATTTTGCAGCACTATCAGCCATTTCATTCCCCTTAATACCCACATGCGACGGAACCCAACAGAAGACAATCGAGAAACCCAGCAAGGTAAGCCTTTCAATGATATTTAGAACTTTAAAAACTAAAGGGTGACTCTTGCTATTCGGGGAACTCAGCGCCTCCAAAACGCTTTTAGAATCACTATAAAAAATAAATTTATTCTTCTTACGATTGTCTAAATGCTCCAAACCTTTCAATATCGCCAAAATTTCCGCCGAAAAGATGGAATATGCAGGATGCAACTTGTAAGAGTGGGTTCAGATACCATTAATGGGCTAGAAATGACGTAGTGCTTTGTGGGCGGGAGTAAAACAACGTCTCCTAGAGGTACTGTTATTTTCTTAACGTTTAACAATATATACATATTCCATTTTAAAAAGATATATGAATTAAATTAATATGAATAATATAACCATTTAATTTAAATTATTCTTATTTAAATAATGAAAGGAATTTCATAATTGTACGAAGTAGTTAAGATTTTTAATGAATATATCGATTCACAGCAACAGTAGAGGAAATTCCCACTTAAATAATTTTAAAAAAATACTGCTTAATATAAATTTAAAATATAAAGTCTTGGAAGGAAATAAAGGCAGTGAATAATTGCACTTTGGCATGACAAAATAGTAACCTTTTAAAAAAGAGAAAAAAATTTTCCTTTACATTTTCTTCTTGAATGGCATGAGAGTTCAAAATCTGTCGATATGATGGCTAGACATATTGCTCACAGGTGCTAGTCTTTAGAAAAACTGAAGACGGGCTTATTTTTACGACAATTCTCCTAATAATTAGGAATACTTTATACCATTTTAGATTTGAATCGGTAATTGAAAATAAAGTAATTGAAAGCGACCAAAATAAAACAAATCTGACAATGGTTTGGTTTGGAGCTATATGGTCTACTGTTTTGGTAGTGAGACCGAGACATACTGCTTAAAGAAGATTCCTAACGGCTACGAACATCCATGCCATAAGCGGAATCCGAACCTGTGAACTCCGGTACCGAACAGCAGTGCTCTACCACTCGACCATAGTTTCGCAAATCTAACAACCAACTTAAAGTGAAACAGAAAAATACTATGGGGATACTTATTGAAGGTTACACTAACTCGAGACAAAGGGGCAAGCGCAACGGTGAGTTACTGAATGGTCCTATCGCTGTGACGTCACTAGTCATAGGGACCGATTCTGAGGTCATGACTCTCTCGGAGAGAACTTAAAATCTGACTGGCCCTCAGTAGTATTTAAAGATAATGTACATAGGCCGTATCACCAGTTCTGAAGGAGAAATTCTTAACAGTGTCCTTTCCTTGAAAATCGCAACTAAAAATAATGCAAAGGGAAAATAACAGCCCTAAACAGAAGAAATTTACAAAAGAAAAATTTAATAAATGCAATGTAACAGAAAAATTTTAAATTAGATAAAAGTATAATGGTACGCGATGCGAAAACAGTATACTTAAAAAAAGTTTAAAGACCGATGCAGTGGGTTAAAAGATCAGATCAGCTCAGCCTAGCGGGGACACTAAACATTTCTATACTCAGAAAACAAGTAGGGTAAATCTGTGGGTCTGGATGTTCTCTTGCTGGAAAGTTATGTAGGTACGGAATCAAGGAGAAATTCCCTTCCTCTTAAAAGATGAAAAGTGAAGAGATCACCATTGAATCAGAAACTCCTTACACCGATCAGTGATACCAGCCATTACGATGCATTGAAAGATACCGTGTATTCATCAAAATAAGAGTCGAACAAGGACGTAAATAAAAATATCAGAAAAACGTGTGCAATACAACTGTACTGAAATCAGATTATTTAATTTATCGGATGCCAGCAGCTTGCTGTGATTGTACGATTACTTTGAAGAGGGGGGCTTAAAACCATTTATTTACATTTATAAAGAAATATACTAGGATCAGTGTAAGTAAACTGAAAGCTTCTATAGCATGTATAAAAACTTTTCAACACTTCTCAAATTTATTTTTGCTTTGGAATATTTCTGCTCTATGTATATATATGCATTTAGTATCTTAGAAAAACGCTGTAATACTTCAGCGTTATAGAAATCAGTTGCCACCGCAAAAATCTTACAGTAAAATTGCTCATAAGCAAAAAATTAGAGTAGTATTAACGCATGTATATAATAGGGAAGGCCTAGTAAATAAACTGCAATAAACTTTAAAATACATTATATTTAAAACGAATAAATTTTATACACCTAATCATTAATATGTTAAAATAATGCTTGTTATCGTGTAATTCGTTTCAAAATTATGACCCCCCCCCCACATTAAGAGGTAGTATACAATCCCCATCTTCTAAAATACAACAAACCTTCAGCCTTCGACACACAGTAATCAAAGTTAGAATATGCATATTTTGTGTATATACTTGTCAGGTGAAAGTTTGCTTTGTGTTTGTTACAGAAATATTCAAGTTTGAAAACACAAGAATATAGAAAATTAGATTACGACTCCTTTTAAATACCATTTTATTTGATGTATTGGAGAAGGCAAAATTCTAAAATATTTGTGCAATAGAGATCAAATTCATATTCCTTAGATATTACTTCCAAATTTTCATTAGTACTGCAATGTTTAGTTTTCAAGATAAATATTTAAAATGGTCTGCATGAATTGAGACGTTACTAGTATTTAATTTCTAAAATTTTTCAGATGTAGGTGCATACTAAAACACTGAACCTTTTAAAACAATTTTTATAATGATTTTAACTACATTTAAAGCTTTTAAAATTTCAAAGTTAAAAATTAGATTAAAATTTCGTCAAAAAAGTTAAATTACACGTCTCCTTTTCTTTTGACACGTAGTTACTGGCAAATTTAAAAATTTTCTTTCCACTCCATTTTATTAATAGACTCTATGAGAAAATCTGGTAGATCAGCAACATCTAGCTTATTTTTACTACATTGATGATATACATAGTTCTTAGCATGCTTGGCAGCACGAAACGCGTATCTTAAAGGAGTAGGAATATGATTAAACTTATTGCCTTTGCATACGTAACTCAAATGGCATGTGAGCTGCTGCAAATCATCGGCAGTGAACTCGTTATCATCATGTATAACGTAATAATACGATTTATCTTTCAGATCATCACTTATAATATAGTGAAAAATGTTTCTGGATACTGGTTCTAGCGATTTGGGGTGTTGTTTCGAAGCAACTATAAAAGTAATCGGAATAATCGAACCAATAACATCCTTACACGTTTTCTGGATAGCTCGAACTTCATAGTACTTTAACGTTTTAAAATTAGATACAATTGTCGAATATCGGAAGAAGATTATAGTTTTCGGATATTTACCTTTAGTATAGTGATAAAATCCATTTAGGATTGTCTTTATCCTATTTTCAAGATCCGTAATATAATTTTCTGGTATTTTGCCTCCTATGTTTTCTTGAAATCTGCAGGAAACTTGATATCTTGATGGATATGCGTCTAAACTACCAACAACGGAAGATATTGCGTTGTTGTTGAACCTCGTAATAACACCTCCAAGTACTATGGTTGGTTGAGAAAATATCTTAGGTTCTCGTTGCAGGTCATTTGATATGCCTCCCAATTTGGCATCAATGCTTAAGCAGATATTTATAGCAATTCTCCTGTTGAGCATGTGTACAGTTTCATCAAGAACACATTTTGTTAAAAGCCCTAAACTGTAATCAGCAATAAATTTAACTTCATCATAATGGTGATAAGCTTTTTTAGACAGCAGAATTAGAGCTAATGTAGCATTTTTAATTTCCTCTTTCTGAAACACATCAGCTACAATTTCATTCCGTTCTATTATATGAATTCCTAAAAATCTTCCAAAACATAATCCTAGAGTGGAAGAAACAGCGCATAAGGAATCGACAAATTCAGCAATTTTTGACATAGGTAACTCAGTTTCATCAACGAAGCTTGTTACAATCCAAGAATTATTTGATAATTTAGATAACTTTCTCTGTCTACACCACTTCTTTGTATCATAGTAAACTTTAGATCCTTCTAAACATTTTGATACTGGCATATTTTCTCTTCGGCACATAATTTCCCGATTCAGATCCATAAATAAAGGTATTTTCTTTAAAGTATCACTTTGTCCATTTTTTGAAAATGACCCGAAATTACCTGTAGGACTTAATTTTTTTTGAGGATCCGATTTATGATAATCCAATTTTTGTTGACCTTCAAACACTACGCAGTTTTCCAGTGGTATGTAGAGGGGATACTTATTGCTGCTTTTCATTCTAAAGCACGGTAAATTTGGGAAAAGCAAACGGCAGTACTTTTCTTCAAAATACTCTGCAACCGACAGTACTCTTTCTGGTGTATCTATAATGACATCACTAGCTGGTACATTTGATACATCTTCAATGGTACATTTCCTACGGTACGGCAAATGAGTAGCATATACGTGCACACCAAGCAAAGCATTTTTTATTTTTTTGAGTTCATCAGCCGTGAGACGTCTTTTTATTTTGGTTACATCAATTCCTAATAGCTCGTTTGTATAATCAATTACAGGGCCAGGCCTATGAAAAACTAGTTCCGCCACATTGAGTACATACACTGGGCCTGCTTGAGTAAGATTTATACTTCTCTCATAACCTCTCCAAATTTCTAGTCCTTTACCAATATCAATTTTATCTACACTGAGAACTGAATAATATCTATCGAAACGAATCTCCGAGTTGTAAGTCTTTTCAAGAGCTTTGCTTAACTGTAACAAATCATTTCGGTCAAAAAAATCAGAATGACAAATCATACTTTGCAATAGCGAAACGCTCATTGCGTTAGTCCCATAATATTTTTTAACTGATTGAACGGTAACCCTATACATTTCACCAGTCTTTAACTTAATAGTAAAGGTAGATTTTCTCGAGACCGGCAATTCTGAAGAGGTCAAAAGATTTTTCCTTCCGTCGTAAACGTATTTAAATTTCTCGCTTCTTTTCAACTCCAGTAACTCAGCAATGACTTGTTTGCGTTTTGCTTCATTATTTCTCGCAAATTTCCTTTGAACTGAAGTCCCTATACATTTTTTGTGATGAAAAAAAACTTTGATCTTAACATGATAATGGTATAGATTAGAATAAGCTGATTTCAGATTAAAGTATTTAGTAAATAAATCTATTTTGAAATCAGTTTTGTCACAAGCCATGATGTTATTAGAAGAATAATGAAGATTTGTTGTAGCTTCCCGACAGGGTAAAACAAGATCCATATTTTCTATCATAATGGGATACTCTTGAAAGCTTGTTCTTATCTTTATCTAAAATGATAAAAATAGTAAAATTACATAATGTCTTACATGGTATAAAGAGTTAAATACGAGGCGTACCCAGAAAGTTTAACGATGTTTTCCCCCTTTAAAGTTAACGTAATTAGCCTTGTCAATTGCGCGTGCATAACATATCTATGACGTATTAATCATATGCCAGCTGGACAAGTCCCAGTTCATGCCAGTAGCGGGGTAGTAGTGGTCCGAAATGGAAACTAATTCTTTTTCCCGCCCCCTGCAATGTTCGGTCGGTAATCTTGAATGCACAACGTATTGAGCCAATTGAAATTCATCGTCAGCTCTGTAAGGTCTATGAGACGAAACTGACACCCGAACACAAAATTCAACGCTTAGGATCAGCATTGACATTTCTGCTACGGTATCACTATGACGTCAACGAGTTCCTCGACAGGATTGTCACGGGAAATGAGACTTTGATTTGGCACTTTACCCCATAAACCAATCAGCAGTCAATGCATTGACATAGTGGATCTTCGGTTAGGACCAAATTCAAACAGACACTGTCGGTACGGAAAGGGATGTTCACGGTGTTCTGGGACAGGCGGCAGTGTTCTACGACAGAGGTATACAAAAGTTGATCGCACAATACAAGTGTCAATTCTGGTGGTGGCTATGTTGAAAAATAACTGAAACATTGCTGTACTTGTTGCTAATAAATATGTCCGTGAAAGTGAGAGTTCTTTTTTTTTTCTTTTAAATAGGGAAACTTACTTTCTGAATGCGTCTCGTAGACAATTTCATAATTTTTTTGCATTTATTAGAAAGGGTAATAAATGTAATTTGATGAATAGTCGTTGCAATTTTGCTCAAGGTATCCTTACACTTTCCGAGGTGATGCTTAGAAATTATTGATATTATGCTTTCAAAGACATACTTTAATGCTATACATAACATACAACGCTGTAAATCAGAGGAAACTGCTTCATTTGAAGGAAAAAATATATTAAAAAAGAGGGTAAAAACGGTATCAAAATTTATTGGTCTACCAAATAACTCAAATTTATCCCAAACATATCAGGATTTTAAAAACTAATAAATCTAAGATTTTATAGGAAAGAATTTTCCCCATATCAATACTAGAGTTATGTACTAAGTATAAAAATTGGTTAGAATGATGCCATATTACAAGATTTAGTTAAATATAACTCCAATTTTATAGCAATAAATAAAATCACAATCAGGATCGTAACCAAATCTTAGACATTTAACATCTTTAACATTAGACATCTGTAACAGACATCCATTTTCTCTTTATTTTAGACATCTTTAACGTTTAAGAAATAATGTAAAGGTTTAAATAAATTTCCTACAAAAATTCTTTAAGATTTGCTGTAAAAGTTTTTTAAGGGACAAGAAGTGTCACTTCTAGTAAAAGGAAAACAAATTATAAGAATCAAATTCATTAGAAAAATATTTAAGTCTTTAAAATACATCAGGTACATATAAAAGATTTTCATTAGAGTACTATATGTAAAACTTTAAAAGTTAAAGTTTGTGAAAAATTTAAACGAAAGTTACTCTGAAAGTAATGCCGACGGAGAAAATAGATTTAATACGAAAGGGCAGAAAAATACAAACCCCCTTATAGCGCCATCATCCATTCTAATAATTTGGCGGTATATCGAATTTATAACACTCTGTCTATTGATAATATTGGAATTGATCCTCATGTATTAATCTCTGTTCACCGCAAAATGTAAATTCATACATTTGCATAAATTCATTAAAAAATATAAAAATTTTACTATAATCGCTATTCATTTTTTAAAGTATAAGGTACACAGAAAAAATTTATATTTTTCTTAATGTTTTTGAAAATACAATTCTTTTACTGGCATCATCGGAATCTTAGGTTTTTTTAAAAAAACTATATTTTTGTTGTTCTGTTCATTCTGAAAGAACTTTTAATTTGATAAAAATAAATTTCAGTGTTACTGTAGTCGATTAATAAGGAATAAATACTATAAATCAATTTAGTTTTTCTCAAGAAACCTGCCTAATGAACACAGCACTTGCAGATCCTCACTATATAGATTTACTGTGATACAGCCATATAAATGACATAAGACATGGATCAACTTCTTAATGGAACGTAAATTTTGAAACGGACTGAAGTAAAATCAACATTCTAACACGCACTTATACCTGGTCCCCCCCAACGAAAAGTCTTAGCAGAAATAGTCCTTTTTATGCTTTCTGCAGATTATTATGGCTTCTAAATAAGGCATCTATAAATAATATCTAGTAAGAGGTTTGTCTACATTTGAAAATTATTTCTTTTAGATACCATCAATTACTATAGCGCTGAATCTTGGACCTTAGAATGGTATTCAGAAACATCGACTTCAATAGTAATTTGAAGAAAGTTATCAAAGACATAAGGCACCAAATGTATTGAGACGAACATGATGCAGGAAAACAAAACAAACGACAAAATAAGCGAATAAATTCAGAAATAATAACATTTGCTGTTTCTGACTGGGAAATATCGCTTGGTGTTTAAACGGTTTCATAACATTTTAAGTCTTATATGGAAGATTTGTTCAGACAGATATCTCTATAACGGAGTTGGTGGTATACCAGGGTAGCGCTGTATCGGAGTTGGACTGAATTTCAAAACACCTATTCTTACTGCAATAAGAAACGAGAAATCATATGGAATTTTGAAATTTTGATAGATATATTTTAGTGTTTCAGATTAAGAACTTTGAATATTTTTTAATTTAATCGATGCATAAACACCTGAGTAGTTCCTAAGTTTTTTTAAATTCTAAATGGTACAGTAGGTTTTAAAACTTATTAATATATAGGCTAGAAGTTTAATAGCTTTCAGTCCACAGTGCTATATAGTATAAATGGTATATAAACATCATCAACATGCATAACAAAATGTAAAAACACTTACCTTTACTCCCAGGTACTGCAACTGGCAAGTGAACAGCGAGAAGATAATTCCTTAGGGAATATAACACTTACTATTTCTAATAAGAGGTGAGTATAAACGTGAATTAATAGTTACGGTTAGAAAAACAATGGATTTGACAAGCAATGAGAGATGGCATCAGTTTAACTAGATAAAATAATTCTGATCTCAATGAACTTTTTAATGTGGAACACGATATATCATTTCAAAATATTTTTGATGATTTAATTTTGGGTGTCTTAAGTAATTCTGTGTAATATATGCACCATTAATAGTTCTGTAGTAGTAGAATCCCCTTAGGGCAATTTTACACAGGTAAATAAACAATGAGAACATTACACAAACAATGAGGTAGGATACCATTTTAACTAGATACAAATAACTTTGACCTCATCGAACTTTTAATAATGTAAAATGATCTTGTATTTTAAAATATCTTTCATGATTTAACTTTCAGCGACTTAGTGATTCTGTATAATATATGCACTACTAACCGTCGTATTCAATAGTATGAGTTAAACCAGGTTCAAGTGTTACCCGAATGTTAAATGCAAAAACTGGTGTTCACCACGCCACAATCAGAGAATTATATCACCTTTTATCTCACTGAGTCTGATTCACAGAATCAGCAATTAATACTCGGATTTATATTCAAGAAAGCGCCGCTAGTTTCACCATTCCGTAAATAAATATGGTGGAAAATTAAAGATCACTTGATTAGAATTCTGATGAATGCTATGCATGTTTAGTTATGTAATTTACTTAACTATTTGAATAAACTGAATAACATTTTAACTGGGTGATGTGTTTTCTAAAAATAAAAAAAATTGTTAATGAAGTAACTGTGATATAAAATATTTGTGATATAAAATTTACGAATGTAGAATTCGGTTTCCAAAAAATTTCTCGCACAGGTATGATCGGGAAATGAAAGTAATTTTAGATACCACTTTCACAACCCATTTTATTTCATGGACATACCTTTTTCTCTCTACTTCTGAGGAGCGTTTCGAGAAATTATTAAGTAGCCTCCACACTATGGCCAATTGTTCACCACTTCCTGATGGTAACCTTGAACGATGGTTCACGGGTTTCATCCTCACACTGGGCCATTAAATGAGCCGAGCTCGTGGATTCGTCCATAGGGTCTACAGTGCACTTTAGTTGCGCGTGTGGCTACCTTAGTAGGTGATAATTGCCGGTTCTGCGGCAGAAGGAGCAATGCGCAATATATTGCGCCTTCCAAATTGGGAAATGGCTAAATGGTGCAAGGCGCAGTAGTTGCGCCTTTCAATCTCATTTGGCTATGACGTCATATTCCGTAACTTGTACGGTGGTCAAACCGAAACTAATATTAGTGCTGCCTTCTATGAGCATGTTAAGAAACTATATTTTATATTTTTCTAAAGTTTCAGTACTGCCATCTAGGGAGAAACTTAGGAACGAAGGTTCCTTTAAAAATAATCTTTATCAGTTGTCCGCCGCGGCGATTCGAACTCGGAACCCCACGACAGGAAGCCAGAGCGTTAGCCCTGCGCCACTATCCGTTGAACAGATAAGCTCTAATGGGAATGCCTACCTCGAAAAATTAAGGGAATTACAAAGATTTTTTCGGTGGTGGTGCCATCTGTGTGTTGGGGAGAGAACTAATTGTTATTATTATTATTTTCTTTTTCAAATTCAGGATACGAATCCTCAAAATATTCCACCGGCATAGTAGTTTATGTACTGCGTTCTTAACCACTATGCCGGCGAAATATACAAAGTGGGCATTTAATATAGGTATAAAAGAGAACGCCTTTGGGATATTTTTACATTTCGGAGAATGACTCCTCCGAGCGAAGTGTCCTCTGTCGTTGTGTTATACATGTGTTTATGCATGATTATTTCAATAATCTGTGTTTTTACCGAAAGTGATAAATTCGCCATCGATTTTATTATGCGTTTTAATGATACGGGAAATATTCGAATGCATTTAAACGATAGTGCGAATCTTTATGTATTGCTATGAATGACTTTTATGAAAATCCTGCAGCGGAAGCCTCCTATGGTGTGGTAGATACTATTTATCGTGCATTACGAGGGAAAACTTCGAAAAAACAAATCAGGGAATGGTTGCAAGGCGTGGATGCTTACACATTGCACAAACCGATTCGAAAAAAATTTCCTACGAATAGGGTTATAGTGTATTCCATAGACCAGCAGTGGCAATCGGACTTAGTGGATGTTTCACACCTGCGTGAGTATAATGAAGGTTATCGATACATTCTAACATGTATTGATATATTATCAAAGTAGGCGTGGGCGATCCCTCTCAAACAAAAGAGAAGGGTGGATATAGTAGGAGCTTTTGAGCACATAATGAAGGAGCGAAACCCAAAGTCCCTTCAAACGGACCAGGGAAAAGAATTTAAAAATAAGGTATTTCAAAAATTTTTAAAGGAGAAAGGAATACATTTTTTCACGACTTTTAATGAAACAAAAGCATCCGTGGTGGAAAGATTTAATCGAACGTTGAAAATGAAAATGTGGAAATATTTTACAAGTCGATACACTTACAAGTATGTGGATGTGTTACAGGAACTTATGTACAGTTATAATCATACCTTTCACACGAGTATAAAGCGCACACCTGTCGAAGTGAATTCGGAAAATGAGAGAGATGTTTGGTTAACATTGTACGACAAAGACACCTCCCAAAAAATAGGTAAATGTGTATTTAGTGTGGGAGATGTGGTACGTGTATCTAAGAAAAAGTTGACTTTTGAAAAAGGTTATGAAACCAACTGGACGGAAGAGCTTTTTGTTATAACGGAGTGTGTAAAGAGAAATCCACCTGTTTATAGGATATTGGACTTGTTAGGTGAAGCTATCTCGGGTACTTTTTATCCTCAGGAGCTTCAAAAAGTGAGACTCAAAAACGAATATCGAATTGAAAAAATATTAAAGAAGCGCACTCGGAAAAAGCAAATAGAATACTTTGTAAAATATGCAGGGTACCCCAATAAATTTAATGAATGGATACCTATCTCTCATTTATTAACACTATAAATAGGATAATGCGGAGTCTTGTACCTCATTAGTAAAAATGAATTTCTATGTGACGCTACCGAGTGATAGTTCCATGAATTATTTCACGGAAAATAAAATTTCGCATTTTCTGACACGTTTACCTAAACCAATAGAGCTGAATGGAGACTGGGAGGTTGGTCTCAGTGAATTTTTCTATCCACATACATGGTATAATGTGAATTCGAGAAACAATTCTTTTTCGTATGATTTAGGCGATGGAAAAGTGTATGACGGAGAAATCAGGGAAGGTTTTTATCAATCTGTAAGGGATATATTGCGAGCTGTTACTGATGCGGATGCGTTCGAGGGAAGAATAAAATTATATTTTAATAACATCACAAAGTTAGTGAAAGTCGAACTCCGAAAAGGAGCTAAAATATTTTTTAAAGACGGTTTGGCACGAATGTTGGGATTTTATTCCACTTGGATAGATGATCAGTTCCCTAACATTCGATTGAGTCCTTTCATAGCAGATCCCTGTGCAGATTATAGAGTTCTAATGTTGTATACGGACATTATCGAACCTCAAGTGGTGGGAGATGTATATGCACCGCTATTAAGAATTGTAAATGTGACTGGAGAGGACGGAGATATGGTGTTGCAGCAATACGATAGACCTCATTACTTACCCGTGAATCGCAAAAGGATAGAAACTTTAGAAATCGTTATAAGGACGCACAACGGAGATTTGACGGCATTTGAACGCGGACGTTCGTACGTGAAACTACACTTCCGTCAGAAATATCTTCCATGATGTACGTACCCTACCAATGTTGTCAAAAATCTTTTGAAGATTATTATGTACAACAGACCGGACGCGGGTTGAATTACTACCAAGGAAGCTCGCACCAGAGAGGCTATGGTCTAGGGGGTTTATTTCGTTCATTTTTTCGGGCTGCAGTACCCCTTTTTAAATCGGGTGCCAAAGCAGTAGGCAAGCAATTATTTCATAGCGGGGTGGATTTGCTAAATGATGTTACGAAAGGTCAAGATGTCAAAGCAGCAGCTAAGCGAAGATTCAAAGAAGTTGGAAACATATTAACAGATAAAGCAGCTACTAAAATGAAAACTATGATTGGTTCTGGTAAAAGAAATAAAAAGAGAAAGCACAGCAGGAAACCTCACACCACTCGTAGAGCTAAGAAGGAGAAGACACGCGATATTTTCTCTTAAAAATATGTCCTCTCTCATTCATCGTGATTCCCCTCCTTGTGTGAAATCGGAATTAGATTTATTTACTGTTCCACCGACGCAAACAGCTATAGAAAAAGGACAATTTGTAGAATATCATCCTCTTGCAAATATACGTGATGGTGGTCCCATAGAATTTAATATATCGGGTAGCGGTGATGAATATATTGATCTGGCAGCCTCTTACATACACGTGAAAGCAAAAGTGTTGAAAGCAGATGGTGCGGTTTTACCTGAAAAGGAAGCCGTGGCCCCAATTAATTTATTCCTACATTCTTTATTTTCCCAAGTAGACATAAGTCTGAACGAGAGAAATATCTCTTCTGCTAGTAACACATATCCTTACAGGGCCTATATTGAAACATTGCTGAATTATGGGGAAGATGCCAAGAAAAGTTTACTTAGCTGCGAAGCTTTCTTTAAAGATGAAGAACCTGAGAAAGTGGACCCTACGGTTGAAGAAGTGCACAAGGGGTTAAAAACACGCTATCAATTAATTGAAAAAAGTCAGTCTGTTGATATGATAGGACAACTACACTGTGACATTTTTCAACAGAATCGACTCCTGCTAAATTTAGTAGACGTGAAAATTAAAATGGTGCGGAGTAAACCTACCTTTTGTTTAATCTCCCCGAAAGCAGATGCAGATTATAAAGTAGTTTTGGAGCATGCTTCCATGTTTATTCGTAAAGTAAAAGTCAATCCTGGTGTTTCTCTTGGTCATTTGAAAGCATTGGAAAAGAGTTCTGCAAAATATCCCATTGATCGTGTGCTCTGTAAAACGTACTCCATACCCCCTGGGAGTTTTTCTTTTATGCAAAATAATGCATTTTTAGGACATATGCCGAAAAGAGTGATTATCGCATGCGTAGAAAATGCGGCCATGAATGGATAATATATGCAGAATTCCTTTCTATTTGCTCATCATAATGTCAACTTCTTATCCATCTATGTAGACGGACAACCAATACCCTGCAAGCCACTGGAATTAAATTTCAAATCTAATAACTATATACGAGCATATTACTCTCTATTCAACGGTTTTGACCAGGATAAGGGTATTTTTCTTTCCCGAGAAGAATATGCCAAGGGGCATGTATTGTATACTTTCGATCTAACCCCCGATCTGTGTGATGGAACGCATTTCAACTTACAGCATCAAGGAAATTTACGAGTGGAGATAAAATTTTCTGAAGCCATTACTAAAACACTCTCTATGCTAATATATGCCGAATTTCAAAATGTCATCGAAATAACAAAGTCACGTCACGTATTATGTGATTTTGCAAATTAGGATGGATAGTATACAATTACATCGAGCACTGTCTTTAAATGTTTAAATGGATGGAAATCAAGAGCCACAGTCGGACATGGAAGGTGCTGGACATACCAGATTAGATATCCCCGGACCTAGCGGAACGGAAGATATTTCCAGACCTCAACCAGGACCTAGCAGAACAGAGGATATTTCAATGCCTCAACTGGATAACGGATCTAACGGAGCAGATGACATCATCGAACCTCAACCGGGACCCAGCGGAGTAGCTATTGAGAAAATAAATTCTACTCATGTAAGTAAATACTGTGATAATCTTTTTCTAAAGTAATTATCTTTCAAAAGATTATTTGTTGAATCTATAGTATTTTTAAATATATCTTAATTTTTTAAAAACAATTTTATGTTTTTAACGTTTATTTATGTGTGTGTGTGCAAGTAAATGATAGCTTATAATGATGTGTAAATATACTATAAGATTAAGGATAATTTTAGGAATGTGTTCTTACTTTTAAAAAGGATATTAAAATTTTTTAATGTATACTATTAATATATTTATCATAGTTTTAAATTATAGAACCATACTTTAAAATGTTATTATTTTATTTGATAGACATGTGCTTCTTCCTTATCTTTTAATATTATGCTGTTACTTCATATGTAATAATTTTTAAAATTCTCTTTAAAAAAGTATACTTATTTATTTTATTTACTTTTATAGATTTGTCCTACTTGTAAGAAACTTTTTAAAAGAAAGTATATTTTGAATCAACATTTGAACATACATACCAAAGAAAAATTATTCCCATGCAACATTTGCGAAAAACAATTTGGCAGAACCAGTGATTTGAATCGACATCTACTCACTCATACTGGTGAACGTAAGTACGAGTGTACTCAGTGTAAAAAATTATTCAGTAGAAAAGATAATTTACAATCTCATTTATTATTGCATTTACATCCCATATTTAAGTGTAAAAAATGTAGTCAGGTATTTTCTAGAAAGGATACTCTGACACACCATGTTACAACTGCACATGCTTCATCTGTTAAACCTGTGAAACGCAAGGCTACTAACCCAGGGTACCAAACTAAACGCACTAAGTATACTCGCACAGGATTAAATGTGTTTACTGAGCGTTCTTTCTTTCCAGATGAATCTCATTCTCATGATTTAATCATGTGTTACGATGAGCTGCGACCACAGTTGTATGAACACATTGAGAATGAGATAAGGGAAAAACGCTCAATTAAATGGCGTATTATTTTTAAAGTTGAACTCTTTCGCGTAGGTCCCGATGGGGGTGAACAAATTATCACCCCCTATTTTAGCAATAAATGCCAAACGGAATTGGTAGCGGATACACTAAATGAACACTTGGAAGAAGCTCGGACAAAAATTTTTCGCGATTTCGAAGAATTTGTAGAGCGCGGTTCAGGGTGGACGCTGCAAAAAATTTTAGAGGTGCAGGTATTAACTGCTACATATTCTCCCATAGGAGGTAGTAGTTATATTCCCCTACCTAAAAGTATTTTGGCTAAAAAAGCGGTTTTAAATATTAAAAATTTAGACAATAAATGCTTTATTTGGTGCTTGATAGCACAGAGATTAAATTTAGACCGCACCTATAAACCCGAACGCGTACAATATTATTTGCCACCCATGAACATACTATTCGTCTAGGTAATGTAACATGTCCTGTTCCATTATCTAAAGTGTCCACCTTGGAAAAATTGAATAATTTAAGAATAAACGTGTTTGGGTTTGAGGATAATGAAGTTTTTCCTCTTTATATCTCTGATCAATCTCATACAGATTGCATCAATTTATTATTGATTAGTGATGAGGAAAGACATCATTATTGTCTTATCCGAAACATGTCCAGATTAATATCTAGCATTACAAAAAATGAACACGCTACGCATATTTGTTATAGATGCCTGCACCGCTTTACGTCCGAAAGACTTTTGTCGGAGCACCACTTCTATTGTAAGCACACTAATATTCAGAAAATTAATATGCCTCAACCGGGTCAAAATATTCTAAAATTTAAACACATTCGTTTTCAGCATAATATTCCATTTGTAATTTATGCTGATTTCGAATCCTTAATTATCCCTTCTAATTCCAGTGGACCTAATAGTCAAAATTATAACACCCAAAACGTTGCACGCCACGAAGCTTGCGGGTATGCATACGCTTTAGGGCCGGATCCTGACTGGAACACTTGCGTCCACAAAGTTGTGTCCACAACTCCCGAAATTTGTGTGTGGATACTCAATTTGGATCCTGACTGGAACGCTTGCCGCGTCCACACACAACCGGTCCACAACTAGGAGTTGTGAAGGGCGGGATTTGTAATATCGATAATCGTTTGTGTTAAACCAATCAGAGTACAGATAGATAAAAATAAACAGATCCACGTGAATGAAAAATATTAGCGTTGAAGCCTTGCATTGCTGAAACAGCTACTTGTTTGAACAACAATTTCCATTAAAAAAAAGAGAGATTGAAATAATTATTACACAGAAAAAAATTTGCACATATTATCTGGTGAGTTGAATAAAAACTGCCCATCTGCAGAAAAGGAGTGAGACAATATTGCAAATTATGTAAATGCTCTCTGCATGGGATTGAAAAGGAATAAAATACAAAAAGAAAAAAAAAGGTATTGGCTAGGTATGGAGTTCAGTAATAGAGTAACCAGCCATATCCACTATCACTTGCAATTCAGAATTTTTAATAGAATTTGAATTCTTGATTATTTAAATACTTCAAATAAATATTTAAAACTCCACATTATTTATGCAATTATTTATACTAAATCTTTTTTTCCAGTTAAATGGAAAGAATAATCTGAGTAAATAAATTAAATTTATATCAAATATTGGCATTTTACTTAATTTTAATTTTAAATACTTTAAGACAAAATATTGATAGTATAGTAAATACAAGTTTAGTGTGAAAAGTCATACAAAGTTTACAATTTTTATTCATATGTACTTCACATTATGTTACAAGACTAATTGATATATTTCAGAAATTTATAATTGTATATTTTGGGAGTTTACTTATTAAATTATTGAGGATTTTTATTTTGATCATCTCTTATT
>CM063502.1:129576396-129608896 GCA_032207245.1 Pardosa pseudoannulata | reverse complement strand
TTTAACGGGTCGCTACCGGGGGGCTCTCCATAATCGATGCAATTTACAATATCGCATGCGAAAAATGATGCCCGTAGTTTTCCATAATCTCAAAAATTACGACGCACATCATATTATTAATGTTTTAGGCCATTTTAAAGACTATGAGTGTCAGGTAATTGCTACGAATATGGAGAAATATATCACGTTTACATTAGAAAAGAAACAACAAAGTGTTAGGGTAATTTTGCAGTTTTTAGATAGCTTTCAGTTTTTACCTACTTCTTTAGAAAAGCTGGTGACAAACTTATCACCTAACGACTTTGGCATACTTGCATCCAAGGTACCACATGATAAGATGCATTTATTATTAAAGAAAGGGGTATATCCATATGAATATATGGACTCCCATCTAAAATTTAATAATACATGTCTCCCTCCTATCACTGCCTTTTACAGTCGTTTAACAGGTGAAAATATTACATTAGAAAATTATGTCCATGCGCAAAGAGTATGGTCTGAATTTCAACTTCAAAATTTGGGGCAATATCATGATTTGTATGTCAAAAGCGACGTTTTACAACTAGCTGATATTTTCGAAAATTTTAGGAAATTATGTCGTACAAATTATGGTATTGATCCAGCACACCTCTTGACTGCTCCCGGTTTGGCATGGCAGGCCTCCTTAAAAATGTGTCAGCAACCTCTCGAACTATTCACAGATATTAACATGCATTTGTTTATAGAAAGGGGTATTCGAGGGGGTATATCTACCATTTCTAAGAGGTATGCCATTGCTAACAATAAATATTTAAAAAATTATGATGCATCTGCTCCATCTAAGTACATTATGTACTTAGATGCTAATAATTTATACGGGTGGGCGATGTCCCAATATTTACCTTATGGTAATTTTCAGTGGATGTCACCCGACAACATCAATGAAGAGATAATATTGACAATAGCTCATGACAGTCAGGAGGGGTACATTTTTGAAGTTGATTTGGAATATCCCCATGATCTACATGACGCTCATAATGAATATCCTCTGGCCCCCGAAAAAATTAAAATTCGCGAAGAAATGCTTTCTCCTACACATAAAAGAATTATGCAAAGCCTTCACAATCAAAAATTTCATGAGTGTGAAAAATTGGTACCGAATTTAAACAATAAGCAAAATTATATAATTTATTATAAAAATTTACAATTATATCTATTTCTCGGCTTAAAATTAGTTAAAATTCATAAAGTTTTAAAATTTAATCAAAAGCCATGGTTAAAATCATATATTGAGTTGAAGCATGGGAAAAATTCAAAGTCCAACTTTGAAAAAGATTTTTTTAAACTCCTAAATAACTCAGTATATGGTAAAACCATGGAAAATTTAAGAAATCATATCGATATTCAATTAGTTACAAATGAAAATAAATCTAAACGGTTAGTAGCGGCACCAAGTTTTCGCACTTTTAAAATTTTTAATGAAGATATTGTAGGGGTGCAAAGAGTTAAAAAATCTGTCACGCTTAATCGACCTATTTATGTGGGATTCGTTATATTAGAGTTGAGTAAACTTCTAATGTACGAATTCCACTATAATCATATAAAAAAATATTACGGGGAAAGAGCAAATTTATTATTTACTGATACTGACTCACTCACCTATGAAATTGAAACTATAGATGTATATGAGGATATGAAGAAAAATCTACACTTGTATGATACTTCCGATTATCCTCAGGACCACCCTCTGTACAGCACTCTAAATAAGAAAAAAATTGGATGCTTCAAAGATGAATTAAATGGGAGACTAGCCCTAGAGTTTGTGGGACTACGATCAAAAATGTACTCCCTTAAAACGGAGTAACATGAAAAAAAAAAAAAAAAAAAACAGCTAAAGGAGTCTCACGACAAGTAATCAAACATCGACTGAAGCATTCTGATTATTTAGAATGTTTTCAGAGGTTTAAAGTAATCAGCGAAAAAATGTGTAGGTTAGGTAGTGAGTCCCATCAGATTTACACAATTCAACAAAATAAAATTGCTCTCTCCCCTGCAGATGACAAGAGATTCATCCTTCCAAATTTAAAAGATACTCTTTCGTATGGACATTTTAGAATAGGGAACATTTAAATGTCATTGGTAGTGTTATTTTTTTTTAATGTAAATGCTTATATAATAGGATAATAAAATTGTACAAAATGTAAATATATTCATATTGTAAAAATGTATATGTTTATTTTGTAAATTACTTTGTAAATAAAATTTTGTAAATAATTTTTGGTAACATGTATAGTGTAAATAATTTATATTCATTTGTATATTTATTTTGTAAATTTCATTTGTGCATGGGAAATAAAATAAAAGTTTATTTGTAAACATCTATCTGTGTGTGTGTAAATTATTTAACATGTTATAATTTATACAATTTAATATTACAATTTCTTAAGTTTATGTAATATTTGAAGTAATTATCATATTTGATAAACACTGTTATGCAAAATAAAAGTTTCAAGTTTGTAAAAGCAATTTATGATGAAAATATCACATGTGTAAATTTTCAATCTGGAAATAGTATACTCTAACGATGGAACATTCTTATAACATAGTAAACTTGTATGCCGGTGGAATATTTTGAGAGTTTGTATCCTGTCCGGTATATAAAACTATCCCATAGAAAATAAAATTTAAAAAATTCAATAATTAGTTCTCTCCCCAGCACATAGATGGCACCACCACCAACGAAAAAATCTTTGTTATTCCCCCAATTTTCGAGATAGGCATTCCCATTAGAGCTTATCTATTCAACTGATAGTGGCGTAGAGGTAACGCGCTGGCTTCCTGTCGCGGGTTTCCGATTTCGAATCTCCGCGGCGGACAACTGATAAAGATTGTTTTTAAAGGAACATTCTTTCCCAAGTTCCTCCTTTGATGGCAGTACTGAAACTTTAGAAAAATATAAAATATAGTTTCTTAACATGTTAATAGAGGGCAGCACTAATATTAGTTTCGGTTTGACCACCGTACAAGGTTACGGAATATGACGTCATAGCCAAATGAGATTGAAAGGCGCAATTACTGCGCCTTGCACCGTTTAGCCATTTCCCAATTTGGAAGGCGCAATATATTGCGCATTGCGCCTTCTGCCGCAGAACCTGCAATTATCACCTACTTACCTTTGATGTTTGGAGAACATCGTCCACCATGGCTATTTTTTTATCATGTTTCGATAACACTAAATCGATTTTTTTTCTTTTAAAGTAAAATTGATCCAATTATAGACTAAAAGATTGAAAGTTATTGGTGCTTTTAATTAATATGAATTTTTTAGATCATGACAATTGACGAGTGATTAATTTTCTGACTACTTAAATACTTGTCTCTACCCCAAACTTCTGGATTACCGAGGAGTTGAGGTTAAATATAGAACATACATGAACATATTTTAATAGCAATTAGATAAATCAGAAGGAAAAGATAAGAATGTGATTCTTTTTATAACATAAGTTTGTAATTATAAATTTCCCAGTTTGTGCACATATATACCTGGTTGACCATACTAGAAAAAGAGTGCACTCACATATCTTTCATGGAAATATTTAAAGTTGTGCAGTTTGAATAGTATTAAGAACTTAAATATGAGTAGTATGGTAATTTTCCAATTATTTTTCAATCAGAAAATCAGGCAAAGAGAAATACAGAAAAACTGACGAATATTGAAGAGGTATATGTTTTATGAAAATTTCAGGTTCCAAATCAGGTGTTCATAATGAAAAAAGAATGATTATATTAATATTAATTACTATTTCCTGTTTGCGAATCCACTATAATACTAATTTAATTACTGTAGAAAAACTTTAACAATTATTACTAAATTGTAACTATAATGGTTACTAAATTATTTTTATTTTATTATTTTCTGTAATTTTCTATTCTAAGTAATTTAAACCCTATTCTCAAATTTTCCAAAAAGCAAATTTTGTTGTAGTAAGATTTTTTCAGGCCCAAAATCCATTCTTTAAAGATTTTTATATGCTATTTTTCCTTAAAATGAGAACAGAAATAGTACAGTAATAGGACAGAGTAAGCTCAGAGGTGAATAACAAGGGACATAACACTAGTATTGTGAAACATTCCATAAGATCGAGATAAACGTTGAAAGCTTTAAAAGAAGATAAAGCTTTCGTACCAGAATGTAATCAGGGTATGATTAGACACCAAGCTTATCCCTTGACAATTGTTTAATTCGTCTGTGTGATGATTCGGACCTGGCTAGTAGAATATCAAGATGGTAATCGTTTATACGCCAAGTATGTGTAAGCATGTTGGCATCCACTGTGGCTATTATGGATATAGTCCTGATCTTTAGGTTGTCAGTATTCACCCCACGCATCCTTTTCCACGCACAATAGGTTAAGCATCCTTTTTTATATAATGCCTGTATACTTTTACGAGCTAGTTCATCCATTCAGTTTTAAAATTTGCCCGATTTCTTGCAAAGTTAAATACCCCTATAACATAATGTAAGGAGAGTGTTTCCTTATATTAACCACTTGAGTGCTGAAGAATGCAAAAATTTGAAGAGTGTGAAATAAACATTGGAAAATGATCATGCAATTCAAATGGTAACCCACTAGAGTGAGCCACTGTAGTACTTTATCGTGCCTAATAGATAAAGTCTTATCCTGCTGTCAGTTACTCATTACTCAATTACTCAATAACACACAATCAGCGCGATAGCGCTTCTGCGTATTTTTGGCACAATAGAAGAGAAGTGCCGTAGCGCTTCCCAACACTCAAAAGGTTAAGAGTGCAATTTTTGTTAAGTTGCTTACCTTTTCTTCATCGGACTAGCTTGTTTCTGTCAGATTCAAATGAATCACAATTCGCAGCAGCATCGAAAGGAGGGGGGGGTACAATGGGCTCATGATGCCAATGGTCCACATTCTATATATTATATATTACTATACAGGGTGTCCCAAAACTACCACATGAACACTGCACAGCTAGATTCGTCGTTGGGAGTAGATAAAAACTTCCCACAGAAGAGTTCCTGTACAATTTATAGTTTACGAGAAAAATATGAAAAACAAAATATGACGGTGCAAGGAAAAACACTTTATCGAACATATCAACAGCAGTATATGCACGGGCATACTCCCTAACAGTTCGTTAGGCATTTCCATTACATCGGCCACACATCAGGTATATATCACAGCAGTCATTAACGGAACACATGGCCACCATTCGAAGACTACCGGTAGCTGCAAGATGCAGCCTTTTAAATACTTGTTAACGTCATTCCATGGCATGCACGCATGCATGTTGCGATATGAGCGGCGAACGTTTAAAACATTATCGTCTGGAAATATATGAAAATACTGTTGTAACAGGAAAGCTTCTTTGGGCAGTTTTTATGTACTCCCAACGAGAAATTTAGCTGTGCAGAGTTTATGCGGTCGTTTTGGGACACCCTGTATATGTTTAGGGTGGATATAAATATTCTCGTTATGCCACTCAAACTAATCAGGGAAAAAAAAAGACTCGAACTGACCATTTTTTTTAAATTTTCTGACTCGCTCAAGTCTTGCTTTCTCAACTTTTTTTTGTTAATAATGCTTTTTTCCGGTCTTCTGGTATTTAAAGCTGGTTCATTTAATCATCGCTGTACTGTTTTGAAGACGATCTTTTATCAGACAATCTTTCTAAACATCTTTTACATTCTAAACATGTCACAAAATGATTTTTCAATCATCATCTCTTTCGAATTCATCGTTCTTTTCATAGTGCAACGTTGCCTAATTTTCCTATTTAAAATGTAATGCCAAAAACTTTATACTTTACTAAATTCTATCTCACCTATGATTCGTTAACTTTTAACATTTTTTGCCATCATGCGCATCGAAACATATTGTGCTTTCCATTTTAAAATGAATACTTTTTAGGATAATGTTAATTGCTTTATCCTTGCCATTTTTTCAAATGCTATTAAAATTACAACTTTCTTAACAACTAGTGTATAATTTTGAAAACTTGTCAAAATCCCAATTATGATGTAAAAGCTAACGTACTTAATTTATTAAACATTTTGTGTATTAAACGATAAAATTGGCGGTTTCTGAAAGCGAAAAAAAATACATTAAAGTACGTCTTTTTCTGTCCCTTAATGTATAAGCAAATATGTACATAAATGGACTTAAAATGCTAAAAACTGTATATTGTTAATACATATATACTTACTTTACGGCAGATGAAAATGCAATAACATGGAAACGAAATTAGTTATGAAGAATATACAAATTAGGTCTTGTCAAGACTGTCAGTGTTTGATTCAAACGCACCCAAACACTGACAGTCTTAACGGAACCATAAAATGTTTTTTTAGGATATTCTGTGTTATTTTAGGTATTCATTATACAGAAATATCACAGACACTTGAATGCAATGTGTGAAGAGCTTCCTTCCTGAAATAATAGTGAGTAGTAGTGTGAAGTAAGATATGAATAAATTTATATTGAATGAGTTACAAAAAATTGAATGAGTTATTTATTGAATGAGTTACAAAAAATTCATTCTACATAAATATCGTAATCTTACTATTTCAATCTCGAAAACGATTAAAATAATAAAAAAAAGCATTGAATTAAAGAGAGAAAATAGGTGCTTAACTAGAAAAATTAAAAATGTTGCTCATACAGGTAACATATAATGAGGTACACTCCAATATTTCAAGCGATACGTTTTTGTTAAGAACACTGTAAAATACTTATTAATATTATAATACCTGTCAATACCAGGGGTGGGCAAGCTCCTGGATAGTCCGAGCCATTTTTCAAAATTTGAATTTTTTCGCGAGCCGCAATTAAATACGTATTTAAAAGGTATACAAAAAAGTATTAAATTTTTTACAGAAATTATATTTATTGAATGTTATTTGAAAGTTCTTCGTCCTTTAATTTTTCAAGGAAATTTTTGAATTGTCGATGATTTTTTTGCATTGGGGCAAATGTAATTTACAATGTGTTACACTGTTTTCATAGCATCAGAATATTTAAATATTTTGTAACGAGATGTCCTCGGTGAATTATGCAGTGATTCGGTATGCATTGTGGAATTTGAGAATCATTTCTTAAAAGCCCAATAAGACCGTTTTTTTACCCAGCATTCCTGGAGCTTCATCAGTTGTAATAATTTTTAAAATATAATAACACAAAAATGAAAAGGGAACTCGGGTACATTTTTCGAGAGCCACAAATGATCTTTGAAAGAGCCGCATGTTGCTCGTGAGCCGCAGGTTGGCCACCCCTAATCTATACGTTCACACAAATTGCCCACAAACTCGCCAGCTTCAGTATGTTTCACAACTGCACTGTAGTGCAAAAATAAATAAGTCTTCAGTAGACGTGAAACTGCACTGAAGTACGTCACTTGGCTAAAACCCGTGTTGAAACGCAAAATAATAATTTTACAGAAATATTCTTTGCACACCATTGCGCAAACCGCACTTGAACAGATTTATATGAATTGATCTAGATAGTAAATGTTGTACGTAGATTAAAATGGATTAAAAACTCTTTCTCTTATTCAGTAAAGAAAAACGTGGAACTATAATAGCTTTGGTCGCTCAGATGAGTATGAACAAAATATACGAAAAAAAAAAAATTATTTAAACTTCGATTGGAGGCTTTAAGGTCAATAATTTTCAACACGGGAATTGAACTGTCTGGAATTGCGGTGTCGAAAGTCAGTTCCTGCCCGTGAAGCATTTAACTTGTGTGCAAACCTTCCTGGTAAGGTGAATGATGACTGACTCCATTTGACTTTACAAACATTTATTCATTCACACTTAAATAGAAGTAGACATAGAAGTACGCGCGAGAGCGTTGGTCGAGAGAGTCCTTATGCGACCGATCCAACTCTTTGTCTGTGGTAAGCTTTGCGCGCGCGTTAGAGTTGAGTTGTAGAGTTGTGTGGGAGTCGGCGGCTCACCATGGAGTCGCGAAGTCTGGACACCACACTGGTGTTTCTTGAAACAGCCAGTAACTCCCCAATTTATCTAGATACTATAGAACATCAGTTCTCAAAATTTTTAAAGAAAAATGTAAACAATAAATAAAAAAATCCCCAGTAATGTAAAAATGTAAAATATAAACTAAACACCACTGTGTGCATATGTAAATGATTTAAATTTTGACAAAACTTTGTGCGCTTCAGACGAACTCGATACTGATTTAGATTCATTTGTGTTCGCTTCCTCCCCCTTTTATGACTTGCTTCTGGTCTGTACACAGGTTCCCCACAAGTTATTAGGTTACTACCTTTTGGTGGTTTTCCTCTAGTGGTCCAGGAAAGTCCCAAATGAATCAAAAATCTTTTTGTACCCTTGAAATATTCTTATCAAAAAAACCCACCTATTTTCCTAGTTCTAAATTCTACGTAAACGTAATTCAGTAAAGATTATCACCGGGTCTGAAAATTTTCGATAGGAAAAATGAAGAGGCCGGGAACAACGAATGAGGGAAAAATAACTTTGGTTGCTCGAGGATAAATATTGGACCAAATAAATAAAACAATTAGTGCGAGAAAACGGATAATACAGGAGCGATACATCGACGTTTCAGAGTAGTTTGCTTTGATTCTTGACTGTCCTCCAGATGTCAGATTAAAATTCATATACGGCTATCTAAGATCAACAATAACTAAAAAATATTTCTTTAATATTTCGGAGATTAAATATTTCAGAGATCATGTTGATCGAGAGTCAAGAAGCAAGGCAATTGGATTTTATTATTATTCTTGAAGATTTTCCAAAACATAAACTCAGGAATGTGTAAAATATATCCATGTTTGTTTATATCCAATTAAATATAATTGTATTTATTGATAACTGTTTTAATATTAGGTGTTGATCTTTGAATATAGAACGACGAGGGCTATTGACTGTTATAACTGGATTTTTGTTTTAAGTTAATATTAAAAAACATATTTCGATGTACATATATGTACCCAAAATTTAACTATTAAAATCAACTGTCATTACCTTTAATTGTTAAAATTTTGAGGGACATCGTAAAAAATATAACCAATCCCCTCATTTATTGGATCTAAGTGTACTAAAAGAATGACATTTAGAAATATTTGGTTTATGTGTAGTGTTTGAATTTCAAAAGTTAATATTTTTATGAGTTGTATAAGCACTTCATAGGTATATTACGATACAAAAGTGTAGGAAAATTTTATACATTAAAGAAAGTATATTTCTGTTTCACGTGAAACTGCTTTAAAATAATGTTCTGATAATGCTTTTGTGAACCACATTGCAAGTATATTATTGTACAGAAATTCCGAAAAGGCGTTTGTAACTTATATATATCTCAATAGATGGCACTACCATTCTACTGTTAAGTCTTCAAATATTATTTACCAGCATAATATTTTAATTTAAATTGCTTTAAGCAATGTTTCGCCTCAAATATTTTTCACATGGAATAACATCTACAATCCCTTAATTTTTATATTTCATAGCTGATAAAGTATATTTTTTATCTTTCTACGCTTGATTTTAATCTTTATTGAAATGTCTTGAGACGAGCAAAGAGAAAATAAAACTATTTATGCTAATTGAAAATATTAAAAATTAATAGCATTCATGTAAATTAATCCTTAATTACTTCTTTGCCTCATTCGTAGGTTTTGACCCATGCATCAATGTGGTTTTATGCTGTATAATTTTATAAAATTTTGTTGAACTCAAATTTAATTAGGTATTTAGAGTTAGTTTTCACTAGAAAGAAAATAAATATCATTATACATTAAAATGGAATAAATGCTTTTATTTTCTTGTAAAATAATAATTTCAGGTTATATATGAACTAAGGATATTAAGAAAAAAGATCTTGAATTTAATTTTTAACAATAATGTATTTACGACACTGTATGAATACATCCCCAGTAAATAATAAGTGCCTTCATTTATGCATTCTTTGTTTGATTATTTATCCATCCATACTTAAAATAAGTACAGTATAGTTTAAAATCAGATAAAAGTAACTAATAATGCATAAGAATTGCAATGTAACAATTGCAAATTAATATTCTATTCGTAAGTTTGATAGTAGATAGCAACCATATATGATTTTAACTATTTGAATGTTAACTTGAAAAACAATAGTGTTAACAAAACTAATTGAAAAGGCTTACACAATCTTTTATCAAATGGGACTGGAAAATCTTGCAGTAATCGAAATTTTTAACTAAGTAAAACCAGCTCATAATGATAGCGTAGAAAAATATTGTTATATACAGGTTATCGTTATAAACAGTTTGATCGTTTTGCACATCCAAGAGTGAAGCAGGTATGGGGGACTAAAGGGGCTCAAGCCTTTCCTAAAATTTAATATTTTCTTTGTTTTTTTCAACTTTTAAATGTTCAGTTGCCATAGTACAAAACAACAGAAGCTATATACGTTTTAAGCTCATTTTTTTTTAAATATGGGAATTACTGATTACCTTGTTGGCAACAGGATAGAAATATGGGAATTTTAATTATATTAACTTTCTATTCATAAATAAAAGGCGGAAACTAACAAAGTCTTAATTGTGGTGTTAGCAATGATGGTGTAGAATGTTTTACATTTGGTATATTTCAGTGAACAACAATTTAAATCATATATGATTACTGCAGTGATATGTGTCTTATGGGAATTTTATCGGCAACATTCTCAAAACTTTCAGACGACTGTATAACTGAACTTACAATCTACCTTTACCGAGAGCGGCAGGGATACTGACAATGGTGAAGTATTAGTTTCCAAATTCTAGATTTAGGGACAATAATTTTTAAACCTAGTTATCATGAAGCTGAAGATTCCTGAACTGAAAGTACAGTTTGGGTACTAGCTTTCTTTAGACAGAAATTCTAGCTGTAGTATTAACAACCAATATTTAAGTTTGTAATGAGCATACAATAGTTTGAATTATACATAGATATAATGTAACTTTATTTAAATACTTTAAAATCTAAATATTTATAACACAACTACTAACATCTTGGTACTTCTATACTGAACAAATAAGGAATTTTGCTGGAGCAACGAAAATATTGTAGAATCTAATATTTGTAACCCAACTATTAAAAACTTGGTATTTTTACACTGAGTAAATAAGAATTTCTTCGGACCAATGTAAATACTTTTATATACAGCTTTACCATAATATATAGTATCGTTACACAGGTTTCACCGTATATAGAAACAAGGATGGGATTTTCTCTATAAGAAACTATACTTCATTTATATCAAAACACGTTGAGCTAATCTACAGCTTTCTACCTACAGAAAGTAATTCTCAGCTTTGTATTTGCTACTGGAACACCAAGATGAAGCATAAAAAATAGACAGTGTATGTTTTAAGCTTGCTTAAAAATAAACACTAATACATGAAAGATTATATACGTGAAAGATAAAAATAAATTAAGTGACATTTTACAAGTTCTTTCATAGCTTTGATATAAGAACATATATACTTCAAGTGATTTATGATTCAAGTATATTAATGAATATCTTTAAGTGAAATATAATTAATTAATATTATCTACTTTTTGTAGTAAATCTTTTGTTTTAAGTTTACTTAAAGGGCATTCTTTCGGAAATCGTATATCACACAGATGTTAAAAAATCGAGTACTTTTGAACTTGTTTTTGATTTTACGAAACAAGTAAAACTAAACTTTTCGTTTAAGTTTGATTCGACATAACACCATGTGAACCGAAGATGCATCTTTCTATAAATAGAAAATATATACGTTTTTATGAATTCTACTAGAGTGCCAAAAAGAAATATTTATAATATCAGCATATGTTTTACTGGATGCTTAATACACTTATTTGGACAAAAATATCTATTTCTCAATTTCTGCTCAAAATATTTTTCAGCACGTTTAGTATATAGTGACAAAACTTCAACACAATATAATAACTAGAATTGTATAAAAAAACCCATTTTTATTATGATTGTGTCCATTTAAACCGCTTGTTTACACCTTCATTATTTTTTAAAATAAGATTCTGTGAACGTTAAGTCTCTGAGAACATGAAAAATATTTTTTTATGACAATTATGTTCTATAAATTTCAACTTAACAATATTAAATTTCGTTATTTATGCATTTAAATTGAACTAGAATTCTAAAAGCCTGATTTTAAGTAAGCATTAAGTATGATAACATAATATGGTTAATACATTTTCTGAGAATTCTGTTTTGCTTGTTTATAAAAACAGTCAGTAATTATAAAATAATGAGCTAAATTTGTAAACAAAAATGGTTGCTGTTAGTGCACAATATAACAAGATATTGAATGTATATAAAAATTTTAGCATTTTAAAATGTGTTTTAAACATTTATTTCAATTAAAATCTTATTAAAATCTTTAAATTGAGTTTATGATGTTTATATATGGCTGTATTAAAAATGCTAAAACTCAAGCAAATGACTAAAATGACTTGATTATTTAAGCATACTTAAAACTGCCTGTCTACGATAATTTGAGATGGATTTTATATTAAACTAGCAAATATGCCCGTGCTTCGCTACGGTGAACTTAATAAATTACTTTTAAACAAAGATTTTTTTTCGTGCATAACTCTCTAAATTCGTCACAGTGCAGTTCGAGTCCTTTTCATATTTATATATTTCTATTATAAGTGTATTATAACAATATTCAGTTTTTATACTTCAGTTTCCATTAAACCTGAGTTGTACATCAATAAGATGTGAAAGCGTATGCAAAATAAGAGCGGGAAAATTTGACAATAGTTTCGAAGAATTGCTCCTGTTTACTAAACATTCCGGACTATCCGGAAGCTGATCAACCATTGTTCAATTCTCCGAAATGATCAAGGATCAAGCTAACTATATAAAATGATAGGTTTTTATTTGCCTATGAGAGTCATTGAAATTTGTACTTTTTGTTGTTAGAATATTGTTGATAAACATTTCATTGTAACGTAAAAATTAACCAAGAATTAAATTTAAAATTAGTTCTTATATAAAAATGCTATAATTTGAGTCACACACAAATGAAAGTTAATCACTTTATATCTAAATTTCCAGGTCAAATCGAATTGATACTACGCAGACGATGTTTAAATAATGTAAAATAAGAAATGAATAAATGAGATATTTAAAAGAATGATGTCATAATGATAAAAAATATCGTTTTCACCTATTTATTATGTGATAAATTGAAAATTTTAATCTCCTACTTTTAACCGAGGAAAACTGCGCTTAAAACAATTACATGGGATTAACGGAATGACATCACATTGCTAGAAATTATTGCTTCTTTCACTTAGTTATGATGCGATAAATTAAAAAGTTAATCGTTTGCGTTTAACCGGGGAAAATAATGCTTGGAATAATGACATGAAACGCTCGAAAAAGGGGGAAGGAATGGATTTTGAACGTTAAAAATTTTCAAAAACCTTCCTAGGGATATACCTAATAATTTCCCAAATTTTCACGGCGATTGGATGTCTATCGAGTACAGACAGACAGATACAAATTCGTTTATATATATAGAGAGATAGAAGATTGTAGAGAATTTTCGTAGGTTAGATATTAGGGCACAATCATATACGATTTTAGCTATTTGAATAATAACTAGAAAAAAAATATTATTATTTATTGATCATAATATATTTTTGAAAATTAGCTTACCGTTAAAATAAAATCAAGTGTGACACTATTATGCAACAAATATAATGTAAAAACTGCAAGCTAATATTCCATGAATCCAGTCTTAGAGGAAGCATAACCATAAATAAATTTGGCTGTTTGTTTCTTAGGGATATACCTAAAAATTTCCCAAATTTTCACGGCGATTGGATGTATGGTTTTTGAGTCTATCGAGTACAGACAGACAGATACAAATTCATTTATATATATATATATATATATATATATATATATATATATATATATATATATATATATATAGACGATTGTAGACAAGTTTCGTAGGTTAGATATTAGGGCACAATCATATACGATTTTAGCTATTTGAATAATAACTAGAAAAAAAATATTATTATTTATTGATCATAATATATTTTTGAAAATTAGCTTACCGTTAAAATAAAATCAAGTGTGACACTATTATGCAACAAATATAATGTAAAAACTGCAAGCTAATATTCCATGAATCCAGTCTTAGAGGAAGCATAACCATAAATAAATTTGGCTGTTTGTTTCTTAGGGATATACCTAAAAATTTCCCAAATTTTCACGGCGATTGGATGTATGGTTTTTGAGTCTATCGAGTATAGACAGACAGATACAAATTCATATATATATATATATATATATATATATATATATATATATATATATATATATATATATATATATATATATATATATATATATATATATATATATATATATATATATATATATATATATATATATATATAGACGATTGTAGACAAGTTTCGTAGGTTAGATATTAGGGCACAATCATATACGATTTTAGCTATCAGAATAATAACTAGTAAAATAATATTATTATTTATTGATCATAATATATTTTTGAAAATTAGCTTACCGTTAACATAAAATCAAATGTGACACTATTATGCAACAAATATAATGTAAAAACTGCAAGCTAATATTCCATGAGTCCAGTCGTAGAGGAGGCATAACCATAAATAAATTTGGCTGTTTGAATATTTGCTTGAAAAATAATATTCTTATTAATTGAACAAAATCTAATTTTGAAAAACTGCTTACCGTTGGCATAAAATCAATTGTTACTGGTAAATCTTTCAGTCCCCGGAACTATCAATCATATAAAAAAGAGAATGAATTTCTCTAAAAGAAACCACATTTTATTTCCTTGAAATCACTCCTCATGATACCCATATGCATCTTTCTAGTGATAGAAAATAACTTTTGGGGGTTAGTTCCCCATTTTATAGCTGCTACCACAACGACAGGATGCGACGACGACATTTTAGTTTTGGTTCGAGTTTTCATCTGCGGTCTGCGGGGAAATGCCGCGCGCTGTTCAAGCGTGCTCCACAGAAGAAACTAAACTCCGAACCAAAACTAAAAAGTTCCAAGAGTAGTTTTGAACTTTTTCCTATTGCTTTACTACGCCCTATTTCCCATAGTATTATTTCGGAATCACAGGTAATAAAGGATAATGTTCCTTGATCTAAAGTGGGTGGTTTTAGTTTGACTATATATAACGGGAACGGCTTGCGTTAGAATGTTCCGTAAATTATTCTTAACTAAATATTAGGAAATTTTATATATAAATTAAAGCCTAACTATTCCAATCGCGATAAAAATTTTAAACCTGATAATTTTTAACATGTTTTTGTTAGTTTTTAAAAGTATTTTTCTTTTTCTTTAATGTTTAAATTTTTTCACCATATTTCGATTTCTAATAACTTAAAAATATGTTTTGAACATTTTGAGTATTGTGTCATGCATTAATTAAATGTTGAATTAATAGGAAATGTTTTCTCATTTAATAAAAATGGGCGATTTTAGTTGTGCTGTCTTTTATGAGAACTGCGTACATTAGAAAGTGGTTCTGCAAGCTATTAACTAAATAATAAAATACTTCATACGCATAAAAATTAAAGTATAACTAAATCAAACACAATAAAAATTTTTAAATCAGATAAATTTTAATTTTTTGTGCAATTTCTTTAATTTCCAATTTATACAAGAAATTTAGCCGTTTGATTACTTACACATTACTGAACATTATTGGGTAATATTTTATGGATTACAATAAAGGTTAAGTTATAAGAAAGTTTTTATGCACGTAAATTCCGAGTTAACTAGAATTTTGTACTTGATTTTCTCATAGTATTATATTTGATTCGTAGTTGATAAAATATAAGGTTCTTTCAGTTAAAATGGGTAGTTTTAGTTCGGCTATTTTTTGTGGGAACGACACACGTTACAAATAGATTACGTAAATATAAACTAAAGTATAATTAATTCAGTCACTTTGAAAATTTCTAGA
Organism: Pardosa pseudoannulata; assembly: GCA_032207245.1. Taxonomy (NCBI): domain Eukaryota; kingdom Metazoa; phylum Arthropoda; class Arachnida; order Araneae; family Lycosidae; genus Pardosa; species Pardosa pseudoannulata. The sequence goes on along the minus strand of CM063502.1, from coordinate 129,592,882 downwards.
ACAGATAATGTTTTGTTACAATTTTTGTTCATTTTCATAAACGTTTTTCTTTACCTTTTTACCAGTTTTTTCATATAATTTTAATTTTTGATAGTTTTAATATATTTTAAACCTTTCTGGGTATTATCTTATGAATTTGTTAAATAATGAATCTGTACGAAATATTTTCATATTTGATAAGGGGTAGCGTTAACAAAAAATGGACGTTTTTAGTTACACTATTTTGTATGGGAACGGCGTACATTAAAAAGTGGTACCATAAATTATTTAGAAATTACTAATTGTTAAGAAACTTTATACGCATAAAAAATAAAACATAATGAAACCAAACACAATACAAATTTTTAAATCGGATAAAATTTCATTTTTTTTGTTCTTTTTCTTTAATTTTCAATTAATTTTTCAAAAAATTTCGCCTTTTGTCTATTTAAAATATATTTTGAACTTTTTGGTATTATCTTATGAATTATAAAAAATCGATTAACTTATAAGAAAGTTTTTTATGCATGATCGTTCCGAGTTCACTTAAAGTTTCTCTTTAGTTTTCTCATGGTATTGTTTTTGAAACGGAGTTGATAAAAGATAATTTTCTTTCAGTTAAAATGAGTAGTTTTAGTTCGGTATTTTTGAAGGAACGGTGCACGTTAGAAACAGTTTTCCTAAATATATATAACAAAGTATAATTCATTCAGTCACTTTGAAAATTTTTAGAACACATAATTTTTCCTGAAATTTTTTGTTCATTAAAAAATTTTTTTTAATCTTTTTTTTCAGTTTTTTCATATAATTTCACTTTTTGATAGCTTTATTATATTTTAAACCTTTCTAAGTATTTTCTTATGGATTAGTTTAATAATAAATCTGTACGAAATATTTTCATATTTGATAAGGGGTAGCGTTAACAAAAAATGTGTGGTTTTAGTTCCACTATCTTTTATAGGAACGGCGTACATTAAAAAGTGGTACCATAAATTATTTAGAAATTACTAATTGTTAAGAAACTTTATACACATAAAAAATAAATCATAATGAAACCAATCACAATACAAATTTTTAAATCGGATAAAATTTCTTTTTTTTCTTTTTCTTTAATTTTCAATTAATTTTCCAAGCAATTTCGCCTTTTGACTAGTTAAAAATATATTTTGAATTTTTGGGTATTATTTTATGAATTATAATAACAAACGATTAATTTATAAGAAAGTTTTTTATGCATGTACGTTCCGAGTTCACTAGAAATTTCTCTTTAGTTTTTTCGTGCTATTATTTTTGATTCGAAGTTGATGAAAGATAATCTTCTTTCAGTTAAAACAAGTAGTTTTAGTTCGGTATTTTTGAAGGAACGGTGCATGTTAGAAATAGTTTTCCTAAATACATATAACAAAGCATAATTCATTCAGTTACTTTAAAAATCCTTATAACAGATAATTTCATTAAATTTCTTTATATTTTTTCATTTTTTTCATAAAATTTCACCTTTTGATAGTTTAAATATATTTTAAAACTCTCTGAGTATTATCTTATGGATTAGTTAAATAATAAATCTGTTAGATATATTTTCATATTTGATAAGGGGTAGAGTTAACAAAAAATGTGTGGCTTTAGTTCCACTATCTTTTATGTTAACGGCGTACATTAAAAAGTGGTACCATAAATTATTAAGAAATTACTAATTGTTAAGGAACTTTATACATATAAAAAATAAAGCATAATGAAACCAATCACAATACAAATTTTTAAATCGATAAAATTTCTTTTTTTTGTTTATTTTTTTTTTAAATTTTCAATTTTCCAAGAAATTTTACCTTTTGACTACTTAAAAATATATTTTGATTTTTTTGTGTATTATTTTATGAATTATAATAAACGATGAACCTAAAAGAAAGGTTTTTATTCATGTACGTTCCGAGTTCACTTGAAATTTCTCTTTAGTTTTCTCATGGTATTATTTTTGATTCCCAGTTGATAAAAGATAATCTTCTCTAAGTTAAAATGAGTAGTTTTACTTCGGTATTTTTGCAGGAACGGGTCACGTTACAAATAGTTTTGGTAAATAGATATAACAAAGTATAATTCATTCAATCACTTTGAAAATTTTTAGGGCACTGTTAAGATGAGGCCGACATAGCGTCAAGGCCGGCCGTGAGTCTAGTGTAAATTGGAAAAAAAAAACTAACTCTTCCTGCTGAATTTTGTTTATTAAATATTAAATAAAGATGTAAATGGCAATAGATATATAAAATGGTTTTAGGGCTATGATGCCAAATTAATGATGGCAGATTTAACAAACATGGCGCCTTGATGAGAAAAAAAAAATGGTACTCGAACTCTTGCAGAAGATCCAAAAATCCAATCTCCTTCTCCTTTGCTCTCTCTTCGAGGGGGCCTCGCATCTCTCTAAAAAAAGTTCGTTGGGCATCGTTGCTGGGCCGAAGCGGGCTACTCCGCGGTTAGCAACCCCTCTTGACCAATAGGGTCGAAGGATTGTCACTCCGCTTTCACCTCTAGGTTGGTTTCGCTCTTGCTTTGTCCAGCTGTAACTCTTTGTTACATGTTAAGATGAAGCCGACATAGCGGGCAGATAAGTTCATTAAATTTTTTGTTCCTTTTTAAAAAATTTTTCTTTATATATATTTTTTTAGTTTTTTCATAAACTTTCACTTTTTGATAGCTTAAATGTATTTTAAACCTTTCTGGGTATTATCTTATGGATTATTTAAATAACAAATCTGTAAGAAATATTTTCATATTTGATATGGGATACCGGTCTTTAATAAAAAATGGGTAGCTTTAGTTCTACAGTCTCTTACGGGAACGACTTAATTTACTGTAAATTATTAACTAACAATTATGTTTAATAATTGATACAGATATAAAATACAACTAAATTAATCAGTTTAAAATTATTTAATTCAGATTTTTTAAATTCTACTTTTTGATTTTTTTTGTTATTTAATAAAAAAATATTTCTTGACCTCTATTTCCCAATTTTTTTCAACTAATTTCTCTTTTGAATGATTTTATATATTTTGTACACTTTTGGGTATTTTATGGATTATACAAATAGTTAATTTGTAGAAAAGATTTTAAAAGGGAAGTTTAACCTTCTGAGTTCCTTTGAAATTTCTCCTTATAGTTTTATCATATTCTACTTCCACAACATTGAAGATTTGAATTGCAATAGATAAATGGTAATACTCTTTCATCTAAAATGGATGATTTTAGTTCTATTATCTTTTACGAGAACGGAGTATGTTAAAAGTGGTTCCGTAAATTATTAATTAAGAGTTATTAAACTTGGTACATACATAAAGTACAACTAAATGAATCACACTGAAAAAACATTTAAAGGAGATAAGGGATATAGGTCCCTTATTTCAAATGGGTGATTTTAGTTCTACACTCATGTCCATAAATTAAGGATAATTCAGAATCACACAGAAATTGAGATCCAAAATAAAAATTTCACCTGTAGAATTATCACACACATCTTGAAGAAGAATATGCAAATTGCAGGAAACCACCAGATGGCGCGGATAGTACGTCACAATGACGAGAGTGTATGAAAGGGGTATATATAAGGAATGGTAGCAAAGAAGTAAAATTGCTCACAAGCGCTTTAAAAGCCTTTCAGTGCAATAACCGCATAGTTATGGCACAAAGGAAGCATTTGGATGATTTTTTACGTGGTAGAATTATCGGACGACTGGAATGTGGACGTACCCAGCTGGAAGTATCCGAGGAACTTGGAATCACCCAGAGTGTCATCTCCAGGCTTTGGCAACGATTCAAACATGATGGTAATGTGAGTAGATGTTACAGCACAGGTCGCCCCCGAGTTACTACGCCGAATGATGACCGGTATTTGGCAGTTACTGCCAAAAGAAACAGACGGAGCACAGCATCAGACCTGTCTCGTCAGTTCTCTTCAGCTACCGGTACGACAGTTTCAAGGCAGACCGTGTACAGACGCTTAGGGAACATTGGTCTATATGCTCGTAGGCCTGTCAGATGTGTTCCCCTTACCGCAACTCACTGTCGCCTGCGATTATGCTGGGCTAGAGAGCATGCATTCTGGACACCGCAACAGTGGTCTTGTGTGATGTTTTCCGACGAGTCCAGGTTCAGTTTACATTCTGATTCTCGCCGGACTTTCATATGGAGAGCGCCAGGTACCCGTTACCACCAAGAGAACACCATTGAACGACACCGTTACGGTGGTGCATAATGGCTCGTTTGGGGAGGAATTATTCTTGGTTCCAGAACTGACCTACATGTTCAGAGTGTAACGATGACAGGCCACATCTATCGGGATGTCATTCTGGAACAACATGTACGTTTGTTTCGGGGCGCCATGGGTCCTGAATTTCTGTATAGGGATGACAACGCCCGAAATCACAGGGCAAACATTGTAGACGAATGCCTTCAATCGGAGGATATCACCCGTATGGATTGGCCAGCATACTCACCGGACTTGAATCCAATACAGCATGTGTGGGACATGCTTGGCCGAAAAATTGCAGCCCTTCAACCCCCTCCCAACTGTCTATCGGAACTTCGGAGGGCATTGCTTGATGAGTGGTGTAATTTTCCCCAAGATCAGATTGATAATCTGATATTCAGCATTCGTAGGCGTTGTAACGCTTGTATTGCATCGTCCGGGAGACATACTCCGTATTAACCATCATACTAACCATGTTATACTGTTTTCTGTAAATAGGTTCTTTTTTGAAATTTGTTCCAGGGAGTAAAAATCGCAATTTTTATTAATTATGTCAAACATATAGCATCTTTTTTGCTCTTTACCTTTTGTTTAATAAATAAACTTTACAAATAAGTCAAATTTGTTTTGCTTTTGTCTCTTTCATTGCCTGAACTTCATTATCCTTAATTTATGGACATGAGTGTAATATCTTCTATGGGAACGACGTACGTAAGAAAGTGGTTCCGTAAATTATTAATAAGAGTTATTAAACTTGGTACCCACATAAAGTACAACTAAATGAATCACTCTGAAAAACATTTAAAGGAGATAAGAGATAATAGTCTTTTACTTAAAATGCGGGATTTTAGTCCTACTATTTTTCTTAGGAACGGCGTACGTTACTAAGTGGTTTCGTTAATTATCTACTCAGAGTTATGAAACTTGTTGTACGTATAAGGTGCAACTCTACATGAGTTACAGAAATAAATAAATAAATAAATAGATGAAAATAAAAATAAACAATATTAACTTTTATTCAAGTTTTGAAATTTTTAAAAGCATTCCTTGATTTTTAATTTCAATTATTTTTTCCCATAATTTCACTTTTGGAGGACTTAAAAATATATTTTGAACGTTTTGGGGAATTATTTTTTGAATTACATAAATAGTTAGCTTGGACGTTTTAATATGTATGTATGTTTTCAGTAGCTTTAGAAATTCTACTTAGAGTTTTCCATAGTTTTAGTTTTGAAATGTTGTTGATACGGGATAACGTTGTTTGACCTAATAGATGGTTTTGGTTCAACAATTTTTTATGAGAATGGCGTACATTACAAAGTACTTTACGAAATTACTAACAGTTATGAAACTTCATATTCATATAAATAAAAGTAAAAATAAATAATTGCATTAAAAATGTTACATAACATAATATTTTTATTTAATTACAAAATATTTGTTACATAAGAAAGTTCTTTTCCTTTACTTTGATTTACTATCAGTTTTGTCTTTTGAATAATTTAATGTATAATTTGAATATTTTGGATTCTATTTTGCAGATAATTTAAGTAATTTTTTTAATAGGAAATGCTTTTATACCTGTATGTTGAAAATTCCTAGAAAAATTTCCGACTTTTGTACATTTAAATTCAGTTTCATCAATCTAAATGAAGTAGAAATCTGAAAAAGGTATACAGATTTATTTTAGAATATATTAGGAATATTTAGTAAACATTTTGTATGGATCTATAAGAAATTAAATTGGTAGAAGCTTTTTGAAAATTACATAATCAAGCACCAGTTATATAATTAAACACAGAAATTATGCAAACGTGAAATAAAAAATTATCTTAGAACTCGCAGTAAATAGTATAATTTGAGTTGAAATATCTTTATTATAGGACGAATATTTTTAAACTTTTCTTAAAAAGTTTAAAAATATTCGTTAAAATAAAAGTTTAAAGTTTAAGTCTTCCTGGTGTAAATTTTTTAAATAAGACTATATAACTTTATAAAATTATTCAGTTTGACATTTCAAGCAATATAATTTTTAAAAGAATATAAATTATACACATAAAATTTACTTACGTAAATATAACTTTTGAAATATATCTCTCTGTATGTATGTGTATATATATATATATATATATATATATATATATATGTGTGTGTGTGTGTGTGTGTGTGTGTGTGTGTATCTGTGTGTGTGTGTGTTATGTATAAAAATTATTAAATTATTTATAAAATATGTAATATATCAAAATTATTAAAACAATATTCTTATTAATTGAACAGAATCTAATTTTTAAAAATTGCTTATCGATGGCATAAAATCAAGTGTTACTGGATAATCTGTCAGTCCCTGGAACTATCAATCACATAAAAAATAGAATATGAGTTTCTGTAAAAGAAACCACATTTTATATTCCTGAAATCATTCTACATGATGCCCATAGCCCTAAAATATCTATCTAAAATTTTCCCCCTTCTCATTTTGTTTAATATCTAATACGCCAGTTATAAAATGTAAGATAAAGATGTGTTCTCCGACTTAAATTCTTTTTACCCATTTGTCAAAAATAAAGCTTGAATAAATGCTATTTTTTGTCTACTGGTCACATTTTTCAATTTTCTTATGTACAGGATTCACTGCTGTATCAAAAATTGCTAATCTAGATTAATTCTCATGAGAACAAAATCAAATTATTCGCTCGCTGTGGAGCTGACATTGGCCACAAGTGTGTATATTCTTAGAACATTCTTTGCATTTGTTAAAACTAACGCACTAATAAATGCTATTTTCTGTCGACTGGACACATTTTTCAGGTTTCTTATGAACAACATTCACTGTTGTATCCCCAATTGCTGTGCTAGATTAATTCTCATGAGAACAAAATCAAATTACTCGCTCGCTGCGGAGCTGACATTGACCGCAAGTGTGTATATTTTTAGAACATTCTTTTCTAAGCTGTTGCACTGTAACGACGATCGGTAGACTGATGGGTTTTGTGATTCTAAATGAATGTGAAGTTCCATGACTCTTTGGACTTAATTTTTCTGATGCCACCACTGCCATTCTAAAAAGTGTCTTTTTCCAGCAAGCCCGTTATCACTAGTAAAAATTACTAGAGAAATTACGATTACTAGACAAATCAAAGATTGCTGGAATGGTTATTTTTAAAGATGTCATGATTTTTCTTATTAAACATTATTATAGCTATTTGCATTATCCATTTTAAAAATCACCTTTGGCTTTTCGGTGTGTTGAGTTATAGATTACTTCATCAAATTATGTAACATGTACTCCCATCAAGAGATGTCATGATCTTATCGAATTAACCTCTTAATATTAATGCATTGAAACGCAGCGGGTGTATTTTTCTGATGAGGAAAGAAGGTTTGAACAATCAATATTTAATTGTCTAACGATGTCCCTGGATAAGGCATAAGCGGAAAATATTTTCCCTTTCTCTTCCTTATATGCCTCCGGTTCAATTAAGAAGCAGAACCTGATTTAAAGAAAGAAATTCTATCAAAACGAAATAAGGAAGAAAGACCAAACATCACTCTCGTGAAACTGATATTTACTCAATGCCCATATCTCATTTATGGATATTGATTTTTCGATGACCATCCGACCTTGTCCACAAGAGAGTGTCTAAAGAAAATGCCTTTAAAATTTCTCGTGAGGAGCAATTCAGAACTATATCACCTATTCACACAGCCACTTTTGCCGGCCTTGCCTGGGGATCATTAAACAGGTTTTGCTGAGCTTCATGTCGTACCAATGGCCTCGTGACCGATCTGTTGTTTTTCCTTGTCGACGAAAAGCCCTTTCTCCCCAGAAGTCAGGATGCCGCGAACAAGCATGGACGGCACGGGGAACGGTGAGTTCGAACTTTCACTTTGATTTTACCCACAGTTCGCACTATAAACACATCCTTGACTTTACTCTAGTACTTCTAGCATTTGCATGCATGTCATGCTTTAAAGTCACATGGGATATGCAATATACTGGGAAGAAACGTACAGAGTTTGTTTTTTGAGTAAATAACGTGCTTCGTTGTTATATTGCCGCTTGCATAAAAATAAATACAGCGCTTCGTGCAATTGCAAATAAGTATTTTATTGCAATAAATTTCTTAAAACAAATTGTTTTAAAGTGCAATAATCAAATCATTGCCTGGGGCAATTTAATTGATCGTTATAAATGTTTACCTTTCAATAAAGACATTCCGCCGGCTTTAGCAATTGAAAACATGGTTAAAGAATATTAACAGTCGTTTTCTTCGACTAATAACGTTTTTCCATTCTTTAAACCATGGCTTCTTTTGAAAGTTCACAAGTTAATTTTGAAATAAATTGCACTAAATTTATAATTTTTCCTTTAAACAGATACAATTGAGAATTTTATTCTCATTCAAATTTACCTCCCTTAACTAGAGTTGGAAAATTATTGAATACCCTTAATTTCAGTTTAATGTTTTTAAAACGAAAAGCTGGGGTGAAAAATTTGAAAATCCATTTAAAATTCATGGGTCTGTTAAGTTTATTACTAATTATGTATAAATGTATTGCACACACACACACATATATATGTATATAAATACAGACACACACACACACACACACACATATATATATATATATATATATATATATATATATATATGTATACACACACATATAGATGTAGATATAGATATAGATATATAGATATATATGTGTGTGTGTATGCAACTGATGCAGCCATTTCTGCCTCAAGAATTTTTAAGTTCTCACAAAATACATAGCCAAATATAAAATAAATATTAAATAGTTTCTTATAAAGATTAACATATACATTTATATGAGCTTATATAATATGTAATATACTATAAATGACGCATATTAAATTTATATGTTTGTTAGTATTAATGTGTAATTGATGAAGTCATTTTTAATCTATGAATTTTGAATTGATATTTAACTTTAAGTTAAATATCAGTTCTATGTAAAAAGTTACTTTGCCAGAACTTTTCCTTATATTTAGAAAAATGTGTAGGAACCAAAATTAAGTGCATAGTTTTCTCTAATTTTCTTTTCTTTTATTTTTGAGATATTATTGTTTTGCTTCTGTATTTTCTATTCGAATGAAGAAAGAGTCATAGTTACATAATTTTTTCTGAAAATACTTTTTTTTGTAATTGTATATTTTATTTTTGAATTTTAAACTTACTTGATTATTGAAATTACTTGAAAATTAGATTTTGAAGAAATATTTAAAAAATCCTATCATTGGAATAAAACAAGCTATGGTTATTAAACGAAAGCATGTTTAAAAAAATCTGTTTTACTTTTGTTTTGGATATACTTTTTATAAAGAAAATAGGGATTCGAAAAAAAAAGAGGAATAAATATTAATTACGGCTAAGTTTATATGTTTAGCTTCATTAAAGGATATACGAGCAATAATAGCTGATAAAATATTTATTTTAAAAGAAAAATTTTAATATTTAATCCAAAATATTATGTCCGAGAAATTCTTTGTTTACCGATTTAAACATACTAATATTTTTATTAGTTTCCATTGCATATATGCTTAACACTTTGACTGCCAAGCCAAAATTGCAAATGTTCACAACGGGGCCAAACTTTTTTTTGTGTAATTTGTATTTTTTCAACATAAAACTATATATAAAAACAATATTTCAAAACAAACAATATTTTAAAACAAACTCTCTCTATTTATATATATTCCATTTTTTGTTGCATGTTCCAAATATTTAATTTTTCATAAAACTTAGCTCATAAAATCGTCACATATACCAATTTGCGCAAACCAAGTATACCTAACACATTGTAGGGAGCCCAACAATCGTATTGGAGTCAAACTCTAATACGATTTTCATGTAACTGATAACATCTTTGATAGCCATGGCCTGAAGTGTTAAAACACCATGGCTATCATATCGGATAGCCAGTGTCTCAACGGAAATATCACTGGATATCACATATAATAGCCATGGCAGTCAAAGTGTTAAATTGCTTCAAACATTCGAATAGCTGAAAGTTTATTTCCTTAGGAGTAATAAAGAATTTATTTGAATATATCTTGTTTTATAATACAGCAATTCATGTTTAGGATTAAACATTTCCCGTATTTATGTATAAAAGCTTAATTTTACTAAAGAAAATATTAACAAAGAATGATAAAATATTTAGTTTAAAATAAACTGACAACAAAAAAACATAAAAGTTAATCTTAAGTGATAGTTTGGAAGAACTTCGTTGCTTTTCGTTTCAGATATTTTAATATTTCTACTATTTTTTATTGTAAAATCAATATTCATTGCATATATTCTTAAATTAAAATTTCTTAAGCACATGTAATAACTAAATGTTTGCTTCCAAAGGGGTAGAAATTGTGTGAAATAATTTAAGATTTCTGTAATAGTATTTCCTTTTTAACTGAAAGATTTAGCTTCATTCCTTCATGTTCTTTATCGAAATTTAGGTGCTATAGTAGGACTCTCTATATCAATAATGATGCAGTTATAGAAATTATGACCAAAAAACAAAATTTAGAAGAATTTTGAGAAGGACGCTTCAACATAACTGTATATTTTATTTGAGTTTTGTTTCCATTAAAACTGTATTTAACAAATAATGAAACAAAAAACTGTTAACATGAAATCAGAATTTTATATTTTTTTACAACATTCGTTTGTAGATTAAAAATAGTAGAATCAAAATAGTGGATTTAAAAAAATCACTTTAAAATATTTATAGGGGTTTCAGGAATAAAACGACATTTCGTTCAAAATCTCAATTAAATGATACACAAAACATTTAATTTTTTATTTATAATTTTAAAATATAAGTGATCATTATGAAATATGAAATAATTCAATAAAATTTTCCTTTTCAAATTTACTGAGGCGAAACAATATTTTAAAAGAAATTCAACCTTCATAAAATAACAGTAAGTTGTCTTTTAGAAATTATTTCTAAACACTAAAATCTAAATAAAAACCTACATTTTCTAGTTAGGAATTTTAAAAAATAAAATGATATAATCTGTATAAGCTCCGCAAGATGAAATACATATAATAGCTAGAATGTCGTTCTATGCACTAAACATTAAAATATTATTATAAAAAATAGTAAAATGCTCTAAATGCTCTAAATATTAAACAAAAATTTCTAAATTTGGAATAATAATAGGATTTTATTGCGATTTAGTTTCAATATAAAATAGATTTGAGGCAGAAGAGAAAAATGTACAGTAATGTAATATAATGATATTAATCATCGATTGTATCATAACAGCAAATCTATTCTCAGCATCTTAAAGAACAGCTGGCATTGTCCTTTTTAAATTGCCTGTTTATCCGGGAAAACTTAGGACATGTTTTATGACGTTATGTTAAAGGAACTAAGAACAATAAATTTCCGTGACAAAAGAATTTGATTACGTTAGTATTTGATATGCATTCAAATTAAAGACCTTCTAAATTTTTAAATGAAACAACTGGATTTCTCTGTCATTAATGAATTCTAAGCATCACTTCCCTATGTAAATATATGTTTTTTGTGCAATTACACCATTTTGGTTTGAAATTAAACCCTAATATTAATTATATAACAACATTATGCACCTGCACATATATAATAACAGATACATTTATCTTAATACGCGCTCTTAGTTGATATTTTAGAGCTCTAAGGTCAATTTATTGCTTTAACCTGCTACTTAAGTTGATTCCGGCCGGCAAAGAACATGAATGGTCACAATGGGATTAGAACCCAAATATTCTGGTATCCAAAGGCAACAATTTACATGTTCGGCCATCAACTAGCTTAGAGATTCCTTACCTTTTCTGGACTACCATCCCCTTTAAGAAAAAAAAAAAGTATTCGTATATCCTGCCTTCCTTAACAGTTGGTTATGCCAAATATTAAAATTGTTGCATATTATCTACAGCTGTATAATCTGCCTATTGATCTATAAAGAATCAAAAAGTAGACATTAATTAAAACTGCTATCAAATGTAGCAATAATTTATTAAAAATTTAAAAATAAGTATAAAATCAGTGAGATAAAAAATGAGATAATTGAGGTAGTGGGATGGGGAGAGTTAACAATTTGTGAGTGTCTCATTCTAATTTTGTTAATATTATTCGGAAATTTGCACTTTCTCTGATGTTCAACTAACTACTGCATTAAGCCCGCGTTAAGTGGAATACGATGTAGTAAATACAATTAAAACTTTTGTACTCTATCCCAGGGTTTTCCAAACGGCAGCCAATGTAGGAATTCACGAATTTTATAATTGTAAAAATATTGGAAGTATTAAGGTAAATACTATATCATTCGTTTGATTAATTGATTATTTTTATGGATAATATATCTATTTCTATAGATATCAAGTCTATAGGCCGTATCCCTTGACTGTCTTAGCTACCATCTGGCTACAGAACCCACAGAGGGGAATGGGGAAGATCTAGCTTAAGTCTAGTTCAAATGACAATTGCGTAATTTTATATGTTATAAATACCTAATTTTATAAAGAGAAAAAAGGGATAAATTTAGAAATTAAATATGCATTTGATAATCGCCCACTCTCGCTCTTGCACACGCATACACAAACCATGTTTTTTGAGGCTCTATATATGGACTCATACAATGCCTCAATAGAGCCTTAGCCGGCTAAAATTCAGATAGGCGGCAACATTAAGCAGCGTTGCATGTTGGTGGCATAAAGAGCAAAATTAAAACATTTAACGGTCTATATTTCAAAATTTGCATCACTTTGAAAAAGAGTACAGCACAGTTCTGGCCCATAAATTCAGATAAGTTCTGTAAAAAGGAGGTAAAATAACCAAATGTTATTTTTATTAGTAAAATACGGTTTAACATGCATTAAAAAAATTAATACATTTCTATAGGCAAAGGTACTCGTTTAGCTGGAAAATTAAAGGTGTAAATTTTACACAAGTGTCTCAATAAGTACCATATTTTCTTTACCAAGAAACAGGTGTAAATTTCCCACAGAACATTTCTCTTCAATCGTTTATTTTCATTTATTCATAAGTATGTTTTAACAAAAGTTTTTTTTAGAACTTTTAAGAACACACAGATAATCACACAAGTGTAAGTCTGCATATATATACACATTCACAGCCATATATATATATATATATATATATATATATATATACATACATTCATATATTATACATAGAGATCGTCATGAGTCTGTATACCTAAGCTTATGCATTGTTCACACCCACACTACACCCTACATATATGTGTGCGTGTGTATCCATATGTATAGACACACTAAATAGCCAAAACAATTTGCCCATTTTGGAGTTTAGAATTTTTAAAAAAATACATGGCTATTTGTTAACTAACTTTAGTTATGTAAAAAAATATACTTAGAATCACCCTCTCTACTGAAGATTCGGTGATTTTTGTATTGGGAGACCACCTACTCACAGAAAAAGAAAAAAAAGATCCCCTTATAACACAGATAGCTTAAAATAAATTGTAACTGCCATTTATTTGACTATTAGCAATGTACACTCATATGCGTTCTTTATCATTAAATATCCTGTGTTTAAACGTTGTCGGTTCAGTATCTTTTGGCTGGTTATTTGCTAATCCATTCTTCATATACATTACCTATCATTTACCTATTATATAATATCTGTTATAAGAATTATAAAAAAATATCAAACACTTAGGGAAAACTCAAATTGAATTTATTGAAATCTGGCTATAAGTATAGATAAAATACTTAATTCAATATTTACTTTTCTTTTTGCATTTCCTATCATAATTCCATAAAAAGACATTACATTTCATATGAAAATATTTTTAATCTACTCATACAAAAATAAAATTACATCGTTCCATAAAAAAAACTTCTATTAAATACTAATTCTCTTTTGGGATTTTTCTGGGCTTTTAAACATATGCATTACAGTTAGTATTTTTGTAAAAGTTTTGGTTAGAAGTATAACAAGTTTTGATAGCATCATACGCAAAGAGATATAATGAAGATTTTTTCTTAACGTGTTTAAACAGCTGAGCAGGTGAACAATGTTTTGGGAAGTTTGAAATGAAACGTATCAAGATTGACGTTTTCTCTTCTCTTCTCATATGAATATAAATATATAGATAAACATAGGGATAAATAACTTCCATAAAATAACCTTCTTTGAGAAATCTCGAAAATATTTCTTTTAAATATTAAGTACAATAAATTTCGTATAACTTAATATAGTTTTTTGATTGTTTTGTTTTCCGTGGAAATGTTTTAAAGTATTTATAGTTTTCTATTTGGCTTTAAGCTATTTTACAGATTATTATGCATCTTTTTAATCTTTCAAATTTATTCCCACCTGAACATTTTTCAAATGGGATAATACATATTAATCTCTCTACAGTATCTTTTCAATTTTTTATTTAGATAGTTCCAAGTACTGTTATAAAAGATTAACGAATTAAGTTTTGAGGAATTGACTGATTGCAGTATGATGAGCATAGAAGAATTATCAAAACAAATAAATAAGTCTACACATATCTAGTGACGAAATATATAATTTAAAATTTTTGAAAGACATGCACAAATGAGGATGTTATAACTGAGTTTTACTTTAGTTATGTGTTTTCTGTATTACATTAAAATAAAAAAATACTCATTTTTAAAGATTCTTCCAAGGGGAATTAGGAGGAAAGATCGAAATTTTCGAATATTTTGAGGTCTCGAATTATTGTGTTCAGAAATGGGTTTTAAACTTGAAAATTCTATTAAAATCATGTATTTTATTAAATCACAGCGAAAAAACTGTCCAAAAAACCTGATTTTATTAAAATGCGAGAAACTTCCTTTTTTAAGATTCTCTCAAGGGGGGTTACAAGGAAAAATCGTTCGGAAAAGGGTTTTAAACTTGAAAATTGGACTAAAATCGATTATTTTATTAAAGAAGCTTTTGTTTAAAAGCTTTTTTGGGTTCTTAAAAAGGATGAATGTGCAAATAGTCTTAAAATTTATCGATATAATATTGTCTTATATGAAAGACGTAATGGTTGCTTTACTGAATATCTAGAAATAGTTCTGCAATTTTAAATTTTTGAGGAACAAATTACTCTTAGATTAATTTCTTGACAAGTGATTAATTTTGCAGGATTCTCAAAACCTCCAATTTTCATCCTGTATACGCAAGAAAGTTTCTTATTGTACGAGAATAGAATTAGGATTCCAAACCATAAACATCTTAAAAGAATGAATTCTTCGAAATTTGATACTTTCTGTGGAGTTACAATTAGCAGTTTCGTCGTGAAGTTAAACGTTACTAGCGTATTAATTAACTTCCATACTTTTGTAAACGATTAGGGAAAGAAATTGAAAACTTTAACACGTTTACTTTGTTAATTTTTCCATAGCACTTTGAGATTTGTATGTTTTCTAATTACAAATCTCATAGCGAAGAAAAGGGTATTCAAAAGTATGTCAAAGCGTATTTCACGTAAGGAGAGATCTTGTAATATGAAAAATATTGTAAATTCTTATTACTGAAATTAGAATAAGATATCCAGAAGTCATTTAATGTAGTGCATTTGTCGCCGATAATTTCAGGTTGCATGAAAAGTATTTTTTTTAGCGCATTGAAATGTTTTAAACAAATTCAGTCTCCATTAAAATCTACTTTGAATTTGAGAACAGTTAATTTTAATGTTCCAGGTTAAATGAGGAATATCACATGTTTTAAAGTCATATTCAGAAATGAGGAACAGAGTTGCGCTGTACAACATCACTATTATGAAAGAGTATAAGATAAATCAGCTCATAATAATGGTGAAATTTGGAGATAACTGTTCGTTGTTTAGAAAATGCCTGTATGATTTGTTCCAGACCGGATTTGAAACACGATATTCCATTAAGTTCTTGAAGAACTAATACTATATTATTAAAATTATATTATCTTGAGAAAATTAATTTTCAGCACATGAAATTAATGACTTTTTGGAGTTTTATAAATTTTCTAAATTAATGCCTTATTTTGAATATATATTTTCTATATATATATTATATATATATATATTATATATATATATATATATATATATATATATTTATATATATATATATATATATATATATATATATATATATATATTATATATATATATATATATATATATATATATATATATATATATATATATATATATATATATATATATATATATATATATATATATATATATATATATATATTATATATATA
>CM063502.1:129521396-129573896 GCA_032207245.1 Pardosa pseudoannulata | reverse complement strand
TATTGTTGAACATCTACGAAGGTGTTAAATTCGTTCTGAACCGTCTTTATTTTCCCACTCGGTCGTGAATGCATTCTCAGCTTTTAAGTGCAATAAATGCATATTTTATGATTGCATACAGCACTGTTGCATTTACTTTTACGACAGGATAAAGATTAGTAATGCTGTAGATTTAGGAGTATTCGTAGCAGTTAGTCAGGTTGTAAACGTTTATATTATTTTAGGATCATTAACCCCTTAACGTGCAGGTTCGAAATAACTCGAGCATGCTAAACTGGACAAACTGTGCACACTCGAGATAATTCGAGCAGCGTTGTACTTTTGTAGATATTGAGCTGTGTGTTGTCGAGTAATATTACAATATTCGACTATTTTCTACAATGTTATCAAAATCCAAAATTGCGATAAAAATTTAGATTATTTTTGTAATTTTGTAATTTTTTTGGAAAGACAACGTTCTAAATTGCGTTTTTTACATTAAAAAAAGTTGATGTTTTTTGGCCGACCTTTTTTAAAAAAACTGTGCATTAAGGGGTTAAAATAAAATCCCCTATATAATAAAAGCCTAAGTTATCTGTCCGTCCATCTTTGAATTTATGAAGCGGTTGTACCTAGAATGTATAGTGGCATCCATATTGGATTCTTGAGTTAGAGTTAGAAAAATTGAAAACGAGTTTGAAAACGTTCTAAATCTACACTTTCCCACTTTTCCATCGTTTAATGCCATTATTTCAAACTCTATTTTCTCCGGTTATGAGCAGGCGATTAAATTGATCAATTTATCCCATTATAAGAAGATGAAAATAACATTTTTTTCTAGCATAATGACGTCATTCCTTTGACCATCTCATTTAATCATTTCTTATTTTAAATTATTTTAATATCGTCTGTATTATTTTCATACGTTTTATCACTGAACTTAGATATTACTTAAAAATTTTTCTTTTATAATTGCCTTAAATAATAGATTAGGTACATATGTGATAATTTTAAATTTAATCATCGATTAAATTTTGTTGCAATGAAAATTTTATCACTGGTATTAACAACAAATTCTTTTCATAAAAGTCTAAGAGTCTATTTCACGGACTAATAAATATCTAGCGTTTAAGTTATATATCTTTAAAAATTAAGAAGTTTGTTCGTTTGTGTGTTTGTCTTTTATACATAACCACACGGTTTGCAATCGATTCGCTAAGTTTTGGACATCATTCATATATACCGCCAAATAATCACTGTCAATATTAAAACTTAATAATTTAATAAATTAAAGTTGGCACATAACACGCGATCAGTAAAGATAAACAAACTATTGAGAGTGTACCAGATAATTCTCATTCAAAAAACAAACCATTTTTTTACCTGCCTCATAGGGTGCTTTACAATTCTTGAAAATTAAAAGTTTTTCTGATCCCGTCATATGACGGGCTATATGCTAGTTAATAAATATTCGTTCTTTTATAAATAAGAACTTAGTTTTCAATTTGAACCGTACCACAGACTTTCACAACTCTGTAGTACTCTGCATTAATATCTATCAATTAAAAGCCGAACGATGGCCGATTGGTTAGGGTGCTGGCTATCGGTACCGGAGTTCGTGGATTCAAATCCCACAGTGGCATGGATGTTCGTAGCCGTTCGGAATCGGCTTTAAGCAGTAGGTCCCGGTGTCATTAGCCCTCGTGTTGCAAAACGTAGACCGTAGTACTCCCAAACCAAACCAAAATCTATCAATTAAAGTACTTCACTCAAACCTACTTTCTATCGTACATTCTTATTTTAATATTTAACCATTATTATATACTTAAACATCTCATTGTTCATTCTAGTTTTTCATATCATATTAGCGATTTTAAAATCTCCCTGGTACATTTCTTTTTCTTCAGCCTCTCTCAAATTTTTGCAAACAGGACTATAAAACCATTTGTATTATATTAATAAAATAGAAAATGTTTTTTGAAAGCAAAAATCTTTTTTAATATCTCAAAATGAATTTCGCTTTAAAACGTGTGACTAATGTAATAATTGTTTTTGTTAGAATTGCTATAAACAACCTAAAATATTGCAGGCATATACGCACTTTTGTATTTACACCCAGGAAAATCCTGCTCATATATGCGCAAACGATCCAAATGGATTAATGTGTTTGGCATAAAATTGGGTAGGTCAACGATTCTCATTCTATGGGGTGACACCCCTAGGAGACCGTGATAACACTAAACAGAGGACGCAAACATACCAAAAAGAAATTGTTAAGAAAATTGACTATCAAATAACACTAAAATACCCGTAATAAATCCAGTAATATCTATCTATACACATATATTTATATACAAATATGCATATATGTGGGTCCTGCACTATTTTCACACACAATTAACCACACGGAATTTACAAATACAAACATTTATATATATATATATATATATATATATATATATATATATATATATATATATATATATATATACATATATATATATTATATATATATATATATATATATATATATATATATATATAATATATATATATATATATACTATATTATATATATATATATATATATATATATATATATATATTTTTTATATGTATATATTATATATATTTGTATATATATATGTATATATATATACATATATATTATATACATATGTATATATATATATGTTATATTATTGTTATATATATATATATGTTATATATATATATATATATATATATATATATATATATATATTATATATATATATATATATATATATATATATATATATATATATATATATATATATATTATATATAATGTTATAGATTAAAGCCCGTTTGGCTTAACATCTCAGAATAATCCACAACATAAGGCAAGTGCAGGTGTCGTCTGCACCGAATGACCGTTCTCGTACTCGTCCTCGTCGGATTCTCGTCACTCTAAAGTCATCGAAACTCACTATGTGGGACTTCTTTTTGCAGGCGATGTCTCCTCTTACATATATTATATGTATATATATGTATTATATATTATAATGACAAGTATTCATAGTAACTGTGCGTTTTAATATATAACATCTTAATCTTATATTAGTTTCTAATAATCTGGATGTAACCCTAAAATACAAAAATTAAAAGCATAACCTTTATCTGTATATATGTATATATATATATATATATATATATATATATATATATATATATGTATATATATATATATATATATATATATATATATATATGTGTGTGTGTGTGTGTGTATGTGTGTGTATGTATATATGTATGTATGTATGTATATATGTATGTATATATATATATATATATATATATATATGTATATATATATGTATATATATATATATATATATATATATATATATATATATATATATGTATATAGATGTATAGATATATATCTATATGTTACGAGGCAAAATGTGAACACGAACTAGTCGAAAATGCTGGAAAGATCAGTTAAAATTTGGTATCCATTTTGTACATTTGTTAAACATAGAAAATTCACAAGGAACAATAGTATCTAATTCGGACAGTCATGGCCAAATAAATTTCCTTTTCCACACAACAAAAGTAAACCACTTTTCACAAAACTTTTAATTTTAATTTTGACCTACGGGCATCGTGTTCGAAGCGCTACCATGCATAAATAAACAAGGAAGGAGCCAAGCAGCTTTTAGGCTCCAATGTATAGACTTTTAAAAAAATGTGAGAATCTGACGTAAAAACCTCTACGTAACACGTGTGAGTTGGCAGGACAAGGTGTGTGTGTATGTGTGCCTGTGTGTAATGATATTTTTAACCTAAAGAATTAACCAACGTATTTATATTTATGTTAAAATAATTTTCTGGTGATTATATCCTCTTCTGGTAACCATGGTGAATATTTTTGTCTCTCCTATTAATTTGACGACTTCGAACCCTCAATCTTCCTGTTGCATAAGGGCTTTAAAATAACTCATTACGCTTAAACTACGTCATCCGCATCCCCCTCGTGACAGGTAATTAAAACTTCTGATTTTTTGGCCCATGCAACTACTTAACCGAGACGTACGGGTTTTGCTGACAGAAATCCCTGATAGAAGTTGCCTCATAAGTTCATTTTGATCCTAAGTTTTCTTTGTTCATTTTTTTCGGTTACGCTTTCCATGGCCTAATGACTGCATCGGATTTAAGATGGATTCTTTTCCCTTTGTAATGGAACAAATCTCTAATTACTTATATGTAAGGGAAAATAGAAATAAATCTATAAACTAATGTAAAGATTTTGGATGACACCCCAAACACGGCCCCGTAAGGAATATACTGTCAAGACCTTCAAGTAAATTGATAGTTTTAATCATGTCGAAGTATATTTACAACCGAAAGGTCTCATTATGGCCCGATAAAATTCTCAGGGATTTTGAAATCTAAAATGAAGGACAAAACTCAACTTCGCTTTGCTTTACCCCTTTCAACCCCTAATCTAAACTGGCCATTGGGCTAGAGGTCGCCCAGAGGGAAGGGTTTCAACCAATTAAATCTTCATAGGGACCTAGAGTCCAATTTAGGAAGTTCCGAACAATAAGGAGGGGGCTCTCTTTTTTCATCACTATATATATATATATATATATATATATAAACATATATGCATATATATGTATATAAAGAGATGTTTATATAGTTGTATACACACATACACACACATACACACACACACACACACACACACACACACATATATATATATATATATATATATATATATATATATATATATATATATATATATGACAACAAAGCTCCGGGTATTCTGGTGTTAATTAACTGAAAGACAAAATGCATTCTGAGATAATAAAGAATGAAATATAAATTTTTACTGATATAAAACACTAATAAATAAGAGGATATTAGGTATGGTGAACATTCAGCAATAGAGACTAATAGTGACTGATAGAGATTAAGAATAGCTATTGAGAGACAAACATCCACTCTCGTTCTGTCAGTGATGTCAATAAATCTCTTGTTTTTGGCAGCTTGTAAGTTCATATTTAAGGTCGTTGTGTAGCGTTAGAGCCAATATAGTTAAAATACATTATTATTGTTTGAGAGGAGGTTTGACGACATGAAAATTATTATTGAACATTGGGTCAAAAATGTTGAAACACTGGTATAGGTTGATTTAAAGTTGGTTGATTTAATAATACTTTACTAAAATTTCTTTCGTTTTAATATTTCTTTAGGTTCTATAAATACACAAAAATTATAAAGGATCAAAGTTCAAGTCTTACATTGATTTAAACGTTGGTTTACTATATATATGTATTTCCATATGGGCGTGTTTAGATGTCTCGGGCTAGATTTTTAATAAGGATTGCTGAAATTTTACATTTTTGGGGAGCAAATTACTCTGATTAATTTCTTTATAAGAGATCGATATTGCAGGGTTCTCAAAACCTCAATTTTTCTTCCTGCATATGGAAGAAAGTTTTTAAAACGATTGTGCGTGAGTAAAATTAGGGTTCTAAACTATAAATATCCTAATAGTGCGAATCCTCCAAATCTGATACTTTCCGTGGAATTAAAATTAATACTTTGTCAAAGTACAAAGGTTTCATACCGGGAATCAATGAAAAAATGGCTAAAACATTGCATAATTTGAAATAGTTGTTTATTATCAGTTGCATTTAAAATAATAATAAAAAAAAAACGATAGCCAATTTTGAACCACACTACAGAATTTTATTTCTATCTAAGTAACATATATTAAAAAAGTTAGACATATAAGAAAAAAGTTAAAATGTACTTGGTTTGGTCTGGTTTGGTTCGGAGCACAATGATGGTCTAGTTTGTTATACGAGGGATAATAAGACCGGCACCTATTGCTTAAAGCGATTCCGAATGGCTACGAACATTTATACTAGCAGCAGGATACGAAACCACGACCTCCGGTACCGAAGATTAGTGCTCTACATTCAGCCATCGTTAACCCACAGAGTACTGGAAACAATTTTAAAAAATGTAGCCGCATGACTCAGTTTTCATGAGTATTTTGTATTTCATTCATATATATATATATATATATATATATGTAATAATATCAAAATCTAAGCCCTAAAGCGTATTCCAAAATTATCCCTTTTCCCCATTCATTATTCTAGATCTTAATTTCTTCTCTTTATATTAACCATATTTCCCAGCCATCCAATTTAAACGAGGATGTTTTCATTCCTTCAGCCGAACCCCGAAATTCTTTCTATGATTCCCAAAACAGAAAATGATATAGCTGGCATTTTAATTAGGAAGTTATAACTTTCCCATGAAAATTTGTAACGATCAGCAGTAATGCTCCTCTGAGACGCCACACTTTACAGATGGCTCCAGTCAAAGGTTACTTTCTATAAGCAAATAACACGTGCTTCAGCATTTTTCCCACACACGGGTTTTAGCCGTCTCTCGCAGAAGGTTGGCATTACAATTACTTAGAGATAGCGTTCTGACACCGTCAGGTTCAGACGTCTCTGGATTCTGTGCTATTTTTATCGGATGAAATAAAAGTTAAGTTCGGCCACGACGAATGATGTGCTTCTTTCTAACGGACGGTTAACGGGACACTTGGCAGCCCAGCATGCCCGGGCTGAGGAAAATAATAGGGGCAATTTTAAAATGAGTTTTCAAGTGTAAAGTTCGGGGCTAGTTGGTCCCTGGACGATTACATATATATATATTTTCACAGGTTCACACAAATGTTTACCAAACATTCCTAATTAACACTAAACTAATTTTTTTTTGTTTTTATTTTAAATTTCGACTTTTTTAGATTATTTAAGTTCACTTGAAATGTACTAAAGTCCACCTATTTCATAAAAATATAAGTTCAGATATAAAAACTGTTTCTTATAAATTAAATTTTTATCAATCAGCAAAATAATAGCCAAATATGTTGAAAATATATTTAAAAAAAATATTATGGCAAATATAGGACAAAAAAATGTGAAGTGAGTTAATATTTGAAAAAATTAAAAAAAAATTCAATTAAAACTATCTGTTTTTCCAGTTTTTTTTTTATTGTGATGGTTTTAGATATACTTCAATTTATATACATACGAAATTTCGGAACTCTAAGTCCTGGCGTAGCGAAGGAAGGTATCAGGGGGTTAAACTTCCCCTTCTCCCACAAAAATTGATGCATACATATGTTACGATTTTGAACATAACTGTATTGATTTTGACAAAGGGTTTGAATGGCAGAATCCTCCCCATGGAAAGTTTTTCGTTATGCCTCTTTACTAAGTTAATAATTTTCAAAAACAATTCCTAACGTTAACAGTCCCATTAGTTTTGAAAAGTGAGAGGGGAGGCGTGAAATTTCCAATCTCGATTATCGTTAAAATTGTGGAAAAGATTTAATTCTTAGGATGCATCTGGTCCCTAATGGTGTCACATGAATTAAGTCTGGCCCTAGATGTGTATTAAATCTGAAACCCTGTTCTTGAAAAAATTTTGTAGTTTATTTACTAATCTGATTATATTTTAGGGATTAAACTTTTCATAATAACGAAATCATCATATTTCTTAAAGGAAACGTTTTAGCAACATAACATTTATTTAATTATAATGTGCTCATAAAGATTAGAAATTAAGAACAAGAGCAAAGATAACATATTATGTAATAGTTTTGAATTGTGTAATACTGAAGTACGCATATTTGTTGATCTATCTGATGAAGCAAGAGAAAATCTTTCGAAAGACCTTAACACTTAAAAAAGTAAACAGATGACAGAGGAAGACTAACATCGAGAGTCTTCTAGAAACAATAGCCTCAGAGAGGACAAACAGAGAATAAATCGTTGGTCAGCGTATAAAGGATGACCTTGTTAAGTTGACTTCCTTCAAGGGCTCGCAATATTTCGGCTATAGAGGCGTGACAGGAAAACATGCGACAAATTTGCTATTAAAATTGTCTAGATAATATGAAAATTTTCTTCCTTTAGAAGGAAAAAGGGAAATGAAAAGATATATTACTGTGAAGAAAATAAAATATGCGAAGGAAAAAGAGAAATGTTTACCTCACTAATTTAACCTTATCAAGAATGTTTTAGCACTATAATTTTCGTTTCATTTCCATTCTTGACTATAATTTCTAAAGTTAACTACAAGCTTCCATTATTGACCATAATTTCTAGAGATAACTAAAAGCTTGCATGTGTTTTTTGGAAAATACAAAGTAAGTAGGCAAACAAATGTGATCTCTTTTTAGTAAGATGCGGATTTTAAATATCTCCATCAAAAATTTTAAAACTACTGAGTGATGTATTCCGTTTTCCTCTTGTTAAACTCTCTTCGCAATTTTCATGTGTGGAGAGAACATATTTTGTGAAATCCATCTATACTATAGATGTATGATTTTGTTCATTGGTTAGTGCCGAAGTTTTGTATTTAATATTTTGTTTTGTGTGTTGCAACATAATGTTTGGGCCTTATATATTCAACACAAAGGAAATGCTGCTTTTAAAAAAAGCAGAAATGCAAACAACAGCCAAGAACAATACAGTATTTCTCATTTCTGCATATATCAGTTAAATTTAGTTTAAATCAGAATAGCCTTTTCACATGTTTCTTTAGGTACTGGATAACATGAAATAATTGCAATTAATCATTCATTTCTAAATTACTTCGTACTGATCTAAATTACTTCGTACTCTTAAAGAAAAATTTATGGCTTCACATATTCTGGCATAAAAGTATAGCAATATTATTTGTAACTAATAAAAATGAAATTTTTCACTGTAAAAATCATCAAAATTTATTAAGCCTCTAAGCGGTTCGCACGTACAATTCCTCCAAACCGATGATGTCTTCAAAGCGGTTGTCAAGTACAATTTTTGACTTCCAAGAACGTTCCGAAAATGGATGTAATGTACATTTCTGCCAGTGTTTGAGGTAGGAGGATCAGGTCGATTGTTTAGAAACTGCATCCCTCTTCCTGACATTTATTGAGGGATGCACCCCTACTCCCTGATGCACAAAGACGCTGATAGCTTTTCATGGCTTTGTAAATCTCTATTTCGAAGTATTTCGTTTGCGGTAACAGATGTATCTCTAATTGCACCACTTAAATATCTTGGATAACTTTCTTTAAAAAATATAAATCATTCTCTTAAAGAATATTTTTTTGTACTTTTAGAATCCAATATTTCTTATGGGATGATCTTCGAAACTTGACGAGGTTTATGTGTATTAAAAATTAACGATCTATAATATCTATTTATATATCTATTTATAACCGGAAGTAAAGGGACAATAACGAGGGTGGGTTTCCCGTATTCCATTCTAGTCGACAAAGAGTGAAGTAAAAAATCATAGAACGCTTTGGCCAACACAATAAAACTTTAGCGTATTTTTGGACTTTTTTTAATCGGTGTGTACCACTCGGAGGGTTAAATTTCATAGGAAATAATTTTCTTTAAATTTCGGTAATAATGTTTGGTAATGTTCGGTAATAATGTTATAAACCTGCTATGAGTAATGTGTCTTACTGAAAATTGAATTACATATTACACAAATTTTTCTTATTTAATTAAATATTAATTTTTTATTCGTTACTGACAATATTAAGATTTTATTTCAGATTCCCTACTGAAAACTACAAAAACAACAGAATGGAGCTTTAACTATGGGGGCTATATCACTATAGCCTTTGGAGGATTTTTGCTGTTAGGTTGTGTTATAGCGTATATAATAGCAGTAGCCAGAGGAAATGTCGATGCCTTTTTACCCCTCATTAGGTAAGTTAAAGCTATGAATATTAGTAATGCTTCATTTTATATTAATTGAGACAAAGTTTAATTTTATTAGGGTTAAGAGAATAAAAGCTACACTAATGATAATCTATACAAAACCTTGCCTATACAAACCTTAATGCCTTGAGTTTCTCATTGATAGATGTATTGTCGTGATTGCATAAATGCTTTTTTTATTCTTTGAAGTGTTCAGAGAAAAGTATCTTCCCAATTATGAGGATTTTTTTTTACTCTTTCGTAAAGAAGAAAGCAAATTCCATTCATAAATATTTTCGTGTTAATGGGAAGTCTAAAGAAAATAACTTTTCTTCTGCATATGATAAAGGGGGAAATTTGAATCACTTATAAACAACATTATACAAGTGTTGTTAATTTTATAATTATAGTTATTTTTTATGAGAGTACTAGAAATAATACTGTCAATATTCTTGTTAGTTGTTAACCCCCTGGCTGCTCATCCCACTATTTCCACGGGCAACTCAAATGCAGCTAAATTTGCTTATCCCGCGATTTTAGCGGAAATTTGCTTTTCTTCCTTTTTTGAGGAGCAGTTTAAACAGTGAAATAAATTATATACGCATTAGACGTTTAATTACGTAATAAATAAAATTATATGAATAGAAATGTAGTTATATTAAACATAATAATATAAAAATATTATACATTATAATTATAATATATTTATATAATTAATTACATATTTATATTATGTATTTATCACATAATATAATTATAATTTATAATTATATATTATAATTGCATTATGTAATAAATAGAAATTAACTGAAATTCAACAGAAATTTATTGAAAAATTTTTTTATCTGATAACATCTGAAATTGGTTTTTCGATAAAAATCTAAATAAAAAATCTTTTCTAGAAAGAAAAAGTACATATTCCAATTGTTCAATATATATAGATTTAAAATGTAAAAAAAAATTGTACATTTTTTTAATCTATTTTGGTGTACAAATTGAGCAGTCAGAGGGTTAATTCTAATAATAGTTAATGTCTTCCAATAAAAAGTGACTTTTGTCAGCAATAAAAAAATCTACATACTACACTATTTTTATGCAAAAATGAGTCACTCAGAAGCCAATTGGGTCCCGAAAAAACTGTGGAAATCTATACTCTTTACTGTGTTAATTACTGTGTTAATTTTGTTTATTAAGCACTTTAATAACAAACAATAATAATTAGCTGAGTGAACACTGTTTAATAGAATAATATTTAATAGAATAATATTTGTTCCATTTAAATTTACAAATATCTGGAAACATCAAAAGATGAGCAAAACTCTTCAATTCTTGTGAATTGTTTCCTGAGCCACATCTTTATCTACTGAACTTGCCGTACACTTAATGCATTTGTTTCATGATTTGCAATCCCAAACTGTGGTCGTGATACCGAAATGTATCTGTGTATAGTTTTAACTGCACGCACGGGTCGATGGGGCTACTGCTAATAACCGGTTTTCGAATTAGTTCATGTGGCGCTTTATTAGCACGAGACAGCAAGTGATTATGGGTAGCTTTTTTAGTATGCTATCTGGCTGTTTTATTATTCTTATGGAAAAAATCTTAAAGCTTTCTAGCACGAGAAATAAAAATGTTATTTAATCTAGAATGGCATATTTTTTTCCTTCAGGATATTAGTTAAAAAAGAGTAATATTATAAAGTAAGTAAGATAACTTTATGTACAAATATTAAATAAGTAAGACGAACATAAAACTTAGACACATAAAAATCTAGATAAAACAGACAATCGTTTAGCAAGACCAAAACTGCAAACAGCCGTTTTGCAGAAAGGTAAAGTATTTGAGCACTGCAAGAGATAACGTCACACTTGCTAGTGGGATTCTTATTTTTATTCAGAGAAAGAAGCTTTTTTACGTGATTGTGTACCGGATACATTGGAATCCTCTAGCTTCGTGTTTACCTATGGAAAAAATAGGTCCTATTTCTAGGCTGGTTGCATTTAAGTATTGCTTTTTAACCCGCGAGGACGCGAGCCTTTGAGGCCCGAGAGTTATAAAAACATACCATGCAAAATCACCCAATAGATACAAACTTTCCAGATTTTCAATATCTGTCTGATAGGTCTTCTAGACTCCAATTACATGCATTTCCCCAATTTTCTCTGAATATTTTTCTCAAAAAGAGATACTTTCAATTTATTCGGGCTTCAGAGACCCAGTGGACGAGCATGCATTTTTGCTTTTTTATTTAGTGTTTGTGGTCTGAGGAGAGATGTCGTGAAAAATCTATCGTTATTTGATTAAAATGATGAAATATAAAGATCAAACATAAAAGATGTGATTTAAGTTTTTAACATGTCTGGGACTTATGTTTGTGCCATCGGACTGCTAACAAAAAAAAATCGACATTTCAAAAGATTTACTTTTAAAAAATTATATATCAAATAATCCGAAATATATTTTAAACTTATTATTTTTGGTAATACAAATGTTCTTTTCATCATCAAAAACAATTTTTCTGGTATCTGGGTATTTGGCTGAGAACAGATGCACGAGGCTTCAGAAGCCCGGCGTGCGTTCTCGTGTAACTGCGGGTACCTCGCTTCCTCGCGGGTTAAGCAAATTTTACCATGCGACAGACAGGAAAAATATCCAGGATAATGCAAGGCTCAACTTTTAAAAAGTTTGAGAAAACATACTAAAATTAAATTCATCTGTTAAAAACTGTGATAGTGTTCTATAAACCCCCCCAAAATGACATTTTATCAACATAAATTAAAAAGAGAAAGGATACTTCAGGTAAAGAAAAATTCAATCTATCCAAATATATCATTTTTACGAGTACAAAACAGTTTCCAAATGTGCATGAAATGGAAATAATTGCATTTGTTAAAAATATCTTACCATTGCGTCTTTACACCTTATTGGAATTAAAGGTCGTTAAAATTACCGTTGTAAAGGGTTGGAAAGCTTTAGCTGTCTACTGGACTTTTCTATACGTAAGAACCGAAGGCTAGCTTATCTTTTGAACGTTGATTTATAATTTATCTACTGCAGAGCAGCCTTAAGCTTTGAAGTGAATGCTTTAGTTTCTAATTTGTGCAAATTATATTATGATCTTTCTTAATTATAATTTAATAATGTTTTTTTCTTTCTAAACATATGCAAAATGACTTTATGGTTAGCTTTCTTGAAAGATTATGATCATATTTTAGTGACGCTGCTGGCTCACCTCCCCAAAATGGTCTTTTTGGAACTTTTATATGCTTAGGAGGCATGTTTGGTAAGCAACTGTTTCTATTTCTATGAATTTAAATAAAAATAAACATTTACGAAATGCGTTCGGCATTAAATACAAGTTATTTATTTAAGAATAATTTTGTTGATGACTTTGAGTTCTTAATATGTGATTCCAATATACATATCGAAATATTTCTAACCAATATTGTATATTTTGGGGAATTTTAAGTAGCACATTTTATTACATATCTAACGCATACGTTCAAACAAATCATTTATTTCTTTTACGTGAGAATCTTATATATGTAATAAAACATGTAAATCACATTGCTTTGATTTTTCAATTGTACTTATGTAACACTAAATATAACATTTATTACGGCTACAAACATGATGATTTTAAATAATAATTTATTATAAATGAATTGACTGAGAAGCCCACTATCATTCGCCTAGAGCAGTCGTTGGGAGACTATAGAGATAAAAGAAACAAATTGTCAATGAAACAAGATAACGTGGGTATTAGAAATCTTTTCATATAATGTTGCTTCTGATGCAATATACAGAAGCAGAAGTCTGAAGAGCCTTAAATGCCTATCAAAGAGCAGCAGAAGGCAAGCGAGTCGCGGACTGCCAATCCCTGACGCAGGGGACGATCACTTTGAGGATTACTCCGCCGATTTTGCTGTTTTCCGGGTGCATCACAATAAATCTACACTGCACTAAATAAATCTACACTTAAAAAGAAGTGTTGTTTCCACGGATAACTTCTATAGATAATAAGCTTACATAAGTGCTGTGAAAAGTTGAAAATTACTCAGCTGCTTTCCCGATTGATTCAGCTGATATCAAACCCACGACCTAGCGATATGATATCCCCTAACCACCAGGGGTACCATCGGCCAGATAGTATGACGATATAGAACATATAAAAGTAAGTTGTGGTTATCTTTAATTAAGCGAAGATATAGCCATTTATTATATAATTTAGAAACAAACAATGCTTTCATTAACTATTAAAACTATTCGAACTGTAAAATCTAGGATCCGTACTATTTCTAAAGTAAATTCTAACAGTAACAAAAGCACAGCTCTTTTATTTATCATGTTGAAGCATTTATTTTTTATTTTTATTAAATATTATTAACAATTGAAAAAAAGAACGTTAAGTATTTTATATTTACTACGACTCTGTAAAGTCATGTTGTAATGTAATGATTGTAATGACTACATGCTGTAAAGTCATGTAGTCATGTTGTGGTGTAAATCATGCCACAAAAAGTACTTGGGATTTTCTATGTTTATCTAATAGCGATTTAAATATTGTTTTAACTTTTCCTTAATAACCTACTTTCAATAAAAAAAAAAACGCTATTGATCGTAGTAATTCACCATACAAATTGCAAAAATATTTTAGAGGAAAACTAAATGAGAATCTATAGCTAATTTACATATAATTAGCTATAAACAATTCTTTCTAGTGAAATAACACTTTCAGTCGTAGTTTGACAACTACTAACATGTTGTAAATCAAATTAGGGAATAAAAAATTGTATTTGAAAATTAATCTGAATATATGAGGGTCATCCAGGAAGTTAGTTTCTCAAAGCCCATAAAAAGAAAGAAAACGTTATTGCTTCAAACAATGGACGCTGTTAGAGTGAAAGAATTTTCTTAAGAGAAATATAATTTTTGTTACCTTTTATTAGTATCGGTTTTCTAATTTATTTATAGGTGTAGCATTTATGATTCTGAGGTATATGATAGTTCTGGAGAAAAACCGAGAGAAAAGTAGCCTCGTGACTGCCATCAACAAACTTAGCCTGTTCATTGGAATAGCTTCTATGCTTGGAGTCACTTTAATAACAGGATACCCCATTAACTTTTATAGAAATAGAGATGTATGGGTAAGTAAATCTTTACATTATTAATTTTCGTTGGCATCAGATCTGGTTAAAAATAACCTTACTACTTTGACTTAGTAGAGAAAAAAATTTTATAAGAATAATTATGCTTTTGAGGATTTTGCTATTTTAGGGAATTTAGTCTGTTAGATTTTATTCACTTCTGAATTAACTATTGCTTTCTTCGCAAGCCCTGGATAGGAATGATGTGAATCCTGTAGGAATGATTTATTACCTAGTATATTTGGGTTCTAGTTCCAGTTCTTATGGTCGTTTTTGTGTTTAATTATTGGAACTAAACGGTAGAAACCTATCTAATTAGACCTCAAGTTACGAAGTATTGATCCTTCCGCTCCCAACCCAAGAAACATTCCTCATTATTCATAGCATAACTTTCTTAATTCGACAGCAACAAACTGTTATGTTACATAACGCAATGTCACTTAAATTGACGAATATAGATGGCTTATGAGTCACATATCTGTATTCTAATTTTGTTTGCATTGATACGAAGAACAACGATTTCTCCTTTTCTCGAAAAACTACGTTGTTTTGTCAAAAAAGTCTAAACATATACAAGTATTCGCCACTCATGTCTCCTCAAAGCCGTAAAAACCCTAATGTGGGGTATACAATAACTGCATTTGTATAACTGTATTCCCTTAATTATATACGTGCATATGGACTCAGCACACCCATGTACTGAGTAAGTAGGGACAAGTGTGAAAATTGGTTTGGAGCAATACAGTAAAATTTTGGTTGGGAAATTCAAGGAATGAAAGCTCGAATACGATTGCCAACTGTTAAACACATCCATGCTAGCTGCGGAATTCAAATCCATCGACTCTGCTATCTGAAACTGGTCTCTTGTCCGGCTGGGGAAAGTTGGACAACATAGAGATATTTAAGGAAATTCTTTGTTAAAAAAATTGTTAAAGACATTATTAACATACGTAACTTCATTTTATTCATTAATGAAATATTTATGAAAGTAGCTGTGTTTGGAAATCTAATTAATACATACAAAAGAATAATAAATATTGTTTTACATCCTGATTTTAGTAATTAGAATTGTTGGCGTGGCACTTGTAGCGTCATTTCTGTGATTCTCAATAGTTGAATATAGAAATACAGACCCAATATGAGCTACTTAATTAGTATTTATTATTTAAAAAGTGTTTTTTCTTGATTGGAGCCCAGTGGCGTTCTGGTAGCGCTTCGCTCACCCAAGACACAGGCCCAAGTTTCGATCCTCTGGTTGACTCAGTATTTCATCCCATCAGTGGGTTGACAAACTGAGGACCAAGCATGCTTGGGAACTAAACGCTGGGGGGTTATGCGTAAGGTTGACCACGTAACCAGGACATATGCTTGGCAACCCAGGGCACTTGGTCTCGAAAACAGAGATTGGCAAAGTAGCCGTGGTTCCACTCATTGGGCTGTAGCACCGGGGTGTTTAGTTTTTATTTACTAGAAACCTATAAAATTTTAGTTTTTCTAGCATTTTCTAGCAGTAAATACATATTTTCTTTTATGTATATATATACACCATATTTTGTTACTTGATAAGAATAATCAATATTTTCTAACCTAGTAAAGCAAAGGTTCTATCATGCATTCCATGATAAAATTGAAGTGGGAGAATGGTGCTTAGTATTTGTTCCTAGCTTATGCTGTTAAAATCTGTAGAGGCTTAATTCTACACAATACAAAATTTATGAAAATTAATTTCTATCACTAGACATAATTTTCTGTTCCACTCTTAAATCATTGGGCTAAATGAGGAATGTATGCTACTTAGCATATGAAGTGTTTTACGCAGGAACAAAAAGTCAAGAAAAGCATAAAATTCTTGATAAAATAAACAATATCTGTACACAAAAGAAATAATTTTAGGAGATTTAAAAACAGGCTGCATGAGGAAGTAGTATCGTAATATTTTTCCTGTAGTCATATATTATAAATTTCCGTCTCGAACAATTTTCCTAGAGACAAATGAATTACTTAAAAAAGACAAGCTATAGTGTAAACATTTCAGAATGTGATTAATGAGCATTTAGCATCATTTCCAAGTCAGACATATTTTATGTTGTGAAACTATAAAATATTTTTCCATTTTAAAGACTCCAGAAAAATAGAGACTTGTGATGTATTTACAGATTATAAACGGTAACCCGTTGTGTTGTGCAAAATGCAGATTTTAAGGTTTTCCTTAAAGCTTTTTGGCACAACAAAATGCAATAAAATATTTCTAGTTTAATATTTCTAAGAAATAATGCAATATTTATTCAAATAACTAACTAAAGTCGATTCAACCTTCCTACGGATTATTCTTTGAAGATTTCAAAATCAGATAAATTTTTGTTCCCGATTTATTTTTAATACATGCCTTTTTGTTAGGATTGAGTAAAGTAACTTGTGTTTTACATTCAAACTACTTTTTTAGTAGTTGTAATCTAGAATTGGTGTATGTCGAATTATCCCCTTTATAATAATAGCCTAAGTCATCTGTCCGTCTGTCCTCGAATTTGTGAAGCGGTTGGACCTGGAATGGATAGAGACATCCATATTGCATACTAGATGGTTAGGGTTAGCAACGTTCGAAATCCACCCCTTCTTCCTTTTCTAGCATTTAATGCCATTATTTCAAGATCTATTTTACCCGGTTAAGAGCAGGCGATTAAATTTATCACATAATAAATAGGTAAAAAAACATTTTTTTCTAGCATGACGCCATCCCTTTAAACGTCTCATTTAATCATTTCTTATTTTAAATTATTTAAATATCGTCTGCATTATTTTTATACGTTTTATCACTAAACTTAGATATGACGTAAATAATTTTCTTTTATATTTGGCTTAAATAATAGATTAGGAACATATGTGATAATTTTAAATTTAATCATCGATTTTTTTTTTCAATGGAAATTTTATTACCGGTATTAACCCTCTGACTGCTTATCCCGCGATTTTCACGGGCAATTCAAATGTAAAAAAATTTGCTTCTCCCGCTATTTTTGAGGGCATGTGTTTTTCTTCCTTTATTAAGAAACACATTCTGCCTTTTCACCGTTTAACCAGTTTAATAAATTATACACAGTATTAGACATTTATTTAGGTAAATAGAATTATATGACTAGAACTATAATAGTTATATTAGATAATAGAATGATAGATAGTATGTTATAAATAGAAACTAACTATGTTAAAGTTGAAATTTATTAAAAAAATAAATGTTTTATGTGATAACATCTGAAATTAGTTTTCTGAAAGCTTATTTTCTCATGATAAAAGTCAATATAAAAAATCTTTTCTAGAAAAGAATTTCAATTCTCCAACACACACACACACACAAACATATATATATATATATATATATATATATATATATATATATATATATATGTGAATATATATATGTATATATATATATATATATATATATATATATATATGTATGTATGTATGTATATATATATATATATATATATATATGTATATATATATATATATATATATATATATATATATATATATATATATATATATATATATATATATATATATATATATATATATATATATATATATATATATATATATATACTTATACTATGCAACAAAAAAATACGCAATTTTTAAAGAGATCTCGGTTTACAAATTGAGCAGTCAGAGGGTTAACAACAAATTCTATCTACCTCCAGGGTGTAGTGGAAATAATAGTTTCATTCCTTTACTTCCATTAATTACTGTGGCAAGAAAAATTGGGAAGAACTTAACGATAATTTCGACGTAGCTAAGAAAACTTTGAATTATATTTCTAAGTGAATTAGACGGGATTCTAAACTTTATTCACAGTATCTGGAGACTTACGAGGAGTGTGAAGATAAACAAATTATTGAGCGTGTACCAGATAATTCTCAGCCAAAAAACAAACCATATTTTTATCTGCCCCATAGAGTACTTTACAATTCTAGAAAACTAAAAGTTTTACTGATCTCGTCATATGACGGGGTATATGCTAGTTCTTGAAATAATGACGCAAATGAATATACTATATGTTAAAAGTGTTATGATAATGCACACGTATAAT
Organism: Pardosa pseudoannulata; assembly: GCA_032207245.1. Taxonomy (NCBI): domain Eukaryota; kingdom Metazoa; phylum Arthropoda; class Arachnida; order Araneae; family Lycosidae; genus Pardosa; species Pardosa pseudoannulata. Next base: position 129,554,895 of record CM063502.1, on the reverse strand, counting down.
GCATATACGTAATTAATAATACTCCCATTTTAATATTACGAAATTATCTTTTCAATCAAAGACACTGATGTTTCAACAAGTGTTTACTCCAGTCCCTCAAAATATTATCATGTTTTCAATTCAGAGTGCTTATCATTCGATTATTTCGAGATAGTGTTGACCTTGAAGATTTTGTAGCAATTAAGTGTTTCATTTTCCCCCTTTGGCTCATCAGATATTTGCTATTCACAAAAAAGTGGCAATGAAAGTTGCTAAACTGGTTGAACAGAGCTATTGGTATTATAATTTTAGACATCATAGACAGATGTTTATTTGTGTTTGAAAGCAAGGATAATTTATAGGGATTTTTTTTAATCTCTTTTCCCTCAGGTCTGTCGTAACAGTCATGGAAGAACAGCAGTCAATGCAATTTAAGAACTTTCATAACATACCCGTTTCAGATAAAACTTTGTTAAGGTGTTTTCATTTACAAAACGTTGTATTTAAAGTAAAAAGATGGATTTTTAGCAAATAATAAGGATATGATAGTTAAAAACATTAGTTTTCACACTTATAAGGGTAAATTCATTTTTTAAATCTAGTACAGATATGTATAGTTCTAGCAGTTTCTGGTGACTCTGATATTGTTTAACAGAATATTTGGACGAATTCCGACTTTTTCTTCTATTTATGAATTTCCTGTTCTTTGGTATGATTGTATGATTCAAATAGGGGCCATTAAAAAATTCTACCTTATAGGTTTTATTTTAAACATTTATAATTTAAAAAAAAATCAAACATTTTATAATATTGTTGTGATTTTTGTATTACAATAAAATATTCATTTACAGCAATAATATTGAAATGAAAATATCATTTTCGTGACATGCATAAACACACCCTGGACAGCTGGCGGGAGTTCAGGTCATTTCAAGTTCTATTCCTGGTTGATGCTGACGTGATTTCAAGTCCTGCAATTCCCGCAATAGGCACAATTAAATATATATTTATATATAGATAGATGAGATATTGTGTGTCTACAGCCCATTCCCGCGATTTCCATTCTAATACACAGTGAAGCAAGAAACAAAAAAGGGAAAAACTATTAGGATATATATATATATATATATATGTTTATTTATTTATTTATTTATCTATATTCATATATATATTCATATATATATATGTATATATATATATATATATATATATATATATATATATATATATATATATATATATATATATGTTTATTTATTTATTTATTTATCTATATTCATATATATATATATATATATATATATATATATATATATATATATATATATATATATACATATATATATATATATACACATACACATACAAAGGACTATGTAAATATATATATATATATATATATATATATATATATATATACACACATACACATACAAAGGACTGTGTAAATATGTATATATATATATATATATATATATATATATATATATACATATATATATATATATATATATATATATATACATATATATATATATATATATATATATATATATATATACATACACAAAGGACTGTGTAAATATGTATATATACACACACACACACACACACACACACACATATATATATATATATATATATATATATATATATATATATATATATATATATATATATATATATATATATATATATATATATATATATATATCCATCCCACCCGTTTTTATAAGAGAAGAAAAGTGAACAATAACAAGATATACTAAAAGAGGAAGCCTTCACACACCTCTCAAGCATAGCAATCTGGATTGCCACTGGAAGTTGGGTTGGTTTCATCTCACACATCGCGAAGTAGGGGAGGAGGGGAAGGGATAAATTAGAAAGTAAGAATACAAGGAGAAATAAATAAAGTTACTCAACATAAATGAAGGAAATGGGCCGGTAAAACGCTCTTTATAGAACAGAAATGAAACGAGCAGCGTATCTTCAAGAGAGAAAAACATGGGAAAAAATTAGAGCTACACACACACACACTACTTGAACAGCGGGCACAGAGAGAAAAATAACAAAGAACTACTCATTGGTAAACGGGAAAAGAAAGGTTGCTATAAAGATAAGCGTAAATTCCAATTGAAGAATAACAATTTTTCAGTGTGCTATGTGCAATTTTGTAATTTTTATTCTTGCCTTAACTGTACAAGTTTGCGATAATCAGCTTTAGAATTTATTATTTTCGCCAGTATACAGCATTAGAAGCTCGAAAAACTGCCGGTCGCAAATATGTTATTGTAAAAGAAATATTCAGTATTATTGTCATCTATAAAGTTTAACAGATGGTAACTATAAATCGAAAAGAAAGTCTATAAATCGAAACTATAAATCGAAATATCTGCTTTATAAATTTTTTCTTTATTTATTATAAAATAAAAAGCTGTTTTTTTAGAATAATTCTTTTTATTTCTTTGATAAGAATGACTTTGAAATATTTATAGTTTTAACATTTCTACATAACACACATTCTACATAACACACACATTACATAACATTTCTACATAACATATCTACACATAGTAAAAAATAAATCTTTTTTATTCTGCGCATTTTAATTACATTAGTGCGAGAAATACATTTATTTTATAGTATGAGAAATGCTAAAATAGTTAATGTTTTTATTTATTAAGAGCTTCCAGTTTTATTAAGTTTTAAATTTGAGATATTTTTTAAGTTTTAGGTGTATGAAATAAAATAATTACTTGAATTTGATATGTATTTAATATTTTTCCTTTTATATATACCTTTACATATTTACTTATTGCATTATTGCACAATAGTCACTGATAATAAAAAGGATGTTAGTTCTAAAATGTTTTGAAAGTTGTATTATCACTAATATATGTGTATTATATGTGATTTTAGGATTTTATGTATATGTTAATAAAACTGTATCAAAGATATCGATTAAAATACATGTTTGGGCTTCTAATATGATCTTTCCTAAGTAAAAAAAAGACATGTAATAGAATGAAAAGATAATGTATCATCATATTTACCTTCAAAAATGGAATATACATCCTATAGTTGAAAAAATTCATGTAAATTAGGGTAAATAAAAATAGCTTCATGCTATATTAAAATATTGTGTCGATAAATATCTTGAATTTTATAGTAAAATTTGCATGTAAATATGTATTGAGCTTGAAACTATGAGTTTATATTGTGTAGAAAAATTCCTTGAATGCTCCCTTTCCTTAAACACTTTTTTTATATAAATATACTTGTTTTTGCTCATTTTTTTTCATATTAATGTCTCAAAATCTTTTGCTCCTAATGAAAAATTTTGTTTATGAACATGCACCTTTTTCATTGTCAGAGCATTATTATATATTTTTATAGGTAGTAAATCTTAGAATTATTTTTGTAATTATTATACTTCCTATAATGATAATTTTATTTATATTTTAAGTTAGGTGTTGACTATTTTGATTAATAAACTTTTTCTTTTTCAGCTTACTGATGTTGGATTGCCGCATATTATAGGAGGTGTTATGCTGTTTGCTTTGGGACTCGTGTACATCGCTTTACAATGCGTTTTAACTCTTTTCCTGAAGACCAAGAATAAGATGACGCTTTTTGTGAGAGTATTGTTGCTGTTCATTTGCACTGCTTCTTTCGTTTATCGTATCCTTTTCGTAATTTATATGCGTAATAGTATCACGTGTACTATTGGTGAAATTTAAATGCGTAGTAGCATCCTTATGAAATGTATTTTTATATGTGTTTCTTGAAAGTGAAGTTTTGGGTTTTTACATTATGTGGTAGAAGTTCTTCCAGGGAGATGGTTTAATTTGGAGAATAAATATAATAAAAACAGAATTAACGTTGTGTAAAATACAGAATTATTGAAGTCAATTGACATCAATAAAAATAATTAATTCTTTAGACTTACTTTTTGGATGCATCAATATTTCATTCTCCCCACCACAGCCAATTTCAGATAGACAATTTATCCCATACGAAATTATACTCTATATCTGGGGTGGACATACTTTTATACGTTAAGAATGACTATTTTGATAAAAGTACACACGTAAAAAACTATATTTTTTTAACAATATATTTACTTATAAGATTGATAGTTTTATAAACCCTTTTTAGGTACTCATAAGTGTTGAAGTGTTTAGAAATCAAACACCTTTTTAAAGCACTTTTATTTAACTTCACTCTTGTGTCAGAGGATGTTATGAAATCAATTTTTAACTACTTTCCTGAATATCTGGAAAACTGAAATTTTGCACATAATTTTGCATTCAATGCCGGTGACAATACAATGTTCAATGGTAAAAATTTAGATTGGATAAAAAAATTAAAATCAGTTTGCAAAAAGTTGTTTAACGTACTTGGAATTCCAACTGCAGAGATTTTAAACTAGTATTGCCATCTATTTGCAAGTGACATAACTAAAAACTCAAACAAAATTTTTATAATACTATTATAATAAATTATAAAAAAAATTTATAATTATATTATAATATGACAGCAAATTATAAAAACATCTTTAACTTAATTTATGCAATTAGTTAATAATTATTTTTTCAAAATCAAAATTAAAGTATGAGACTAAAGTAATATTTATTTAACTTAAACTATAACAAAAGCTAACTTATTTTGCACGATAATTCCTCTGAAACGTATAGTTTGAAAGTCTTATTGTTTATATATTTTTTAACTTGCGAATTTCAGGATAAATTTTAAATATGCAATAAATGCGAATCTCTTCTCAAATAGTAAGTAAAAAAAAGTATTTGTTGAAACCGATGTGATTGATGCAACAGGCAATTACACAAATAAAATCACGCTCGCATCATGAACTAATTAATTTAATTTTTAAATAATGACAGTTAAATTTAATTTTTTTACATTTTCTGTACATTGTGGTTATTTTATCTGTTTCCTCATTTATATGCAAAATGATAAATTTCCATTTATCTATGCTGTCATACGAAACGAAATTTTCTTAAAGAATGTGAAACTCAAACACTCACTTATTTGTCAAAATTATCCCTCTGTAACTTACAATTTGACAAGCATACATTTATGTATTTTATAATTTTATAACTTGAGGATGAATTCCGAATATACAGTATTTGTTAAAACTCATCTGACTATCGTAACATAAAGGTATGTATACAAATAAAAACACACTCATAAGATGGAATAGGCATTATTATCCCTCCATATAAATTTCTTTCAAAAATTATCTTTTATTTTTTTCCTCATGTGATTTAAAAAGCCTATACTATAAAAGTAGATATCATTAAATTTAAAAACTAACTTTATTTTTTACACTTAAATATTGTTAGTATTTTTTTTAAACCACTTATTGGATATTAATATTGGTATGAAATGAAATGGAAAATAGCTACACCAAAAAGGTTATATAAAATAAGAGATTTCTTTTAAAATTTGATTTAAGGAACTGAGAAAAGATGTAATTATCACATATGCAGTTTTTCTTTTAGGGAGGGGGGACAGATGTGTTTAAAATCTTGTCAAATTCCAATGCCGTTAAGCAAAAGTGTAACAGACAATTATATCAAAAGTTCAGAGGCCCAAAGACTAGTTCAGGAGTTCCGTAGTTGTGTTCTTTATAGTTAATAGTGTGTTTATTTGCACGTGGTAACGAAGATTATTGTAAAACAAAGCAATGATCAATAAAAAAAACTGTCTATTATTTAACAACATTGAATTTTAGAATACAGTTTTGTTGCTGGATCTTATCCATTATGATTAAATGATTTTCCATGGGAATGTAGTCCCATACGTAGATTTTCTAGCTAATAAATTATATCTTTATTACAGTTTTTTTATAGTGTTGCATACTTACCTTAATAACGTGTAGATATGATTACTGTTCCGGACAACTTTGGAGGGATTTCTCATAAGTATTATATGAACAGCTCAGATTTAAATGATTTTAACACCTCTGGTCTTTTGGTGAGTAGTAATTGGATTTGCCAGAAACTTAAATCAATATTTAATTTTTGACAAGTAAAAATGGATTGCTGAAATTTTCTTGTGTTTTGGACAGTTTGATATTTATCTCTCTTTATAAGAATATTGATCATTTTGATTCACTGGAAAATTCTTCATGTAATATATTATAAGTACTGATCTATGTAATACGTTTTAAATGTCACAGATATATCAGTCTTTATAAACATATGGTATTAGTTACTCTCATTTTATAAATGTAATATGTCCAAGTTTTTACTTATTTTAACATGTTTCTACTTGTGTATCAATTTTTGTGTGTATATATGCATTTATGTATACACAGAATCAATTAATTTTCTGTAAACTGTATATTTGAATTGTTTTGAAAATGGAGTAGTTTAAAAATATTTACTAACCCCTCAAGTTTGTTTTATCCATTTAAAGGAGAAAAAAATAAAACTATTAGATGAAGAATGAAATAACAGATTAAAATTTTTACTACACCTAGTTATTGAAATGAGACAATGCAAATACAGTCAAAGTAAAACTCGCACAATACACTTTTTGTGTTGATTTTCGAGATTATAAACGGAAAAGGCCTGAAAAAAAATTTGGCAGTTGGCACAGAGATGTCCAACGAAGAATTAAATAAAGTTATCATGTTTTTGAGTTTTTTTTTTAAATTTTGAATATTGTATATTGTGCGAGTTTTACTTTGATCCTGTTTTTCTATATTCATCCAACTAAGTGCTCCTTTGCCTAAATATTGTGCTAAACTTAAAGCTTTTTTTAATAATTATTAATAGTTTTATTTGTTATTTAAGTATAAAAGTGAGAAAATTTTCTCTCTTAAAATCTCAAATTGACAAGAAAAGCATAGTATACAGTTTCTGATTTGACTGACTGTTATTAGTAGTTATGAAGGGAAGGAAAACATCGTTTATAACACTATTATTAGTAGTTATGATGAAAAATTTAAATCATAATTAAAGTATTAAATTTCTAGGAATATAATCTGAAAATCTGAAATTAATTTCCACAGAATTAGTCTACCAGTTTAACATAATTTTTCAGTTTCTGTGCATTCTACTACTGTAGTCAACAAAAAGAATGTTATCATTTTTAAGATATTCCGTTACCCTTTCAAGTTTATTTTAATACTTCGAAAAGATTAATGTTAAGTTCCTAAAAGTTTTTTTTGATTGAAATAGACACAATTTGTTAGGGATTCTAAATTTTATATAAGCCTGTTTTTATATTCATGTATTCATGCAAATTTTAAATGTAACATAGTAATTTAGAGATCATTATTATCTATACAAGCCTGTGTAAAGAAAGCTATCACGTCCCAAGCAATTCGAAATTTATTGAATTAAGATTAGTTAATACTAAAGTATTTAGTTATTATTAGTTAAGATTTGTAAGATTAGTTAAGATTTCTTATTACTGACTCTAAATTAATTTTATTTACTGGCTATTGTTTAAATATTCAGTTACAAATACAAATTTTTATTGAAAACAAATCATATGAAATGAAATTTAATGATTATAAGTGAGTTAAAATGGTTTTTATGTAGCATAATTAGCATAATAGAGAACAATATAGAATACTTATAAATAAATTTTTTAAAACTGTATTTTAAAGGATGTATTGAGAGATTACTATTACATTTAGTCAATAAAGGTTTTTATATTTACTTACCCTTTAATATTTCACGTGGTATGGTTAATTGTTAAAAATTTATCTCAGCTTGTATGTAACTATTGTCGACAGATACAACTACTTGAAGAGTATAACTGTTATGAATATATGTTACGATTTAATGATTAATATTTTCCAACCTTAAATTATAGGGTGATTTCAAATTATATTAAATGTCTCAGTAATTAATTCGAGGTAGATATTGTTAAATCAATAAAGTGCTTAGCATTATAGAAACGAGGTTTCACAAAACGAATTTTTAATTCACCTGTTATATGTCTATTCTAACGCATTTGGCTTAATTTATAATTTTTTAATCATACGGCTTAATTTTCAACTTTTGATCAAAGAATATTTTTTTTGTTACAAATCGAAGCTATTTCACCTTTCCCAATTTCAGCAGCATATTCCCTTTCGTATGTGTATATTGTGAAGTGGTTATCGAACCACATTTCCATCCTGTGGGTTTGGATTTGATTCCCAAGTAAAGTTTAAATGTATTTGTGCTGTCCTTTCACAGAGAGGAATGTTGACTACCAATGGGGGGATTCCATAATAAAGTATAAACAAATCTGTGGAGGTATAGGGGTGATTATTCAAGGATTGTGCTTCCACTCATTGGAAAAAAAAATTTTATGTGTGTATAATTTGCTGTAGGTATGGTTATTTTGATATGTAATACAGTCTTTATTTTTTACCTATTACAGAATGTAGACTTAATGCGTAAATGTTATTACTCGAGCAAATACGGAATCACTAAAATATTGACGTTGGATATATCTATATACATACTTTTTTATGCAAAAAAGGTGGATATTATTTAACATGTTGATCGCGACGTCAGTTTCTGCGGACTGACTGTAAACTTACCCTTCAAACGGCGTCACTCCCTTGGAACAAAAAGTGGACTTTTTGTCCATGCAACATCAGTCCAAACAAAAGCCCAGCAATTACCATGCAAAAATCCGCTGTCAGACCCAAGGGAGTGAAGATGCCGAAATGGAAAGTTTACTGCTTCACCAGGGAATGACGCCACTCAAATGAAAAGTCCAATGTCTGTACTCAAGGTGTGACGCGAGATTGACGGAGAGTGATGGAGATTCACTTGAACGGAAAATTCACTGTCAGTGACGCCGCCAGTATTTACCGTCAGCCCCCAAGGACTGATGTCGCGTTCAACGTGTTAAAGGTCAAGAATAACTCTTTATTTTATTCGGTTCATAAATTTTAGTTACTAGTAAATATATTTACTTTAAATTTCTATATGTAATATATTGAATAACACTGAATACTTACATTTTTTTAAAAATATTTCAGCCTTATCCTCGAACACTGGGTGCCAGTCTCAAGCTTCCAATTGACACAAGTGGAAGTTACCTTGCCAGTTCCATTACAGAATGGTTATTTGTAATCTTCTTCTGCTGCTTTTTCTTCACATTCTTCAATGAGGCTCAGCAATATTCTTTGCTCATAGTCATAGAGACTCATTCAACTAAAGAACCACCAGAAGTAATACAAGATACAAAGGCTGAAATTAGAAGACTCTCTTTGGCAATTGAAAAGACTGGATACGTAAGGAAATTACATTAACTGAAATTATTAAAGTTATATTCATTCATGTTATATTAAATATGTTCGACTACTCAGTAATAACTGAAAAGATAGTGTACGAAACTATGAAATTGTTATAAAATGTGCATTTATACTAGAGGTTCCCAGCCTTCTGTGGACCACCGACCCTTTCACAAGAAAAAGCTTTCGAACGTCCCCTCTTCCATAATAGTTAATTAAAACCAAATATCAATTTTTTTCCATATTGTCTATATTTTATTTGCTTAACTATTAAGCCTACTTATTATAATAAGAATTACAAAGGGATTAATTAATACGGCCATCAACTGTAGTAAAATATAAGCATGAAATCAAAAAACAAAGAAAAAATTTAATATAATAGTTGAGGATGTTGGATTTTTAATAATTTGTTAAAGTTGTGTTCGCTTTCTTTAACATGATTTGTAAATCTCAACGTTCAGTAATGTTCCTTTTCATAGACAGTCAACAAACCACAGCACTGAGTTCACGTTCAGACACATACGATGAAGAAATGGAATTAAAATTATTAAACTCTAGCTCAAAAGTGTCCAAACGGTGGCCTCTGAGGAAATTCACGAAATTTATAATTGAAAATTATGTCGTATTCATTATGGTAAATGAAATACTATTCGATTTATTTATTTATTATTTTTACAAATATCATGTATAATTTTATAGATATTATGTCTACTGCCTTCCCCCTTTCCCTGTCTTAAAGTCCTCCATTTGACTCGGAAACCGCTACCGCCATCTTGAAAGACCTCATCTCCCACTAAGAGGTGGTACTATCTCTGTTGGGAACCCATGAATTAAACGAGGTGGAAAAATAAATATAGGCCTCTCTTATTTTTTGAAAAAGATGTATGAAAGTTCAATAGTCAAATACGAGAGTCACCTAGAAAGTAGGTTTCCCACATCCCCAACAAATGGTCCTGCAAAAACTACGAAATACGATGGCACAAGCTGTGTAGATTATGGGTGGGACTATTTCATAAGGAAGTGGTAAATTCCTGATATCTTACATCAACGCTGTTATAGTGCATTAAGATGCTAGCATTCTTTCTTCTCCCGTCGACAGTTTTTGATTTCTCGGAAGATAGCCATCGTCATTTGAGTTTAGTATGTAGACCGGATATGATGAGCTAACAGATGATTCTTCTTTGGTGGAGTTTTCTGGAAGTAGACAAAATGTCCAGTCCTGAGGCTGACCATCTGTCATTGATAGTGGTTTTCCACCCTAAAGTCCCCATCTTTCTCCCAACGACTTCCAACTGTCCTTGCACCTGAAAGAATTCCTGTTAAATCACTAAGACGAAAATCTGTAGACACTTGTGACACTGTCTGCATTTACAGGTGGTAGACTTCTACAACACTGGAGTACAATAACTTATGAAACGGTATGACAAGTGTTAAAACGCCCGTTGTTATTTTGCTGAGAAGTAACAATTTTTTCTATATCTTTTGCAAGAAATATATATCGGTAATAATATTTTATTTCTCTTTAAGGACCTTAGGAATCTTACTTTCCGGATGACTCTCGTATCAATCTCATAATTAGTTTTTTGAAGCATTAGACCGATTTATTGCAATTGAGATCATTTTTATAAAATCAAGAATGCTATTTTTTCATGAAAAAATTAGCTAAGTATTGGAGAAGAAAATATGTAAAAAGGTTTACACTAACGAATATTTAGATCTATAGTTGGGTTTGGATGTGTGTTCGTGTTTAACCAAAAATATTAAAGATGTCCGTAATTTTATTAGCTGGGGCTTTCTTTAAAGAATCAAGTCAATAGGTCTACTGAAAAAAAGATAACACCAGTAAGATGCAAAAAGAAGCTGAAGTTTCTTAATTGTGTGGTGATTCAACTTACTGAAAGTAGACCTGATGAAACACTCCAGTTTCTCATAAGACACAGTTTTACAACCAAGTGTTTTATTCTGAGGTCACCAGATAGCAAGCTAACATCGAACAACATTTCTTACTAAACTCCATTTCACATGGAATAGTAAATAAGTGTGGCCTAAAGCTATTGAAGATAGCTACAAATACATACAGCTATTTATACTGCAGTTTAAAAAGTCCATGTAAAAAATGCAAACTACTCATTTCTTTTCTGTGGGAATGCTGGCTACTATGAGGTTTTGGAAAACGTCCTACCTTACGGGATGGGACGGCAATACGAAGTAGGAATCGAAATTGTAGAATTTAATTCAGATAATATTTAAAATATTACTCACACAGACAAATTTTTTAAATATGTGATATATATATATATATATATATATATATATATATATATATATATATATATATATATATATATATATATATATATATATATATATATATATATATATATATATATATATATATATATATATATATATATATATATATATATATATATATATATATATATATATATATATATATATATATATATATATATACAGGTTCTGGGTTTGAGAAGACTGCGTACGAGAAATTTAGCCACCCCAATCTTTAAGTATTTATATCGTAATACAGTGAATAAACCCTTCTTTTCTAAACAGAGTATAGATTAAAAAATATACGGTATGCAGGGGGCTGTTTAAAACGACACAGTCAGTTAAACACCTTCTTTTCTATACAGAGTAAAGTAAAAAAGATCTGGTTTTACAATGTAGTTTCTTTAAAATTTTGCTTTCCTTAAATATTTAAGTTAACTAAATTAATTTCTTACTAGCATTTAAATATTTTAAAGATGTTATATCTATTTTCAACTACTTTCAACATGTTATTTAGAAATACTGGTAAACTTATTAAATGTGTTTTGGAAATGAATGACTGAAGGTGTTAGGGTTAAGGAAAGAGAAAATTTTATGGAAAGATTGTTTTAAAAGTAGTTTTGTTCTTAAAATTAAAAAAATTACCAGAATTATCCAATGCATAAATATGGACTGTTTTGAAATCATTATATCAGTTTGGCTGAAAAACAATCCCCAGACCATTACGAACTTCGTTTGTATTTTTGGCTGTATTTTATACTTCTACTCCTTTGATAATAGTTGAAAAGAATATAAATCTATAATATTATCGTATTAATACGTTTCATTCGTTGCAGGTTGACACGAAACCATCTCAAGAAGTCAAAAAATATCTAAGACGTGATAGCACCTGTCAGACTATGACTGATACCGTTGTTGAGGCAACCCCAAAAGGTGGTAAAGATTCTACTAATGGAGTTACGAAACCAGCTAAGAAGAGCCCTCCTAAACCCGCGAAGATAGATGTCGGTAATGGAACGAAAAAGATTCTCACAAACGCTGACACAGATTCCAAACTTACCAAGATTCTTGCTGATAATAAAGAGGATAATAAAAATGGTGTTGTTAAGGAATCTAAAACTGCAGAAACCAGCACGAGTTGCGATGATTTACCCACTCAGAATGGAACGAAGAAAGATGCATCTCAAATTGAATTGGATAAAGAGGCCGAAAGAATAGCTATAGAGAAAATCGATGTTGTTGTAAAAGACGCTGAAGAACGAGCAGCAGAAATAATAAAAGCAAACCAAGAAGAGAATGGAACTATTAAAAAAAGTGGAAGCGAAGAAGCACTTCCATCCACTTGTACGCTATCCATTCAGTAGTTATAGTGATTTGCAATATATTCGTATTTATACCTCAACACCTAAATATTCTAGTTATTTTATAATCATACATTATGATCATTCATTGTTTGGTGTCTTTTAGAAGAAAAGTGGCATTATATGACAGTAATCATCTGTATACATCAAAAATATATATTTGTACATATTTCAATCAAATTTAATTATATTGTCCACCATAATAAGAGTACAACCATGTTTTTCCTAATAATATACATTCATCTTAGCAAATTTAAAGAAGTATTTATATCTGAATTTTAAATATTTTAGCGCTTATTCTTTTTAATTATTCCCCCATATTTTAAAAACTTAAAATGTCTTTAAATATGGGATGAAATGGTTAATTAGCATCTAAGTATATCAATATTTAATATAAAGTCTCTTGTTGTATAATACCAGTTTGCATTTAGAATGCAGAGATTGAGACCGGTGTATGTAGATGTTTAGAAAACGCAGAAATAAGTCTGTTAAGCTACTGGAGTAACGAGAGTGCAATTTTCTGAAGTAAAAGCAAACAAATTTATCATCATTTTATTAATTTTATATTTATCTTTTTATGTAGCGATTACTAACGCATTGTTGTATTGTTTTGTTGTTTTATTTGTTTTGTATGTTTATCAATAAAACACACAAGGTGATAAAATTGTCTCCATTGCTTCTTATTTTTAAACATTTATACACAGCTATTTTATTTAAAATTATATTTTATGACACTGATAATAAAGTGACTATATTCTTGCAATGATATTAATTATTCTTAGTTGCTTAAAATGGGTTTAAAATTCAATGTTTTAAAGTTAATATTAATTCTTTGACGAATAATTGATTAGAGGTTAGAACACCAACTAATTTATAATAGCACAAGAAAATACCTGGAAAATACTTAACCAGTACTATATGGTAATTTTGAAACTATATGTTTCTTCTTCTTTTAGAACCTTATTGTTGCTATTTTATTATTTTTAAATTAGAAGGGTATTTGTACTAAATGTATAAATTAAGATTTGAAAAGGACTGTCAGAGAAGAAATAAGATGTTCATTTCATTGGTATTTTTAAGTGAAATCATTAAAATTCTTATTTGTAAACAATTATAATAAAATAAGAAATATGATTAAGCTTGTCAATTAAGTTTTGTGAAAGACACAAAAAATTAAACTGTCATTTTCGTAATAGAATTAATTCTTCAATTGACTAGTATGTATATAGTTTAGTAAAGCTATACACATACTAGTAAATTGTATAGTTCATTTTTCCTTATCTTCACTTTTTCTTATGGGAAGTTCATAAAATACAAATAGATAGTAATTTGGGCAGTAACTTCAATTCTTTGTCAGCATACATGTAAATATAAATTGCAGTGCACAAGCAGCCAAAATCCTCTTTACTACCATAAAATTAGTCATAAAAGCCATTAAATATATTTAGGTAATTTTAGGAATTAATACACTACATCTTAAGACTGACGCATAAAGTGGACAATTGAATAAGGCTTATGATTCTGGGCTGTAAGACGAAAACAGATAAAATGATAAAAATATGAGAAGAAAGTACCGGGTGATCCAAATGCCAGGATGAACTTTAAAATTGAATAATTGGAAAACGAATGAAGATTAAAAGATACGGTTTGCATTAAACATATGGAAAAGAAACCGGATTTTGTGTGTCAACGAAAAACATAGTCTGTTGGCGACCAACAGATGGCACTGTCTAATTTCTGTTGTAGGATTTTTCAAAGCAACAAGTGATATAAAAAGGACAAACTGCAGCAGGTAATGGTAGTCTAAGCTTGTATCCATCGAAATGCTGTCCATAGTTGAGAAAGACCTCTTAGTTAAACTGTATTATTAGAATTCTGAAAGTGACATTGTGGCATTGCGAGCATATCGCCACATAAAAGATGTGACAATAAGTTGACTTGTCTCACAGCTGTACTACTGAATGATGGACAGCACATTGAACGTCTACAGTAGTACTAATTAACTGTAATTAAGTTAACTTGTAAATTGTCCACATTTTTTTTCATTTGCAAATCATCCTTTAGTACAATAAAACACTACAGCGCCATCTGTTGGTCACTAACAGAACTATTTTTTTCGTTAACACGCAAAAGCTGGTTTCTTTTCCATCCGTTTGGTGCAAACCGTATCTCTGTATCTTCATTCGTTTTCGAAATATTCATTTTTAAAGTGTGTCCTGACTTTTGGATCACCTGGTACTTTAATGCTCTTATCACAGTAAAAATTATTGTTCACTTTCGTTTTATACACGATAACACAGTTACTCGTGTATAAAACACATCCTATCCTTTACAAGATTAAAAAAAATGGCAACATTTTTTACATCGTATATAATATGCATCTAAAGCTTGATATTCAAGTGACTTTCCAGATTGTAAACCAATCGCTGCGGGAGTCAGTTGAATCAACTTCCAACGATATTTTATTGCCTGTCTTCAGACAATTCCATTCTTAACGAAACCATTTAGGCTTGTTATTACCGATCAAAAAGAATATCCCAGATGAAAATGAAACAAGAGTCGGTATGGTAAATGGTTTAATGGTATTACTGTAAATTAGCATACAAAATACAAAGTAACAAATACGGAACATAATGGCTGAAAATTGAAACAGGTATCCAAGAGAGCTCTGGATACCCTGAATGAAGAAACTCTGGTGTTAGCCGTTGAACTAGTTTTCAACGGGAGCATGAACATTATTATTAACACTATGTTTCCTTAGCGGCAATAATCCGTGAAAGGAAATATTTCCCTATTTTGTGGTAACGCATAAGGTGTTACATGCAAACACCCATGCTATAATTCTTCACCTGTGTCAGATGTTTCGGAATCCATTGCGCAAAAACCTTTTTCTATTGTAACCTTTCATGTAACCTTTCAAACACTTTCTTTGCTTATAAACATTCTATCCGCTATCTCGCTAGTGGTGATTTGCCAATTACTTTTCACGAGATTGTCCCCAGCTGCAATTGCTTCCTGGGATATAACCGCATGAGCTTGGTCGTGACTTGTCGTCCGATACTGCTTCGCCCATTACAAAAATCGCTACACTATCGGAATACTGATCTACGTGACATACTCTCTATCCCATATACATTTTTCATGTTGGGTTGAAGTTCTATCGAGCTGGAATTACTACCAGAGATAAACAGGAACATCCTCCAGCAAGTCTGGAGTCACCTCTTGCAGAAACGTATTTGCCTTGGCGAAGTTTGTTTCGGCAGAATATACGGCCATTGATAGAGAAGTGACTCTGATTTGCCTCTGGATATGTGGCATGTTTATTTAGACACCTTAGCATGGTTATTGTGTGTATTAAATTAAACATCTCGTGTGAAAGGTTATTAATCGAAGAAAAGAACAATTGCTACAAAATTTCTGATTGCTGCATTCTACTGTATGAGCCAGCAGGGGGAAGCAAACGAGAATAACCATCTGCAATTAATGCTTGGTAGTAATTTGTTGAAACTGGTGCAACTTCTCACTATTTAGCACCCTCCATGTCGTGAAATGTGACACATCAATGCTACAACTTACAACTCGTGTGTTTGTAGCTGCCTGATCTGCCACCGTCTTTAATATCGCTTTTCTGACAATCAATTTTAGACTTGTATTAGACCGGAAAATAGAAAAGGGTGCCATTTCGCACAGTTGCTGATACCGGAGTGCAAATTATTTCGGATTGGGCATATACCTGTTTGGTAAACACTAACCATATATTTGTACTGTGAAGCTCCGTATATGAAAAGTGATTCTCCTTTTGTTAAGTATTACTAAAGTGTGCCATTATTTCGTAAGTTACAACTGTTAGAATGGTTGTAGGCTGCATTAAGTTTACAGAACTACCGTTGCCTAATTATGTTCATGTAACTCATATCAGATTTGATTATGGTTTCTTCTGCTTCTTTTTTCCCAACTTACATTTTGCATGTATGGTGTTTTTTATTCCGATAAATCGCTACAGGAAAATGGCTTTAACGTTTGAGGAGAGACCATTTCGGAATGTTCTAGCTCATTTGCATTTCATTTCAGACCATGCATTATGCGGTAAAAATTACTTGTGTTGGCGTGAACTATCATTTGTGAAATTTTTCCCTCCTGTTTTAGTCTTCCTCCCTTTAGAATATATTGCGTAAAATGGTAAAAAAAAAAAATGATTCCTCTACTTTAGGTTTTGAGAAAGAGATTTGAAAGATGAAATCTGTGTAAAATATTTATATATTGTAAATAACGATGATTGCAAGTTTACTTTAAAAATAGTGATTAAAAGTAATAAAATGTATGTTATAATTACACTTTTAACTTGTTCAAGTGATTAAATAAATAATTTTTGATAACTTTCCTAGAAAGAAATTGCTAAAATGGTTAAGTTTAAATTAAATTTAGAAGTTATGTACAGATTTAAAAAGTAAATAATATTCTGCCATACATCCTGCATTTTATGGCAATAATTCATTTGTGGTTTAATATAGGTAATTCAGATTATTTTCATTTGAGTTGTACAGTAACAGTTTCCACATTAAGATTATCGAATTCAGCACTACTATCTCATTTCCGTTTGTTTTATTTTAAAAGGAATATAAAATATAAAGTTGCCTAATAACTTAAATGGGATTTTAAAATTTCATTGATTCTAAAGGAAATATTTTTTAATATTTTGAAATAGTTAAAGGCTCAAAACCACTTATTCGAATATCTGTAAGAAAATATTCTTGTTGAAATACAAATCATAAAAACGCAGGTTTCATGATACATATTAAATTTTTATTCCTTCTTTTATATGTAAATGTATAAGACGCAGACGTATTATCATATTTAATAGTATCTTTCTTACTTGAAATAATAAATTTATTTCATCATTTACATGAATAAATATCTAATTGCAATTTCTTTCCATTCTGATATAACCACATTATGATTAGACTCCATTTTGATACAATTATGATTCTAATTCTTAGTACTTATTCAAGGGAAAAAAATCAAGCCAGAGAGATGGTTATTAGATGTTCAGTGAAGTGCTTAGGTAAACAACAAAACGACAAAAGAGGTACCGCATCATGTTCAAAAAAGAAGTAAGGGTAAAACTGATTGGAATCATTACTAGGTCAAGGATGTTCAACAGTATTAAAGATACATATGCAAACAACTATAAAAATAATCAGTTAAACGTTGAGCAAACTTATTTGACAGTAGGAATAACGATTTTCAAAGTAGCCCCAAGGAACGATTATCTTATGTTCACCTTGCATTCCGGAATTTAATGGTGGCTGTGATCCCTCTCTGTAGCAAGCGTTGGATGTAACAAATCACTTGACAAAATATGAAGATTTTGTTGATACTTTTATGAAGGAACTTTTTATGAAGGAAGCACACAGTAATAAAATTATCCTGAATCCCTTATATAATAATGACCTAAGTTATCTGTCCGTCTGTCCTCGAATTTATGAAGTGGTTGTACCTGGAATGGATAAATATCCATATTGGATTCTTGATAAGTTAGGGTTGGCAACGTTCGAAATCCCTCCATCCCCCCCCTTTTCTAGCATTTAATGCCATTATTTCAAGCACTACTTTCCTCGGCTAAGAGCTGGCGATTAAATTTATCAATTTTTCACCTAATAAATAGGTAAAAATAACATTTTTTTCTAGCATTATGACGTTATTTCTTTAATCATCTCATTTAATCATTCCTTATTTTAAATTAGTTAAATGTAGTCTGCATTATTTTCATACAATTTATCACTGAACTTAGACATTAGGTAAATAGTTTTCTTTTATATTTGGCTTAAATAATAGAGTAGGTACATTTGTGATAACGTTAAATTTAATCATGGATTATTTTGTTACAATGAAAATTTTATCGCAGGTATTATCAACAAATTCCATCTACCTCCAGTGTGTAGTAGAAATGATAGTTTCATTCCATTACTTCTATTAATAATTGGGGCAAAAATAATTGGGAAGACCTTAACGATAATTTCGACGTAGCTAAGAAAATTTTGAATTATCTTTCTAAATAAATTCAACGTGATTCTAAGCTGCATTCACAGTATCGGGAGACTTTAGAAGACAATGAATGTAAACAAATTATTAAGCGTGTACCAGATAATTCTCAGCCAAAAAATAAACCATTTTTTTATCTAACTAATAGGGTACTTAAATTGGGTAATTTGAAACTTTTACTGATCCCGTCATATGACGGGCTATATGATAGTGATTATATATTTACCAAAAATATTAAAAGCTAAATCAGTGCTTAATCATTCCAGGTTGGCTTCCAGATAAAATTAGTTTTAAATCATTCGTTTTCAAAGCGTAAAAATAATAGTTCTCTAAAAAAATTCAAAGAGTTTTACTAGATACTTTCACAGAAATGCCATTTAGATAACTGTGTGTAAAATAATTAAAATATTGCATGTATGATGTGTCTGAAATTCTTCCAATTCATCAACACTTTTAAATTTTGAAATTTTAGCTGTAAAGGTATAGTAAAGTTAAGCTGTAAAGGTAATTTTCTGCTAGCGTTCTCTGAAAATTTTGTTACTTCATCTCAAGTGACGGGAGTTCTTAAAAGACTTATATAAGATAAGACTTATAAAATACTTATAAAAGATATCAATTATGTTTTATCTTATTTTGGTTTACATAATTACTGTCTTGTACATTTAAATATACGTACGAAAAATGAAGATTTATCTACCACATTCTAATGCTTTTGAGTAAGAGGGTATAAGTACCTTTAATTCACATCCCTGTTTAATTAAAATTAAGGCTACATTATCTTTATTTGTTCCTTGGAAAACTATGCAATCACTAATTAGTCATTAATTTTTCAGTTACCTCCTTTCGCTAATTAATAAATATTAAACTTTTTCCTTGATTTTATGTATAATATCTTGCTTATCATATAATATCTTGCTTATAATATCTTTCGTTGCTTTCCACTGATATTTCGTTCAGTTCTTAGAATCGTTAATTCGTTTTAACTATTAAACTTCATGCGTAGGTTTATGTCATATTATAGTATCTTTATTTTCATTTTCCATTCTATTTTTTGTAGCCATAATATGGAGTTAGTTATTCGTATCGATTGAAATTATATTAAAATTTGTAGCTTACGATTATTTTACTTATATCCCTAGATTAGATACTCTTCAAACGTGTAAATTATATAAAAAATAATTCCTACTTAATAAGCCCAATGGATATTCATTAGAATATTGGAAACTTAATTCTTTTGGTTATTGGAATACCGAGGAGCTGTATAATAATTTTATACATCTTACACTTTCCATTCAATTATAATTTTCTTAATAGTTTGGCATAATTAACTATTTTCTTCTATTTATAGATCGACACTGGGAAATCAACTACTATTACTTCCATTGATATTTAGAATTTAATTGTTAAAAGAAGCAGTTTTCAGTATGCTATTCATTTCTTAGTTAGGCTAGAAAATTCTGTTGAATCCCCGATAAAGCAGATTCTGTGACATACTTCTTAGAGTTTGCTCTCTCGCAGACTCTCTTGTATAAAAAAGTACTTTTTCTTGTGTTTAAGGATAAAATATAAATAGCATGATGTTTCGTTGAAAATTAGGTAAGTTCTTCCGTAAATATTGAGAGTTCTCTCTGTTGTGTACATAACATTGTCGTAGCAAAAACTTGTTCTTGTGCTCGTATGCTGTTACACCCAACTCTCATAGAACGCATTTAATTTGTGCTAGGCTATATCGAAGCCACATTATATTAAATTCAGAATTAATTCAAATCAAGAAATGCTTTCAATGAAAACTGTGTTATGGAAAATACAGAAATAAGACAAATAAGATTAATTAATATCGCGTAATATGAAAACTGCTGCCGCGTTATATGGAAACCGCATCATAAGAAACTCACAATTAATACAAAAAGAATTTGTAGTACGTTGTATATAATCATATAACAATGCTTTAATGTTTAGGGAAGTTCCCTGATGACTGGAATACTCCATAAATGTCAACTACAAATATTTAACACTTAGTATAAGTGCTGCCGTAAATACATTTTTAAGCCATTTGAGTTTTTGAATTTTCTTGTACGAAAAGTGAATTATAAAGACACTTTGTTATAGGAGCTGCTGTTGCAATTTTCCCTCTTATATGGATTTTGCGTAATAAAATCAAAGTGTTATAGAGACTTAACTGTATTGATATGAATGTGACTTAGTATTTATAACATTTATGATTGCAGTTCTCGGTAAAGTTGATTCTCTTATATATGAATGCAATAATTTTCTTTACAACATAGCATACTGGTGTAGATATAAGAGGAATTATAGCGTATAAAGAAGAAAACTGTATAGTAAGGAGTATCATTGTTTTAATTATTAATAAAAAATAATCAAGGTGGAAAGTTGTTATTCTTAAGAATCCAGAATTATGCATTTCTTCTACTAGTTTTTCTTGTCCTTTCAAAGGCCGCTAGGATATAATGACAACACCATAAGCCACTATATTTTTCTTATTGCAGGTTACTTCTATCTACGGCTTCCTGAAAACAAAACAAAAAAAAAATCAACATTCATAATTATCATTTACAACATTATGTATATCAGAAAAAACTAATATGCAAATTAAATTGTATCAAGTGTCTTAGTTATTTTTTAATATTAATTAAAACTTTACGGTACTCCCAAGTATGGGTGAGTTAAATTTATATACAAGAGAGAGATATTTTAAAGAAATTTTATTTTATGTCGTACGTAAACAGAAGTTTCTGATCATATAAAAATTGAATTTAATTCTATTGTTTAAATATCAAATGTAGTGACATATATTAATATAATATCTTCCATGTTATAAAGATTAAATAAGAGTAGTTAATTTTTAATTGAAAGATTTTTTTTTAAGATCATCTTATAATATGAATAAGATTTAGGTATAAAATATGAGATATGTTTACAATAAAAATACATTTTATTGTTTAAACCATTGTTTCCAGAACATGATAATTACGAATTCTTGCTTCACTCCGATGTTAGTAAACTGGAATTAAAATCCTTTATGTTCGTTTTAAGGGCATACATTAACTTCTTAGCTGTGGCTAAGACGTTTAAAATTTGTATTCAAAAATAATTTCTGCATTTTCTTCAAAGTCTACGCTTGAGTAAAAAAAGATTAAGGTCACAATGATATCTTTACCCGGATATTCGCTGAAAGCGGCATCCATTCCGCTTCAATTCTTGTATGTAGGGCCGCATAAGAGAAAAGAGTTGTAGAACAAAATCACGCTTGTATACACTGTTTAAATTTAATTTCATGCCCTCGAATGAGTGTTGTTATAGACATATCTGGGTCTTGTAGATAAAAAATGAATCGAAAGTACCTATCAATCTTTACAAAAAATAAATATTTATATCCAGAGAAAATATTATCACAATTTTAAAGAAGAAAAGTGGAGAATCAGTGAATAAGTAAGTAGCAATGTAGTATAAACAAACAAATAAGTCATGCAAATGCATAACATTGTTTACTAACAAGTTGAAGGAAATGACTTCACAAAAAAATACATAAAATAATGCGGAATAATTGGGCTTAATAAGTTTAGCATTGAATTTTCCACGCAAATTTGACTATTGGAAGAAGAAACATCATGTCCTCAATTCGTGATACATTGTACATTTAATTCATCTGCATGTGAGGTATCCTTCATAACAAACACGATTCTTCAGTTTGAACAATTCAATTCTTGTATTGTGCATGCATCCACGTATCTATATAATTGCCTTGGCAGGTAATATATTTACCTGGAAAACTTTTGATTTAATCCACAAATAGTACCGTAAAACGTTTATTTATTATCCTTCATCGATCGCGTACTGTAGATATTTAATACTTATACCACAATAGACTCTTTTGAAGGTTTATTAAAGCAAATGGTTTCAGAAAACAAGGTAGCTTCACAAAAAAAAAATTAAATTTTATTTATTACAGTAAACATAACAATTGTCTAGTATGAAAAAAATTTGAATGATAGCTAACAAAGTAAAGTTTGTTTAAAGGTGTAGATTTTAAATGTTTATTACTGCTACCACAACAGACTCTTTTGAAGGTTTATTAAAGCAAATGGTTTCAGAAAACAGGTAGCTTCCCCCCCCCAAAAAAAAAAGTTAAATTTTATTTATTGCAGTAAATATAGCAATTGTTTAGTATTAAAATAAATTGAATGATAGCTAACAAAGTAAAGTTTGTTTAAACGTGTAATTTTTAAACATTTGAAACTGTAAAAATCCTTATAAATTTTTTTCCTATATTATTATTTTTCAACAATTATTTTTTGATTTATTAAAGATTTCTTCATAAAACTGCTCATGAATAGTACAACCTTTGATAACACAAGTCAATTCAATACTGTTACAAACCGCGGATGAACGATATAAATTATAACAGTAAATATCTTGTAATGAAATTGAGCTTGAATTCTTAGGAATCAAATCATATTAAGGTCAATTAATTTATGATATTATTTTCAATTTCCTTTTAGTTTATATCTATACGTAATTTTTTAATTAATGTTAAACCCATTTTAATCATATTTAGTAAAGATAAATATTTTAGGTAATTTCTAAATATTCATTCTAGATTAAATTTAATAGCTAAATTTATTTCTAATTATAAAATAATCTATAGAAACATATTTAGAGTTGTAAAACTCATTAATGCTAGGTTACATTGTTGATAATATTGCTACTAATAAAATGACAGTGTAAATATATTTATTTATTTTTATGAGAGTGTAACACATTATTTATTTAAATAAACCACTTGATTATAAAAACGAAATTCTACAATTTATAAACATTATCGTAGGAGAAAGAAAAGCAAGGAGGCTTTAAACCTAGGTTTATGATCCTAGGTATTTCTATGTATTTCACTGTATAAAATATAACCTACCGAAGTATACGAAAAATATTTAAATTATCTCCGCTCATCAAATCAGTAAAAAAAATAAATTTAAAAAAATAATAAAAAAAATCTGCCCAAAATTGCAAAAGTTCCATCTTATAACCAAGCTGTTCAAATGTCAAATTTAGTAAATTTTATATTTCAATTTCCCTGATTAGTAGCAATATATAACGTGTTTTTTTAATGAACCACATTATACAGTAATGAAAGCATTTACATTATAAAGATTTAATTACATGTTGAAGTCTGAATGAGAAAGAAAGTATAGTTTTGTCAAAAAGAATAATAATATTTAAATTATTAAAAGAATAATAATACCAAAGATATTTAAATTGCCTCCTCTCAACAAATCGTAAAAAAAAAGTTCTGCCCAAATTGCAAAAGTGTCATTTTAATACCAAGCTATTCAAATGTCAAATCTAGTAAATTTTATATTTCAATTTCCCTGATTAGTAGCAATATATAACGTGTTTTTTTTAATGAACCACATTATACAGTAATGAAAGCATTTACATTATAAAGATTTAATTACATGTTGAAGTCTGAATGAGAAAGAAAGTATAGTTTTGTCAAAAAGAATAATAATATTTAAACTACTAAAATAATAATAATACCAAAAATATTTAAATTATCTCCGCTCATCGAATCATAAAAATAAAATAAAATAAAATAAATAAATAAAAAAATCTGCCCAAATTGCAAAAGTCTCATTTTAAAACCAAGCTGTTCAAATGTCAAATTTAGTAAATTTTATATTTCAATTTCAATGATTAGTAGCTATAAGGCATTTTTTTAGTGAACCATATTATACGGTAAAGAAAGCATTTACATTATAAAGATTTAATTACTTGTTGAAATCTGAATGAGAAAAAAAGTATAGTTTTGCCAAAAAGCGTAAAAATTGATACATTTCCTAAACATTTAATTGAATAACTAATTGAATAAAAATAAATGCTGATCATTTCGTTAATGTAAGTTAATGACGGTACACCCCCCCACGTCGCACACATATACCTTCTATCTCTCATACACACAAATATATATGCATATATATATATATATATATATATATATATATATATATATATGTATTATATATATATATATATATATATATATATATATGTTTGTATGTATGTGTTTGTGTGTGTCTGTGCTCGTGCGTGCGGCCATGTAATGGGAAAATCCCAAAGCTCGTTTAAACTAATTCGAGCATTTATAACATGTCATTTATCCGGTTCCATTTTCATCTGCAAAGCTATCATTTGAAGGAAATTGTAAATTTCCCCTTAGAGAACAAGCTGTCTGCCAAGTACTTTCAACTAGGCCTGCCTGGCATGCGTAGAAAATTAGGTCATTGCCTGGAGTCTACAACTGAAAGAGCCCCGTCATTTTTAAACCGTTTAGATTTCTCCTACATAGAGAAAAATTACACATGGATGTTTTAGATCTTTCTATATATTGCAGGTATGAAGAACCACTGCTACGCTGTGCTAAACAATTAGCCGTAACCCGTACAGTTATTTGATTACTGCTTATGTTTTAAAGATAGTAAATAAAAGTTCACATTTAGTGAAATTAATTTTAGTAAAGTAAAGATAGAAAAGAAGCGAGTAGAATAATTTAAAATGAGGGACTATCGTTTGTCGGACTTTTTTAAAGAACATAACGCTTCCTATTAAATCATATGCTAAGAAGTTTGCAACGTAATGTCAATCATTTAATTTTGTATAATATTTTGATACAATATGTTTCGTTGAAAGGATTTAACTTTTTTTTAAAGTTATCTTTTGTATTACTAGAATTGGATCTTTCTCTAACAGCGCAATACTCAGTTAACCTCATATCACCGATTCATGACGAATGGGTAAGGCACTGCATTTGGGTATCAGAGTTTGTGGGTTCGAATCCCATTACTGACATGGATGACAAATTAAGTCATCCATGCCAGTAGTGAGATTAAAATTCTTGTTCGCATACTTTCTGTATCGGCTTTGAGTAGTAGATTCCACTCACATGAGCCCTTCTACAGCAAAATAGTAGAATGTTGCGCTGGAAACCAAATCAAACCTCATATTAATGTTCACAGTACAGACCATTAAGGGATGTGAATATATAGCATAATCAGGATGACAACTGGCACATATGTTTTGTTAAAAGTTCGCTGAAATTCTGACACCCTCGTTAAGAATATCAAAATGTGCTGAAGAAAATAGGGGGATGAGTTTGTGGGCTTCAAACATCATATTAATGTTCACAGTACAGACTATTAAGGGATGTGAATATATAGCATAATCAGGATGACAAATGGCACATATGTTTTGTTAGAGGTTCGCTGAAATTCTGACACCCTCGTTAAGAATATCAAAAATGTGCTGAAGAAAATAGGGGGATGAGTTTGTGTGCATTTATAATTTATTTATTTTTAACCCCTTCACAGTTTCATGCTATTTCACGAATTCGATGCAAAAAATGTCACATTTTTTATTGAATATTTTGTTCATTTTACATTTATAAGGTGGAAAATGTTATTAAATGTAATATTTCTAGTTGTATTAAGCATATATAACGACTTTTTTAAAGGAAATAAAATGATGTTTTTCCTGGAAGTTGTCTTTTCTCGCTCATGTACGCCGGACAAGGAAGTTACGTTTACAGCTGTTCATATAAAAAAATAAAAATATTTTCGATTACAATTACCTCACAATTATTTTCGAATGCAAATAATACTAGTACATTTACTTAACCTGTTTTTTCAAAGATCAGATTTCGTGTGATAAATCATGAGGGCAAGAGACATAATCTAACGTCACAGTACAGACAAAAATACCTAGTCTCTTTTCTAATTCTTCTGCCGCTGTCATTTTTCTTCAGTGAATATGTATAGCACTGGTTTACAGGTCTTAGTTTTTGTCTGTAGGTGGAATTACCTCTAAAAAATCTCTCTCGGTTAGTCTCCTCAAAACTCAAGCCAAAATCAAGCCAGAAACTCAAAGATAAAAACTCGCGGAGTAATGCAACACCTATCAGAAAGCCCATGCTTTTAAACCAAATAGAATACGCTTCAGAAACTAACATCTTGTGGACATCTATACGACTAATTTGACATTAAAATACAAACAATACATCCAAAACAGTGAAATCGAGAAAAAAAAATCAGATTGCCGTACGCTGTACGTGTAATCATTAAAGGCACGATAACCGCGCCCATACAGTGTATGTGCAAAACAGGCAAGGCGTTAATGCTTTTTTTTTTTTTCAAATAGAAAAAAAGAGAAATTCAAATAATTATTCACAAATTGTTTTCTATGCATTTCCAAAATGTAAAATCAAAACGTATTACCCAGTAGAAAAAATTCTTTTAATTCAAAACCTACGCTTTTACGTGTAATCTGTACATCACTTTATTTTTTCCCTACAAATGTCTTCGACCTCTACAGCTTTCTGTAAAATACTTCAAAAGATACCTCTGCTTTCTCTATTCTGCACCGTATTGACAAGAAAGGGGTGACACCTTTTGTTCACACTACTTTGTTTACTAAATAGTATTTAGTAATCATATTAGCCGTAATAGCACGTCATACATAACGCCGCAAGTTTTCAGCCCTGAACTTCAGTTACGGTTGATCGTCAATTACAATCCGGTTTTCCTTGCCTCCTCCCTGTCTCTCCGCCATACCTACTAGATCTTCACAATCTAAGCATAAACCTAGCCGTTCATTCCCATTGGCTGTCGCAAAAAGTAAAGGAAAACAATATTTTGAGAACGAAAATATTAACTTCCAGCTATTATCTTTGAAACGGCAGTCGTGAGAAGTGTGTTAGAAAGAGCTTTGGATATATTTTACAGACATGGAGTGGCCAAAAGGTAAGTGTTAGGTTTTTTACAATTAAAATATTTTTAATATACATATAATATTTATTTTAAACATTGATTTTTAAAAATCATGTTTGTAAAACAGTTTTTTTTTGTTAAATTTAATATTGACCGGCTATTTTAAATATATATTCTTCGAAGATTTTAGATAATCTTTTTCTCAGAAATTATAAACATTCTTTAATGAATAATAAAGTTTTCTATTAGAAGAACTATGAAAAAAAAATGAGCGCATTTTATTAAATATATCATGAAATACAATAGTCCTAATATAAATTAATTAAAAGCATTGGTTTTGATATGGTCTTATAAAATCTGATATCTAAACTATTTGAAATTTATCCTTCTTTGAAGTAAATAGTAAACAACTTAAGTGGAAACATATTTCAATGATTGTTTTTTGTCACCATTCTTTCAATACCATTCTTTGGACTTAGAATATTTATTATTATTTAAATTTTGGAAAATCGTAAAAATATGTAAAAAAAACCCCTAAGATTTTGCATTTCACTTGAAAAAAAGGTTTAATATTTTAAACTCTGACATTTAAAATTCTATCATAATTTAAATTCTACCGCACTGCCAGTTACTGACAATTATTGACGTGGTTCTTTGATTTTGCTGTTAGAATATCATATCAGAGATTCCTCATAAACTTTTTTAAAAAGTTTGAAAACAATTACTCTTGTTGACTAATAAAAATTTTTAAAAATTTAGTAATATATTTTACAGTTACAAAATTCTTTTATATATATAATATATATATATTGGTAAAGTATAACATATATATATATAATATATATATACATAATATCGTTATATATATATTATATATATATATATATATACATATATATATATATATATATATATATATATATATATACAATATATATAAATATATATCTAAATATATATATATATATATATATATATATTATATATATACATATATATATATATATATATATATATATATATATATATAAAATATATTAAATTCTAAAATATATATTATATATATATAATACACATATATACATATATATATATACATATTATATATATATATATATATATATATATATATATATATCTATATATATAATATATATATACATATATATATATA
This sequence comes from Pardosa pseudoannulata, assembly GCA_032207245.1. NCBI lineage: Eukaryota > Metazoa > Arthropoda > Arachnida > Araneae > Lycosidae > Pardosa > Pardosa pseudoannulata. The sequence goes on along the minus strand of CM063502.1, from coordinate 129,525,999 downwards.
TATATATTATATATATATATATATATATATATATATATATATATATATATATATATATAATATATATATACTTATGTGTGTATGTGTGTTGAACTGTTCTTTTCATAAATATTTAGCAACTTTTTGAATATGTATTATAATTACATAGGAGCTTGCACATTTTTAAAACATGTGTACTTATAGGAAACGTACTTGTCCCTTCATCAAATAGGTTTTCGGGATAAATAAGGATAATAAGGAAAATAAGGATTCTAGCAATGACGAAAGTTCCTTTTTTTATGATCTGGTGTATATGAGTTTGAATACCGCAGTTATATGGATGTTGGTAGCCGTTTGGAATTGGTTTAAAGCAGATGACTACTGGTCTATTCTTCATAGTGTATAAAGTTGGCAGTAGCCACCGTAAATAAATCCAAACTTGTGCTAAGAAAGAGAAAGAAAAACAGTCTAAATATATTAATTACTTTACAGAAAGAAGGAAATTCAAATGAATACATTGATCTTTAAGAGTGTTAGAATACATAGAACATCAACCAATGATTAACTTTCTCGTTCACTTAGTATAAAAAATTATTTTGTGAATTTGTATATTTAAAATGTTATTCTAAAATATGTAGAAAAAATAATTTGTTCATCATGATTCTTTTAAGAAAAAGTTAAGAAGTCTTCCATGGGAATTGAGGGGCTGTGGGGAGGGGGGGGGGAAGCTGCATATTCATGTAATTTAAAAAAAATTAACAAACAGACAGTGAATTTAGTGTTCCTATATTTACTTCTGCAACAAATCGGAGAAATCATTCTTCTGCTACCACTTGTAATGAGAACAAATCATTATAAGAAGTGCATTTAAATATAAACGTTTATTAAGGGAGTATTTTAAACTATTTTTAATTTAAATTACGAGCCTCGTTTTACGTTTACTTACGTTAACGCGTACTTACGTTCAGGTTTTCAAGAGGTTTAAAGCTATCATATGGAGAAAAGTGTAAGTGAAGACTTATATTAAAGTAATTTTCATTGAAATTGAATTTATTTCAAACTGTAAGTGTCATTAAAAAATATATTACAACAACAACTTTATCGGTTTCTTAATATATATATTGAAATAATTTCTAAATTAAAATTAATGGATATGAAAGAATTGCAGAGAATTTTTTCCCTTTTCAAAGTCAAATCTTATGAAAATTTATAAATAATATCCACTAAACAAAACTACTTAGTAACTCAGTATGAAAGTAACTACAAATCACGTATTTGAGAACCTAAGTACGCGACCTTGACTGTTAAAGGTAATAATGGTATGTAATATGAAAAAGTTAAGGTCGAAATGTTAAAGTGGAGAAAAACTGTTGCCAAATGAACCACAAGACAACTTTTTTCTTCTGGGGTTAATGGTGTAGGCTAATGGCGCCTTGAAGGAAAAATAAAAATTCGAAACAATATATAAAGTATTCATATTACTTGACTAGTGTTATTTAATAATTAACAAGCATTTCGTTATGTTTGAAAATTAATTAGAAGCTTCGTGCCTCGGCTGAGTATTCTTTTGTAGCGGTGCATGCGTTTTGGTGCACTAATCATCCTTTTTTCGCGATAAAACTTTAAGTTGCAGATTTTTGCAGAATCTCAGCAACTTATCACACAGTTGTAAACATTTTAATGCCGTTGAAAGCAGGTTTTATCAAAAGATTTACAATCTTTCGATATTTAAAATTTTAAAATTTTTAATTTAACAGAATTATCATAAAATAAAGAGTTTACTCTTTTTAGAATAAATTTTTACACGCTCTTTAATTATAATTCGGATAAAAGAATTATTTACCCTTGTCAAGTATAATGTTTTTGAGAAAAAAAAACATAGAAAATATACACTAAATGAAAAAAAAAATTAAACTCACTTACCCGCAAGATAAGTTTTGTAATATATATAATAGAAAATAAATTTTTATATCTCGTTGAAATAAAATATCCGCTTCATTTGTAAATCTAAAATTTTAAACTTACCTGCCATTAAAAAAAAACTTATGAAAAAGAAATTAACATCTATCATAATATAAAATAAACTATATTTGTCGTATTAATATAATTGAGATTCGCAGAATAAATTTTTTTGTCTTTTTTTTAAATATAAAAAATATTTTCTAAGTTAGAAATTTCAAATGTGCAGATAGGTGGATCTCTATTTTAGATTTTATTTTTTAATATAATGCTTCATATAAAAAGCCTAAAGAATTTTTATAAATTTAAATCTTTATTAATGATCTAAGAATTTTTTAAAATTCTAAACAGAGTAGAAATTTATAATTGATATTAAGTAGAAAATAGACTGTTTTAATGAAAAAATTTCCGTTCGAAAGTATGTTCCCTTAAGTGGAAAATCTTTCTCAACGTATTTGGCAGTAATACAAATATAGAAACAAATTAAAAGCAGAATATGAAATACAACTGTAGATAACACCAATAGAACTAATCTTCAACAGTTTGTGTAGAAAAGGCAAACAAATTCTAGTTATTAAATGTAATGGAAAAGCACTTGGAGCATGAGTCAATGCTCGCAACAAACACATTATGCTTAAAATAACTATAAAAAATGCTTCACATTACTGGTCTTTACATAAAGTACCTATAACATATATTCTTTTAAGTGTTATTTTAAATACATATTTTTCTAAGGGAGAAGTGACCCCCTCCTCCCTAAAAAACCGTTATAATTAAGGATTTCATGGTAGACGAGGTTTAAAAAGTCACTGCTTTAGGAGTTGAGAGTATATCAGTTTAAAAAAGATTTATATTTTAAGAAATTTTCATGTATTATAAGTATGAGTAGACACTGAACCATATTGAATATAGAAATAGCTAATTTCAAGGCTATTAATATCTATACTTGAATCCATAGATAGTACGATACACTACGTAAGATAAATGGTTTTCAGAAACTATACAATGCTTGAAAAGTGGCAGAAATGAACCATGAAAAATAATTGTCTTGCGATTATATCAAATAGCCTCTCTTTTTGTAAGCGATAAATGATAGTATCGAATTTTCTTTTGAAAATAAAGGAAATACGTCAGAAACCTTTAAGGAAATAATGTTCCTTTGTTCATGTTGAAGGAAAAGTGACTGATTGATCAATTGCTTAAGTGTAGCGTGTTTTAAGCCAAAGACGTCTTTGAAAGGAAAACATAGGGAGACATACAAAGTAGAAAAAGTTGAATTAAGCTTCAAATTTTGCAGGTGAAAGACTGAGATAATAATAATATATTATATATAATTATGCTTCTTTTTTTAATCTTAAAAATTCAGGAGGGGAATAAACTCATTTTTGAGCATAAGGATAAATAACCAAAAATTTTAAACTGGTTTTCTTTATTTCGCATAGCATAGAATTGAAAGCTTTGTTTTTGAAGTATCATTAAAATCATAAAGAATAATATCAAGTTTAAAATATATAACAAAAATTTTATAATATTATAAGCCTTGGTAGTAAAACAGTTTTCATTTTCTAACTGATAATAAACAGCCGACAAGAAAATATATGGTATTCAAATATTAGCAATCGTGTTGATTCTGAAAATGTTTGCAGAATACTAGGCTAGCATTTGTGTTTAACTTTTGTTACAATAAAAGTTTTATTTATGACCTTGCTCTTTCCATTATTAAGATTATTAGAGATTTATTAGAGATTCAATGCCACCTCTACTTCAAATGATAATTTAAATCTTAGTTATCATAGTAGTAAATTAGGATACCATTTGTGTTTATATTTTGTTATAGTATAAGTTTTAATTACGGTTGTGCACTATAAATCAAAAATACCTCCTTTTGCTAATTCTTAAAGTGTAACTATTCCATCTGATCTTTACGTCAAATAATAAAATATATAAAGGAATGAAAAGCAAAGGGTTGTAACCGACAAAAGCAAAAATTTTTGTAAAACTCTTACTAAGTTCAGGGAATATTGAAAATATTTGAAATTTTTCATACACATATATTTTATAAACGATGCTTAGATATATGTGCCAGTTTTAATAAAGAATATATGTTTATTCTGTTATTTGATTTAGTTATCTCTAAATTCTCAGTTTATCCCTTTAATCTCTGTATTCTTGCTGTCTCTTGTAAGTCGGCGTATGAACCAGAATATGTTGATTCAACAGTCACTATTCTAAGGCATATCAATTTTCACCTCAAACGGAAAATCCCGATCTAATTAAGAATTAATAATTATATTTTCTCTCTCACACACACTCTGTATATATACATATTCATAGAATACATACTTTAACTTAAATGCTTCGTGTTACAGAGGGAATGTGCAAAATTCCAAATTGTCCAATTTCACTAAATATAACGCATTGAAAATAGAATGGCTTTAAAATGTTAGATTACATTCGTTGCCCAAGAAATTGAGACAAATCTTCAGATGACCAATTGGTTTTTATTCGTGACTACAAATTATCTAAATTAGAAGTTTATTTTGTTTGCTACGGCTTAAGTTACGGAGTGCTACACTTTACTTTTTTAATACACGACGGTTCATGAGACCGGGAATACCGGGCTTAAAGTCGATTCCAAGCAGCAAACAACATTCATGCTAGCAGC
>CM063502.1:129508896-129516396 GCA_032207245.1 Pardosa pseudoannulata | reverse complement strand
CATTCCTTAGTCTCACAGTCAATCATAGTCTCTTCCACAGCAGTTTCTGTCGGGTTATTAACCTTTTAACTGTAATATCACGATACAACATGGCGATAAGAAAGTTAACGGAGTTTTTTTAATATTTGACAAACGTTGTTATATTTTCTTTGTTTGCGATTTAGGTTAATTTTCTGTTGATATACAAAAGATTTTTTAATGCTGAAGACTGCTTAAACTTCTAGAGGTAGTATTTAAAGGGCAAAAACTCCCTCCCAGTGGAAAGTGATTTTCCAACTTTTAATTTTCTGATATAGAATCAGGGAATATACTTAAGTATATTCTCACGTATGTACCTCCAAATTTTCGGAATCATACAATTTTTCACTACGGTTCCTGCTGGGTTACTAACCATTTAATTATAATCCAGATGTAGATGAAGCAGTGTGAGAAACACGTTAACGAGGCTATAGCTTTAACATTTCATAATCGCTATTACCTTTTACCTAAGTTTCTATTGTTGTACTAACGATAAATAAAGATCGAAACTACTTAAAATTGTAGAGATAGCATTATGGAAACAAAATATCTTGCTCAATAAAAAGAGGTTTTACAATTCTTGACATTGATATGCTTGATAAAAATTTGTTAAAAGTTAAATATTTTGCTGAGTTATACAGTATATACAATACTGTGAAACATCGAAGAAAAAAACACTTGCTGAAGACATGTACAAGTTTAATTACAAATTGTATTGACTTGTACTTAAAATTGATCGATACTCAGTTTTATATCCTTAAATTATAAATACACAATAAATAAAAGCAATTGGACAATATGCAGTACACTAGAAATAATCATAATAACTGTTCTTGGACTACTCAGTTTTTCTGAAATTATTTCTTGTTTAAAAAAATTCTTTTAATCCAGATTTTAGTGTTTTACATACTATATGAACCATTATGTATGTTCCCTGAAAAAAATTAGGTTAAACATTGAATATTTATGAAATTGATTTAAGATCTTTTGTTCTCTTAAAAGGATGAAATATTAAAGAAATATTATATGTTCTTCACATAAAATAAATTTTAGTATTTTTTAGTATATTTTTAGTATATTTTTTAGTATATTTTTAGTATATTTTTAGCATATTTTTAGTTATTTAGCTATTTAATTATTAAATTTCAAAAATTTACCCGTAAATTAAGAAATAATTAAAATTTTTATTACTGAAATATCACTATAATTCATCATATTATATATACATTATATTGTTTTGATTTCGGTAAAAAATAATGCGTATAAGAGTAAATTTGAAATGTTTTGAGCATAAAGATGAAAAACAAAAATAGAAATAACTGAAATTCTGTGTTTTTAAAATTTCAATGCAATTAGAGAAAAATTCTAAATTATATGTCAGTAAACAATTTTTTTAAATATATAATTTTTTGCTTGAATTTAGGTTGAAAATAAACTTAATTTTAACTGATAGCAAGAGACGCTGGTCACAGGAAACTAAATAAGAAAAGAGAGTTCATATGCCCAGATCTTTTTAAGATTAAAAAGTGTATGAATAACATTAATAATCGAAACGGCATTTAATGAGTATATTTTGTAGTCAGATTCTTATTTTTTTTACCCTCAACATCAATTACAAAAATATTTTTCAATTTTACCAACTAATATTAAATATGGCCTTGATTTCATCATTTATAAACGATATATCATTGTTGATTACATATACATGCATAATAAAGTGGGTTTAGTTTGAAGATCTAATTTTTATGAAGTTGTTTTGATGTATATGTTTGTAAGATGTATTACAGCAGTTTTAGATGAGTGCAAAGTACTTACAATGCAGAATACTTAGACCGACCTTGGAAAAGCAAGTTTTTATAGTAGTTCCTAATGTATTTGTAAAAAGTTGCATACAGCATGCGTCGTAATGAAAAGAAAACTCCACAGCAATTTTGTTTTTCAGCTGTGCATCACTTTGTATGCATACTGCATAAAATAAGAACGATCAAATTTGCATATATGCTTGGGGCAGTGTGCTAGCGTCGTATATAATCCCAGAATGTAAAGAAGTGGGATCTTTTGCAATTACGAACCTATCGTTAAAAAGTAACATTTCAGCATCTCGAGTTAAAATAACAGCTAGTTTATTTCCTTAAAAACTTTAATTACCGTAATCAAAAAGAGAAAAGGAAAAATTTTTTAAAGCAGAAATATCTTGTTTACTCTGATGGGTAGTTCAACCTTAACAACGCAAAACAAATTTTGAAGCATTTTTATTTCAAAGCAAACAAAACACTCTTATATAAGAAGGTCATTTATATATATATCAAAAATGAATACGCAATCTAAGATATTTTAATGAATTGAATAATTGCCTGCGTAGCATTAAATGCCGTTAGTAGAGGTTAACTCTTTCGTTTCTAGCACTTCACAATCGATACAATTTGACCAAACTTATTTTCTTTAATATTGTCCCTTACAAAGTTAAGCATCAAAAGCTTTCATGAGTGGTGCATAGAATGTGTGGGATGATAGAGATGAAATTCGAACCCAAAAATCTACTGTTTTCACTCCAGAAGAATGTTTATTTAAGAAAAAAAATGACAGTTTTATTATGTATAAATACACATACAAACACACACACACACACACACACACACATATATATATATATATATATATATATATATATGTATGTATGTATGTATGTATGTATGTATTTATATACATACAAAGGGAGAGCGAGAGAAAAAAGTTCTTGGGTTTCATTCTCACCGAGACGCTTAATAGATGTTATATGAACATGTATACATATATATATATATATATATATATATATATATATATATATATATATATATATATATATATATATATATATATATATATATATATATATATATATATATATATATATATATATATATATATATATATATATATATATATATATATATATATATATATATATATATATATATATATATATATATATGTGTGTGTGTGTGTGTGTGTGTGTGTGTGTGTGTGAAAGATTATTATAAAAATAAAAATAGAGACCAAAAATAATAGAAACAGAGGTGATGGACCAAAGCAAACCATGAAACGTTGTTTCAAAATGGAGGGGGAGATGTGACCCCCTATTCCAGTTAAACTAGTTTCACGATGCAGTTATATATATATATATATATATATATATATATATATATATATATATATATATATATATATATATATATATATATATATATATATATATGAATATACAGACACACAGGGTGGAATTTTAAGTTTTAATTATTACTAAAAGATAATCTGTGATCGAAAATTAATTTGTATTTTCTATTCCTTAGGATTCTGTACACAGTCATCATCCAGAGTTATACATTTATTCCTGATTTTGTTGACATTTCGATGGCCGTTATTGTATAATCATACTGAGCGCTTCTACCATCTCCATATTAGAGATTGTTTCAATTTTCGGCTTTCAGAAGTCAAATATATCATTAATAGCTGTAAATTTTATCCTTATTTGATAAAAAAAATTATATGGCATCATTATGATAAAAAGAAATGGGTAGAATAGACTTTAGATTTCAGATAGATTTTAGAGATCTATTGCTTATTTCTTAGTAATAGTTAAAAATTTAGACAATCACAGTGCGAACTTCTATCTTCTCCATAATGTGGGATAATTCAACTTAAGGCTTCTTGAATCTAAACCAATGAAAACTAATAGCTATGATTTACAACGAAGTGTATAATGATTAATTTATATGCAGAATAAATTTTATTTAGATGTGTTGGCTATTTTTTAATAATAATTAAAATTTAAAAATAAAAACGTGTTTCTATGATTAAGATGAATAATTTAATGTCTTACTATGAGGTAGCAAAAAATATTATATTAAAATAATACGTACTTTGATTTTATTTTTAATTAATGTCTAATATGATAGTGCTTGGCAAATGTGGATTTCCTCGTACATTTGATCTTAGCAGGAAAGTTCGAATGCAAACATTTAAGAAGTACATGTAATTTTTGATTGAACAATATTTACTTATATTTTACCTCTTTTTATGAATTATGCTGAACTTTTTGGACACCAGTGTACACCCATGTGTTCTCAAGTACTACATTAAGTTTCCATTTATCTATTTACGTTTTCATATAATTTTCTGCAAAATATTTTTCTAACTAAATTATGTTTTAGCAAACACAGGAAATTTAGGTTTGAACATCTGTTTTATCTTGGACTTTGTTTTATGAAGGATTTTAACTGCAGTACCGAAATACATTCCCGCATGGACATTTCTTAGGTGGTTTTTCTTTTAGAATCAGATGATTTAGATTGATGTTTATTTCATATCAGCTTTGTGGTTATTTTAAAAATTTTAATTTCATACACATTTTTTTCAAAGTTTTATACATTACACCTTTATGTGAAATACAACAGCCTGGATTTTAAACCACTTAATATTTTATTGATATAAATATATTTCCTCCCCAAGCACATTTGCTGAACGATGGCTGAATGGTAAATGAGCTGATCTTTAGTAACTGAGTTCATAGGTTCGATACAAATATATTTCCTCCGAAAGCCCATTTGCTGAACGATACCGAATGGTTAGGGCACTGATCTTCGGTACCGGAGTTCATGGGCTCAATACAAATATATTTCCTCCGAAATCACATTTGCTTAAATATGGCGGAATGGTAAAGGCGCTGATCTTCAGTACGGGAGTTCATGGGATCGATACAAATATATTTCCTCAAGTATATTTATTTATTTCAAAATTTTATACACTAAAAATACCTTTCTTTGAAATGCTATTTTAAATCACTTTCTAATTTATTAATACAAATGTATTTTCTCCGAAAGTCCATTTGCTGAACGATGGCAGAATGGTAAAGGCTCTGATCTTCGGTACCGGAGTTCATGGGTTCGATACAAATATATTTCCTCCGAAAACACATTTGCTGAACGATGGCCTAATGGTAAAGGCTCTGATCTTCAGTACCGGAGTTCATGGGTTCGATACAAATATATTTCCTCTTGTACATTTTTTTCAAAATTTTATACACTAAAAATACTTTTCTTTGAAATGCAATAGCCTGGATTTTAAACTACTTCATAATTTATTGATACAAATGTATTTCCCCCGAAAGCTCATTTGCTGAACAATTGCCGAATGGTAAGGGCGCTTATCTTCTGTGCCGGAGTACATGGGTTCGAATCCCACTGTAACATGGATGTATGTAGCCTTTCAGAATCGGCGTTAAGTAGTAGATCCAGGTTGCACCTCGTGTTGCACAAAAAGTAAACCGTAGCGCTCTAAACAAAACAAAACCAGAACGAAAATACATTTACGTAACCTTCGATCAATTTAGTCCCTTTAGAAGCCGTTTTTAAGACAAATATTTTAGTCTATATTCCAAAAAAAAAAAAAAAAAAATAGTAGCAGATGACTGTATTAAAAGTACCAAACTTTGTTTCAAACTGCTAATGAGAAACATAAATGCAAAATTGCTTACATAAAGTACGAACAACCTTTTGTATGATAACATTAAAGTCAAGAAACTGAATGAGATTTATTAGTACACAGTATATCCCTGAAATATTAAAAAAAATTGAAGAAAATAGTTTTATTTTTTATTAATAGGATTCAACAACTCTAATCAATCCATCTAGATTTATAGCTCTAATGCACTGAAGAGATTTAGATAAGATCCCTTGAATTGCTTGACCTGTTGTGAGATACGATCTGTATTTCATACAAGGACAAAATATAAAGTGTTATTTGAAACTATTTTATTATAACCACATAGCATGAATTATTACTTTATTGTTGTTTAACTAAAGTTATTCAACTGTAATGACCCAATATATTATGACGATTGGAAATTGTTTGAACAGAAAAGATACTTCATTCAAAGAAGGATTTTATTACCACATTCCCTCAAGTAATTTTATAGAGGCGAAGAATTTCCATGGAGATATGCATAACATATCTCACTAGGTTACGTTTTAGTTTTATATCATTGAAAGCACACAATGCATATGCTGCAAATTTGCTTATTGTTTAGATCTACTTGAATTTCATAAAACAGAATATCCTTTCTGCATAGTCAAATTATTCAGGAGTCAGTTTTTTGGAAACTCATGTTGTGGGTGCCAGTCACAAAGTATTCACAGATATTTCTAGTTGTAAATATTGGCTTAATACAGTAAATCCATTTTTAATTAACTCTTCAACTCAAACCATAGCCTTACGATGGTCGAATGGTTAGGGGGATAGACTTTGGTACCTGAGTTCATGGATTCGAATCCCACTGGGGCATGGATGTTTGTAGTTACTCGAATCGGCTTTAAGCGGTAGGTCCTGGTCTTATTAGCCCTCATGTTTCAAAAATTAGACATTAGCACTCCAAACCAAACCAAATCAATTCAAGCCTTTGTCCTCCCAATAAACTTCTATTGGTTATTTAATAAAGGGCGTTTCATTCATGGAGTTATTATCTTTCTCAGTGGACTTTAAATTAGCTAGAGTTATTTGAAGCTTTAGAAAGCTACTGTACTATTCAAGAACCTGAACCCATTGTTTTGTTGAACTTTGATATAATCCGAAAATTTTATTATATTTTTAAATATAGAATTCAATGTAAAACATTTTCATTCGTTCAAAACTGATGCATTAAATTACACTAATAAATTTAGTTGAACGTTACTTATACTCAGTGAAGAAAGTTTGACTGTTATTGAAATCATCATTAAATGGTATATAACAAATAAATTAGCCTATCGTATGATATCAGATTTTAGGATGTGCCGTTGAACAATCACTTTCTTTTTACCTCTATAATCGCTTTTCCAGTAATACGGTAAAATAAAATCAAGTACTTTTGACATATATCTCAAATTTTATTAAGATTCACAACCATGCCAAAATGAGTTCTGTTATCTGTGCTCTTTTTTACATTTACGGAATAAGATTGAAATATATATTAAATTTTTAATTTGTTTTAAAAATATTTTTCTTGATATTTGGACCTTATAGTTATGTTAAATACTAACTTATTAAAATTTAAGATCTTATAAATTGATTCAAATGAAATATCCCTCATGTGTATGTATCATGTCGTGAATAAAATTTCCAATGGCTCTATTATGTTCATATTTGAAGATATAAACAGTTATGTAAGATGATAAAAAGCATTTTTTTATATGATACATAGAATATTTATATTTTTTCCTTTTTAGTCAAAGTCCTGTCTACCAAAGCTTTAACAGAATACAAATTTATCGGCGGTAGCTGGCTACCGATGGCAATGTGCTTTGCTATGCTGGGATCTATATTTGTGCCATATTTTATAATTCTAGGAAGAGGAAATCTTCATCCATTTCTGCCCTTTGTTAGGTAAGTTTTGAGAGAATTAACACAGTGAAAAAAAAAACAAAAAAAAAAACGCTGTTGTGCCTTTTCAACGAAAATCTTTTCCAA
>CM063502.1:129466396-129506396 GCA_032207245.1 Pardosa pseudoannulata | reverse complement strand
CTATATATATATATATATATATATATATATATATATATATATATGTAATCGTCCAGGGGTCTCACTGGCCCCGAACTTTACACTTAAAAACTCATTTTAAAATTGCCCCTATTATTTTCCTCAGCCCGGGCATGCTGGGCTGCCAAGTGTCCCGCTAACCGTCCGTTAGAAAGAAGCACATCATTCGTCGTGGCCGAACTTAACTTTTGTTTCATCTTATCAGGATAGGACAAAATCTAGAGGCATCTGAATCTGTGTCAGAACGCTCTCTCAGTAATAGTAATGCCAACCTTCTGCAAGAGACGGCGAAAACCCGTGTGTGGGAAAAATGCTGAAGCACGTGTTATTTGCTTATAGAAAGTAACCTTTGACTAGAGCCATCTGTAAAGTGTGGCGTCTCAGAGGAGCATTACTGCTGATCATTACAGATTTTCATGGGAAAGTTATAACTTCCTAATTAAAATGCCAGCCATATCATTTTCTGTTTTGGGAATCAAAGAAAGAATTTCGGGGTTACGCTGAAGGAATGAAAACATCCTCGTTTATATATATATACATATATATGTATATATATATGTATATATATATATATATATATATATATATATATATATATATATATATATATATATATATATATATATATATATATATATATATATATATATGTATATATATACATATATATATATATATATACATATATATATATATATATATATATATATATGTATATATATATATATATATATATATATATATATATATATATATATATATATATATATATATATATATATATATATATATATATATATATATATATATATATATATATATGTGTGTGTGTGTGTGTGTGTGTGTGTGTGTGTGTGTGTATTCGAAAATATTTGAATAATATACAATTTCTGCAACAGAAAACAATTCAGAGAACAAGAAAAAATCAACTGAGTTATGTTTATTATACGTTGTGACAAAAAAAAAATGTAGTTTTTTGAAATTCAATTTATATAATATTTTGTACCGTTTGTGTCATAGGTATTTTGTTAATAATTTCCTACTGTTTTAATTTCTTCAACAAACCTGAGCCATTAATTTTTTAATCATTTGCTATCAACTGTTGTCGAGAACTAAATTAAATTTGAAACCACAGATGATTCTAGAAGTATAAGAAGCATAGACGATTACAGTGTGTTGTAAAAATTATTTAAAACCCATTTTTAATGAGAACAAAGCAGGCATAAAGTAATGAGAAATATTGATAAATTATAAAGATGAAATATTTTAATCAGAAAAATATAATCTGATTTCTTCTTCATTTTTTTTTCAGAGTATGCCAAATGTTATATAATAATTTGGTAAATAAAAATGTAACATATTCCATGCTGATGTTTATATGTTAACCAGGAATGACAGATATGACTTATGTATAAAAATATTATAAAATTCCTTGTTATATCCTACTACATTAATTTTCAAATGAACATACGAACTAACTATGAAATGAAAAAAATGAAAAAAATAAATCAGAAAAACGATTTGAGAAATTAAACCGTTTAAAGAAAACGCGTTGCATATTAAGGCACAATAACACTAGATTTAAGGATAATTTAAGATTTCACTATGATTATGAAATGATCTCATTTCGTAACACAAACTTTCCCTATGCAACACAGCAATTACGTAAGAAAATGCAGTCAGTTCGCTGGAAACGGTTAATTTAAAATTTGTAGGAATTCCTTAAGGTTTTAGCAGCGCCATCTATCAGATAAAGTGTAAAACAAAATTAATATAGTGATTAGTTGATACACGAAAGAAAATATTAGAGAGAAAAAAAAAATCGAACTTTACTGAGTAACACTTTACTAAAATAATGACAATTTTAATAACTTACTGAAATTTTAATTTAAGAATAGTTCAAAATTTAAATAATATTTATTATGTAGCAAATAGTTATATCATAATAAAATTTTCGATACTTTGAGAGCCTATTCAGTCGAAAAGTCACTTTTCTTTTTAACATTAACGTAACTTCAAATTCTTTCTCTAAACCTTGTATGTATTCAAGTATAAAAAGACAGCTTTTAAAAATAATAAATTTGCTAATAATTTAAGCCTGTGTATTTATCTAGGACCAATATATTATATATATATATATATATATATATATATAATATATATATATATATATATATATATATCACGTGTATATCACATGTTATTCTCAAGCACATATTTTTATATAAACGTAAAAAACGTACAAAAGTTTACAAATTATAAAACTGTTAACAAAAGAGAGTGCTAGATGAACTATCATGCTTCAGGCTGGTAGGACTGAAATGTAGAAAAGTAGATTTTATTTTTCTCATGGAAATGTTAAACAACTTTTTAAAACTGATTTAGCACTTTAAAATTTAAATTTTGTAAAAACAAATATTGAGAGTGTAAAACAGCTGGCAAAATTACATTTAAAATGCCCGAAATGTTATAACATTGAAACAATAATTGTGCTATATATATTTTAACTGAGTTTTGTAAGTTCTTTTTTACTACTTAAATTGGTCAAAATTTCTTTTAAACTCCCTTTGTGCAATATAAAAAAGTGTAATCTTTAATGTACTAAAACATTCATAGATGGCGCCACAAAACAAGAAACTATTAAGAAGAAAAATATCACCTTCGTAAGATTCATTGAAAAAGTGTAGACAAGATTCAGAACAATTATATAATTCATAGTGAGAATCTCTAGTAAACTAACGGTATTTTAAAATGTTGAATCCATGAAATCATTTATTATATAGGTAGTTACTTTTGAATAAAACCAAGTTAATATAATAATAATTAATAACAATATTTTCAGAAAATTAATAATTAAATAGCATTTATGACGTTTTACATTAACTTTTTTATACAGTTTCTTAAATATTAATTATTTGAATTAGAGCTTAATATCCCTTGAGAGCTTAAATTTTCATTAAAAAAATTACTGTGCTCATATATTATTTTGCTTAAATCTATAAAGGATATACGTAATAAATATAAAAATAATAAATAGAGGGAATTTACATGTTTGTTGGAAAAACATTATATAAATAGAAATTCAACAGAAACCTTATCTATAAGCTAGGACTTAAAATTAATTATTAGAACTCCAAAGTAGAGATAAATTAGGTGATGACATTTAATGCTTCAATTCCGCCATGATATTTATATTTATATCTATGTCGAACTTGTTGAAGCTACTGAACTGTGAAAACTTTATGAAACGTCAAAAGCAAATGCTGTGAAAATCATGCAACTGTGACATTAACAGTAAAACTTGTATCAGCATACGAATCTTCTATTTTAATAACTTAAACCCACACCCACATATATACAGCGCATTCTCTTTCTGAACTCTCATGCGAGTGACCCAAACGGTTCAGATTATGGGGGTGTTCATTATAGATGAAGATTGTGAAATGCATGAATCTAGTGAATTTATAGACTGTATAGAATACTTAGCTTTGTTAGCCATGATAATTACTGAGATAGAGGTGCTTAGTTTAGATTTGGCTAGTGCAATGTCATACTAAATTCAGTCAATAAGATATACACAAGACATGAGGAAAACAAACTTAAATCTTGAAGACAAATATATATTTAAAAAAAGCTTATTTATCTGTCATTTTGTCATTTCGTCTGTCTGACATATATATAGTGCCTTCGCTTTCTGAACTCTTATGGGAATGACCAAAACGGTTCGGATTATGGGGGTGTTCATTATAGAGGAAGATTGCGAAATGCATGAATCTAGTGAATTTATAGACTGTTTAGAATACTTTGTTAGCCATGATAATTACTGAGATAGAGGTGCTTAATTTAGATTTGGCTAGATCAATATCAAACTAAATTAAATCAATAAAATATAAACAAGTCATGAGGAAAACAAACTTAAATCTTGAAGACAAATATATATTTAAAAAAAAGCTTATTTATCTGTCATTTTGTCATTTCGTCTGTCTGACATATATATAGTGCCTTCGCTTTCTGAACTCTTATGGGAATGACCAAAACGGTTCGGATTATGGGGGTGTTCATTATAGAGGAAGATTGCGAAATGCATGAATCTAGTGAATTTATAGACTGTTTAGAATACTTTGTTAGCCATGATAATTACTGAGATAGAGGTGCTTAATTTAGATTTGGCTAGATCAATATCAAACTAAATTAAATCAATAAAATATAAACAAGTCATGAGGAAAACAAACTTAAATCTTGAAGACAAATATATATTTAAAAAAAAGCTTATTTATCTGTCATTTTGACATTTTGTCTGTCTGACATATATATATATATATTATATTATATATATATATATATAATATATATATATATATATATGTATATGTATATTATATATATATGCGAAATATGAATATAGTATATATGTATATGTATATGTATATATATATATACTTTGATATATATATATACTGAGATATATGCTTATATATATATATATATTGTATATATATATATATATATATATATTTATATATATATATATATATATATTAAATCTATATATATATATATATATATATATATATTTATATATATATATATATATATATATATATATATATATATATATATATATATATATATATATATATATATATATATATAAAGTGCCTTCGTTTTCTGAACTCTCATCGGGGTGACCAAAACGGTTCAGGTTATGGGGAAGATTATTGTTCGTTATAGAGGAAGATTGCGAAATGCATGAATCTAGTGAATTTATATACTGTATAGAATACTTAGCTTTGTTAGCCATGATAATTACTCAGATCGAGGTGCTTAATTTAGATTTGGCTAGTGCAATGTCAAACTAAATTCAGCCAATAAGATATAAACAAGACCTGAGGAAAACAAACTTAAATCTTGAAGACAAATATATATTTAAAAAAGGCTTATTTATCTGTCATTTTTGATTTAAAAAGTTTTTATTTATCTGTTAATAAACAAAAATATTAACTTAAAGGATGCTATAAGTTTTCTAATGTTCGAGTCTCCTTAAAGTAATCTACAGTTTCAATATAATCCAGACAATTGTTAGCATCATAAAATGTCTCCATGCTTATTATTTCGCCCTCGAGCCCTTACGTTAAAATCCTTATCCCCTTCCCCACACTCAATACGCCTGTGGCCCTACATAAAACTTCAATAAGCACATACTTTCAAAATAGTCAATAATTTCAAGTTGAAAAAAAAAAAAGAACTTTTTAGGCCTCATAAAAAATGTACCGCAATGTTTGGAAGAAACGCCGCGGCGTATATCCGTTTAAAATTTAAACTTTCAGCGGGTTCAACGTTTTTACCAGTACGTTACTTACATGCGATTAAAAAACTATTTGTGCCTTATTCATTCTAAATAACATCTTGGAACAATTATATTCTTCCCTCGTTTAAAACAACAATTACATCAATATTAATTGAGTACATTCTTTCAGCTCAATATCCTTATTATTTCATATAAGGTAAAATATTTCTGATCCATTTTCATCTGTTAAAAAGTTATGATAAATAACAACAAGGGAATGATGCATTATTCTCGACTGTCCAAGCAACGAAAGGCAATTAATATTTTTTATATATTTTTTATGCTGCTATTAAAAACATCGAAGTTAAAATTGTCACTTTTTTATAATATAGTTGTATGGAGTTATTTAACTTCGGGGTTCGTGATAACGTGTTAGCTATAAAAAGGGGCAATAGGCATAAGATTATTAGGAACCACTGATTTAGGTAAAGTAGTGAATTAATAGTAAATGAATATTGAATAGATGTAAACTTATCTATATTACTATACTGAAAGTATTTATGAATGTAGATGATAAACTATGTGTTTTTCAAAAACTAATTTCATGCCCTGAGAAAAATCAGATTTATTGACGACCAAATTGATTGCAACAAGGTTAACATTCCTTCCCGACACCTTTCTTCAATTTTATTAAAAAACCCTTTAATTTCTTAACAAAATCATGAAATTTTTGTACCTCTCAGCGCCAGTCTAGGGTAAGTCTAAACGACCAGGGCACACTTTCAGAACCAGTAAGCAGTACAAAGTGTATGATCTCATTCCGTCATATTATATTATTATTTAAAAGAAGCTCTGAATATCTATTAGATTTTATTTTTTGTTTTAATTTCGCGATTTCTGTTATTACTATTAATTTTTTTTTCGCAGCTTTCATTGGACTGAACTTGTTTCATATGGGTATTCGTATTCAAAAAAAGAGGCTTGAAGATCCTTGGGTTCGGCATACGGCATCCCTACTTAATAAAGTATCATTGATACCAGGCCATGCCGGAATTTTAGGAATGGTTATTGTAGGTGCTTTTCCAATTGATTTTTACCGAAGCAGTGATCAGTGGGTAAGATCTCCTTTAGTATTGCTTTCTTTAAACTAATCTTTTATTTTCAAGTTACAGATGATCTTCAGATAATATATATGATATATCATCCAGCAAAATAATATCTGCCGGACACAATAATTATGTAGCCCCTGTTGATTTTACTGGCCCCGGGCTACTGGGTAAGAAGTCTGTGTAGCAAGACTAATGAATAATGTTGTAGTCAGGACACATTGAAGAAAAGCACAGTTTTGAGAATAACTTAAATCTTTATTGAGGAGCTGCTAAAAAGACATCTTTGCCAACGGCAGACAAGAGAATGATACAAAAAACAGTTTGCTGGAACAGAGGTGTACCCCAGGAGAGACAAATAGAATTTTCCCAAGGGACAAGGAACTTAGCGAGTTTAGCTGTCAGATCAGGGGGAAAAACTGAGCCATCTGCTGGTGACAGCTGGAAAATGTGTTGAATGGACAAAAAATTTACATCTATTGCAAAGAAAGTTTGGGAAATATGTTGGAAGAACTCTAGAAGGAATTAGAATGGGGGCGAAAGGGATTTTAAAGAGATATTAAAGTGAAATAATTTTGATATATTACACACACACACACACACATATATATATGGTAAAATTATCCTTTTCACCGATCACATGGGAGATATAGGCCATATATTTTAGTTGCCAGGGCTTACTTTGTAACGCAAGTTTACTGTAAGGAAGCTCACTGACTCTAAGATCAGACAAAATACTTGGCACACATCCTTTATTTTTTTTTTAAATTCGGAGAACTGTTGGAACAATACGTCTTACTTAGGCAAAGGGAAAGCTTGTACCTTAAGATTCTGGGAAATTTGGTCATGAAGAAGGGTAGATCCCTTAGATAATTGCACATGAAAATGAGACCTAAGTTAGTTCTGTAGGCTTGCAAAAAAACTGTAGCAGAAAAAAGCTGAACTACAGCATAAACAATGAAATGATATTCCGTTTTCACTGCGAGAAATGACAACAGGTCCAGAAAGTCTAAGGAAGGGACACACGTAGTCATTTTTTATTCAGACTTTATTTTGGGAAGTGTAAAAGGAATGAATGTCAATCATGTTCTTGATTCAATATGGGTGGCTGAGAAAATTAAAATTAAAAAGTATGTTATTAAAAAGTATGTTTAAACGAATACCTTTGAGATAGAATGATACTATGTGTTTTTAATATTTCATTGCTCGTTTGATTAAGATATATATGGATAGTCGTCTCATATCTCTAAGATACGCTATAGAGTTATCTACAACTAATTTTGTATACCTCTCATGCGGTTATGTATTATGTTGCGGTTAACCAATATTCAAAACTCAAAAAGAGAACATCACAATTTTTGCTTTTATACTGGAAAACTTGCTTCGAAATTAGTCTGTCGTATGAAAGGGATATTTGAGCAGTCTTTAATATAAATAAGAAGCCATGTATCTGAGCAATTGACAGAGAGTAATGGAGCCTTTAGAAGTTAAAAAAAAAATAGCAAGCTTAAATATTAGTTCGAAGAATGGTTATCGTTTTAACCAGTAGTTCATATCGGTAATTTCATCATTTCTCTATAGAAATAAAAATGTATTAAAATAATTGTTAATGTATGTCCAATAATTTTGTTCGTACTGATTTAAACTAATGTCTAACCTGCTTTTCAGCTGGCTGTTACAATTATACCTCATCTTATCGGAGCAATGTCCTTGTTCATCGGAGGAATTTTCTACTGTATTCTCATCACGTACATTATGGCTCTCATCCATCCAGACCAAAAACAACTCTTGGGAATTCGAGTATTTCTCATTTGCTTGATAACAATGTGTTCAGCACTTCGTATCCTTTAGGTTATATTATGATAAAATGCTATTAAACCTCTGATTGTCGAATCTGAAAATATTCAGAATCTCTTAATGTTGGTCTTCATGGTAATGACATGAGTAGATAGCTTCTAATTTATAGTCTGAATTTCAATAACCATGCATTTTCGTCATATACTTAGGACTTCATCATCACATAATCATTTTCTCACAAAGAAGTCAGTGTGATTGGTCTGGTGAAAAAGTGAACTTATACTTCTATTTGTCTTAAATTTGGAGAATCAGATGGCTATATTGAAGATATACTTGAAAGGTGTGATACTGTTTGAATTGACAACACTCTACGGACAATTTACCTTGACGGGTGTAAAGGGTTGGAATACGTCGGCAGATAATCCCTCGATTAGGATCATACTCAGGAGGGAGACTTTTGTTCTAATTTCTCACCTCTTTTTCACTTCGATCCTCGATAGCAAACTGCCTTCCCTAGTGAGCTCTGAGGTTTTTACCACGAAACCTCTTCTTCACAGCACCTCAGCTAGAGGTTATTTGGACTCAAAAGATTTATCCCCCACTTTCTCTGCTTATACAGGTAACTGTATCGGGTTCCTGCCAGAGTCGAATCTGGTACCTCAGGTTTCCACCGCCGTTAGGTTATTCCAAGTCTCTATTTCTATAAATTTGCTGTCATTTACCCTATCGCTGGCTTACTATACGATAAATATAGAAAATAATTTTTCATTTATAAACTTCAAATAGTGTTCTAAATTATGTAGATAAAAATAATTTGTTCTTCTTGAATCCATTAATTAAAATGTACGCAGTCTAAGGTTAGAAATCTGAGTCTAACAAATCTGAGGTTAGAATCCTTTGGAGAGGGAGGTAGGCTTCAAATGAAAATATATAACATTAAATAAAACAGGAAATGCTTTTAGATGCAAGTTTTACAGTTAAATTAACGGTTTACATTGTTAGTAAGGGTATTTAAAAAACTATTGCTCCTAAAAATACAAAAACTAAACACAAAAACGTTTTGTTCCTGTATTCATTTCTTCAATAAATCTAATACATCAAATTTTCAAACTTCTTCTACCAAGTCTTATCGAAAACAAATGAATATTAAACCACATATGAAACTTAGATGTATAAAAGATGTCACTGAAGTTAAAAGTTTGTTGAAAAATTATTTTAGGCTATATTTCTTTTATTACTTGAAGTGGAAGCCTCATATGAGGTGCATGTGTGGGAGAGGGTTAAACTACAGTAGTATTGGTAATAAATCATTGTAATTGTTTGAAAACTTGTCTTTTCTTCTACTTTTAGTGTATTTTTGATCTGTTAACTATAGTTTCAAACATACCCTTAACGTGATTTATAGAGGGATACACGGTACGTGAAGCTTTTATGGATGAGTTTAAAGAAGAAAACAGACTGCAAGAATGTGTTGTTGAAGCAGATCATGTGATAGTAAGTATTTCCTGTTATAAGAAATTAGTAGCTTTTAAATTTTTTATTTAATTAAAACAATTCCCTTTATTACGAGTAAAATTAAATTAATAATAATAAAAAAAACATTTATAAGTTGTTTTTGGTTAAAATTTTTAATCATAAAAATGGCCAATTAATGATTTGGGAGATTACGATGAAAATTAGTTGATTCCTTTTAGGGATTCAGCATAATAATAATAATTCTTATTATTATTATAATTATTATAATTATTCAGTATAATGTTTAATATTTTTTTGCTCAAATATACTACTTAACTAATAAGAATGTAAGATTCAACACGTTTATCGAAAGAGAGTGATTCCTGACCGTACTTTTACTTTACCAGCGTTTCGTCTATTTTACATAATAAAATTATTTTTATTCAGTCCCAGTAGATTTATTCAATATTTGCCCTCCTACTATTTTCCTACTTAGGGTCTTGACTGTAGGAGGAGCAAAAAAAATTGACAAAAGTGTTTAGAGTTCTTTTATGAATGAAATCATGAAATCATAAAAATTACTTGTCGACATTTTGAACAGAAATAGTTTTCTTTTATCCTACTAGCATACTTTCATTTAAGTTGATATCTGTAGGTGTAATTTTTCTGCAGAAATGTGGGCTTGCACGATTTCGACACTTAATAACGTTTTCGACATCTCTTCACCTTCTTTTAGAACTTTTTATACTAACAAGAATTTAGTTGCATGCCACAGGATTCGACAACCATTTAAATTGCCCTTGAAAATATTTATATCACTTGACTGTAACTTTATAATAAATATAATGTTTCAACCAATTTGGGTTTCAATGTGTTGAAAATGGCTTCCAATTTGTAACACGATAATTTCCACTGGATATGAAAACTACCGAAAGTTAACATTTATATGAAAAATATTCGCTACTGAATGAACATGGAATAACAAATTCAAACTTTTCAAAACCAAACTTTACACAGAAACTGCTCAAATATGTCAAACCCAGTTAGCATTCTCTCGGATTAACCACCTAAAAACAATATTATTTACTTTATAAAAGTAAATATAGATGTGATAAAATACAGGGTGTTTCAAAAATGACCGGTATATTTGAAAAATCTATAAAAACTAAACGGATAGTGATAGAAATACACAGTTTATTCAGTATGCTTGGGACAATATTAAATTTTCAGCAGATAAACTTTCAAAATTAGTTACAACGTTCCACACCAGATGGCACTGCAATCTGGAAAAATCCAAACTACGATATTTTTCAGATATCCACCAGGCTCAGCAATAATATGGCTTATTCTCAGAACGAAATTATCAGAAACCCGTGTAAACGTCTCAGGCGGGATGGCTTCACAGGCAGAAAATATGTACTGCTCTAGTTATTGGTAGAATACCAGTTCCGGGGGCCCGCCGCCATGTTTTTGGCTCTATTTTTGTACAAGTGATCGCCAAGTTGTCGCCAAGAGATGTTTACAATTTGTACTTCGTTTTGTATTAAGTTTATACCCGATTTTAAAGCATATTTTGAACAAAATAAGGTTTGAAATTTTGCTAGGGTGAATATAAATTTAAATTTGAGTTTTTGATGTATTTAAACCCGCTTTTGTACTGTTTATTGAACTAAACAGCAGGGAATTTCTGTAATAGGTACAAATTAAGCAAAATATAAACTTAACTTTATTATATTTAGGCAGTTATACTTATAAAATACTTGGTTATATTTATAAAATACTGTTGCTATTTAATGAAATTATTTTTAAACTATCGAATAATTATAAAGTAATAAAGTAAGTTACAAATTCCTTTTAGAAATTTAGCTTAAAACCTGAAAGAAAAGAATGGAGTAAATGTTTTACAGAAATTATTTAAAATCCTAAAGAAAATGAGGGGGTATAAATGATTTTTCTATTTCTAAGGGTGGCAAAGGCCCACTTGACCTCACTATTAAAAATTGGCGAAATAATATAATTTAAAAAACAGTGTAATAAACTATAAAATAATATTTTAAAATATTTCTACTTTGTTTGGTATTAAAATTAGGTACAATTTGAATAAAAAGGTTTAAAAAAATGTAAATGTGAAATTTAATTAACATTGCACTTACCTAAATTAGGTATCCTATGTATTTGGAGGATACAACTTATTTACTAATATTTGGAAAACGTGCTTAAATGCATTAAATACTCAAGTTTTCATTTGTATTGACTTAGCAACATTTCAAACCTTTTATTGTTCAAAATATGCTTTAAAAATCGTGTATGAAAAATTACCACAAGGGCACGATCGAAATGGACAAAGATGCAAAATGGAAGCTAGAAAATCCAAATTCAGCGGTCTTGAAGTATTGTTAATTACAAGAACCAATAATGGTAAGGTATTCTAATTACGTGTCATTTCCCCCAATATCTTAAAATAAAGGCGCCTATTGACACCCCCACCGTTTTTCGGGGGTGCCGGAAGAGTCCGAAAAAATGAGCAAGGTTTGCCAGAAAACTGGGTTCTAGAATTTGGCGATAATGCCCATTGAACTGGGCCGCCCCGAACTGGGTTACGGACCTAGTTATTCAATTGTTTCTGGATAGTGGCGATACACCTGGTCTTTTAAAAGTCCCCATAGAAAAATATAGTAGTTTAAATTTTTCCAGACTGCAGCACCATCTATTGTGGAATATTGTAACTAATTTTGAAAGTTTGCCTGAAAATTTACTATTGTTACAAGCAAATATTGTTACAAAATATTGCAATAAACTGTGTATTTCTATCACTGTCCGTTTTTTTGGATTTTTCAAATATACCGGTCATTTTTGAAACACCATGTAGTTGCTTAAAATATAATTATTTAAAAGTAAAGTTTAGAGATATTGAAATTTAAAAAATAAAATGATTATTAAAATTAAAATTTATAGTTATTTAAAATAGTTATTTAATTTGAAGTAAAGTCTGAGTATAAAATATATGAAAAATATTTGTTACTAAATGAACATGGAATAACAAATTCAATCTTTTCAAAACCAAACTTTAAATGAAAACTGCTCAAGTATGTCAAACCCAGGTAGCATTCTCTCGGATTAACCACCTTAAAAATAATATTATTTACTTTAGTTTTTATGGATTTTTCAAATATACCGGTCATTTTTGAAACACCATGTAGTTGCTTAAAATATAATTATTTAAAAGTAAAGTTTAGAGATATTGAAATTTAAAAAATAAAATGATTATTAAAATTAAAATTTATAGTTATTTAAAATAGTTATTTAATTTGAAATGTATGAAAAATATTTGTTACTAAATGAACATGGAATAACCAATTCAATCTTTTTAAAACCAAACTTTAAACGAAAACTGCTCAAGTATGTCAAACTCAGTTAGCCTTTTCTCGGATTAACTGCCTTAAAACTAATATTATTTACTTTATCAAAGTGAATATATATGTGATAAAATAGTTGCTTAAAATATACTTACTTAAAAGTAAAATTTATAGATATTGAAATTTAAAAATTAAAATGATTATTAAAATTAAAATGTGCAGTTATTTAATTTGAAATAAAGTCTGAGTTTAAAATATATGAAAAATATTTGTTACTAAATGAACATGGAATAACCAATTCAATCTTTTTAAAACCAAACTTTAAACGAAAACTGCTTAAGAAAGTCAAACCCAGGTAGCATTTTCTCGGATTAACTACCTTAAAAATAATATTATTTACTTTATCAAAGTAAATATAGATGTGATTAAATAGTTGCTTAAAATATAATTATTTAAAAGTTAAATTTATAGATATAGAAATTTAAAAATTAAAATTATTATTAAAATTAAAATTTATAGTTATTTAAAATAGTTATTTAATTTGAAGTGAAGTCTGAGTAAAAAATATTTGTACTAACAGTTTAATTTTTCTTCTTTTAGTATAATATGTCATATTTAGTGAGTTCCGTTTGCGAATGGTCACTGCTTGTGACATTTATAGTTTTCTTCATGACTTTACGGGAAGAAGCAAAAGATTTCTGCTTTTCCATGACTATAACTCTAAGAGATGAAGAAGATACGAATAGGAGTGAAGAGACAACAGAAGTGACTACAAAAGATGACGTTACCAGTAACGAAGCTTCAGCAGAAGCGACGGAGAATCGAGAGGAGCAACAATCGTAAGGGAAAAACGGGAAGAAAGAAAGAATTGAAAGGAAAAAGCTAAGTCATAAGAAACTGGATAATTAATTCTACTGGTTAGGAATTATGAAAATGGGAAAAGTTGCTCAGAGAGAATATTTATATATAAGAATTCTAATTTTTTCCGATTAATTTGTGATTAATAGAGTCTAAAGTTCTTATCACACGCAACATGTACGTATTGAAAAAGCAACAGGTTCAATCTAGGTTTTTTTTTCCCGTTGAAGAATACAACGCTTTCTCGTGTGACAGCAAAAATTTTTCAACCGATTAAAGACCCTACTACACGTCAACTTGTTAGTCAACACGTCAACACGTCAGCGCATTTTACTTCAGATTGATGTGTGATTTGGCCTTTAATCGGTTGAAACTTATTCGCTGTCTAAACGAGAAATCCTCGTATTCTTCACCGGAGAAAGGACTCTTAAACTGAATCTGTTGTTTTTCAGCACGTACACACTGACGTGTGGTAAGGTTTTTACGATGGTAACGTATATTCCCCTTTAGTCAATAAATGTTTCAATATTGGGATGAATGAACACATCTATAACGGTAAAAGGGTTTATAATTCTCACTTCCTATGAGCTTTATACTATCTTCTAAGTTTTATACTGTACTTGTAATGATTCAGAGAATTGGTATATTGAGTTAAAAAATATAATATCTATGGCACTAGAATTCTGAACTAATATTTATTCCATACTAGACGACCCGACAGACGTTGTCCTGTTTTAAAGCTGTAAATCCAAAAATTGTAAAATGTTTATAAATAAATTATAAGTTGGACCGTTTTGATGGAAACGTAAGGGAAAAATATTTAACTCTACCATGCGTACAGTCATCACAAACGTAATTAGAATAAATTAAAATACATCACTAGGGTTTTCGTCATGTGACTTCTAAACCAAAGCCCGTTGCGCTGACCACTGCGCCACAGATACGTTAGCAGTGAAGGGTTTCAAGCGACATTATAATATTCACAATAAGTACGCAATTCTGGAATTTTAATAAAAAAACATTTTCTATCGGATCAAATTGTGAATCTAAACCATTCTCGAATCAACTTAATTACATACACAAAATTTCATCAAAATCAGTCTAGCCGTTTAGAGGAATTCTATTACAAACACACGGATAGAAGAATTTTATATAAAAAGATAACGGTGAAATATATTAACTTTTTCCATATCATACAGAGAATTCACAAATAAAATACACGTTTAGATATTGTATAGAGAAATTAAAGAACAGTATCTAAAATAAATAGCAGGGCAAAACAAACGCTTTTATCCCAGATAACCAACTAAATCAATGATTAAGACTCTCGAAGGACAATTTTAGCGTTGATGGCATATTTATTATTGATAGGTATGAACCTTGTGCTGCCAAGAGGGAAATTACATGCATTGTCTATGCTTTTCCAGCAAAATGAAATCAAATAAATATATCGCACTCAGGAGAAATTAAGCTCATAAAAAATCTACAATTTGTTTTGATGTACATTAAACTAAAATGCCAAAATAAAAATTTACACGTGTTATGTTAAAGTTGCTTGTGATTTTGTATTAAAACAGCAGAGAAAATTTTCTATTAGAAAAACATGTAAAATTTTTGTGCAGAAAGGGGAAGAGATAATCTGCTATCGAAAGACGTTAAAATGAAAGAATAAAACTGTGTTTTACTCTTTATTGATGCTCATTTCTTATGTCCAAAGATGATGTAAATTTTTTGTATGTATATAAGCTCATTCTGTTTTCGTCTGTTTTTACACTTTATATTCAACACTCTTTTTGTATTGATGACTTTTGCCAAAATAAAGTGTCATTTTGTAATATCTGATGTTTCTTTCTGTATATATCAGTTATAAATAAAACACATTCTAAAATGGAGTAATTTAAGTAAAAAAAAAACCTCAATAAAATAATAAAATTTAGAGACTTATGTGAGGATATTTGGTTAAATGGTTGACTAGAGAGGTGGTTTCAGAAATAGTGTAGTTGTGATTTGGATAACAGCTATTTATTAATCTGTAATTTTTCTACAGAGGGAGAGATTTTTCGAAAGACGTTAAATTAAACAATAAAACTGATTTTTGTATTTATTGATGATTTTATGTCCAAAGATGAAATTTTTTGTATGTACTGTATAAGATTTCTGTTAGTGTTTACACTTTATATACAACTCTTTTATTAATGAAAAAAAGTGTCATTTAATATCTGATGTTTCTTTCTGTATATATATATATAATATAATAAAATAAATATATAATTTTAATAAAAAAAAAAAATAATATAAAATTTTTGAGACTTATATAAATTTTAAATATTGACTAAATTTTTATAAATATAGCACTTTAAATTATATCAACAGCTATTTTATTTATATTAATATTTTTTATACAGAGTTTTTTTTTTTTTCAATCAAGGTTATATATATAATATATATAATATGATTTTTTATATATATTTTTTTCTTGTACCATATTTTAATATAATATGTATATATATATTTTCTATTATATAATATATTATATTTATATATATATATATATATATATAATATAAATATATATATATATATATATATATATATATATATATATATATATATATATATATATATATATATATATATATATATATATGTGTGTGTGTGTGTGTGTGTATATATATATATGACAAGTCGTGATCCAGAGTTAAGGCGAATGGAAAACGGTCTTCTTGATAATAATAAGTTTTATTAACTCATCGTTCTTAAGGAAAGCAACATGCGCCATTTTCATTGTTAATGGCGGAGCTATGTGTAAAGGTGTTGACAGCTCCATGTCCACGAGCCAATTGAAACTTATCTGTTTTCAAGCTCATCAAATAGCTCAAAAATGCTTCCGCCTGACCGGATGATCCCAAAAGCTTACGTGAGCTTGGGTCTTTTTCATTTATTTTATTATTATAAAAGAGTTCTCTTTTTAAAATCGTTTTTAACTCACATAATTTCAAACTACCCTTTTTTTAGACCTGACAACCCCCCCCCCCTTCGCCGAAGACTGGCCCAACCAGGATGGCCAGTCCTGATGGACAAATTCCCAGTGGACAATTAAATTTAAGTTGAAACGTATTTTATCTTGTTTAAATTAAATTAAATAAATATTAAGAGAAATATCATAATCCTAAATTATTCAATTTAAAAATACTGCTATGTTAAACTGTCAACACCTCCACGTCACAAAATATGCTCAATTAAATATGGAGTACACATAACACTGATAAATTCTTGAATTACAATTCACAACCTAAATAAAAAAACAATAATAATAATAATAATAATAATAATAATAACAACAACAACAGCAACAACAATAATAATAATAATAACAAAACAATTACGAGGCTGCACTGAAGCGCCGTACACTGAATTCCCAAACTATAAACGCAAGATTAACGAAGTCACCGAAACCCCGGATTATAAAGACACTTGTAATAACTCTACAGGGAGGGACAACGTTCTCTCCCATTTTTAAACTCTTCCCCCTCTTTCGAATGCCTCCTGTCTTGGAAAAATAACCCAAAATCATGAAATATGTGTAAAAAGGCATTTCACAAGAAAATTAACGATAAATTTTAGAATGATAAAACCCCTTTCTACATAAAACTGGTACTGAAGAGTAGCTTAGTAGTTCGTTTTCACTCGAACATGAAATTAAAATCTGTTGGACTGACAGGTCTGGCCCTCAAATGCAGTCTTCTCTGTCGCACTTATAGAAAAGCATATATTCATCTGATAAACTCAATTTAAAAATTGTTAACAGCTTTTAAAATTTAAGTAAATTCATGTTCATTAGTTCAGGAAAAAATACATTGAGGGAAAAAATACTGCCGTAAAATTGACTATAGCTTTTTTACTTTTAAGGGGACTAGGTACCCTTATTTTAACAAAAACATCGATTAAAAAAAAATTTTTTTTGCTTAAAATATTTTGTTTTGCACATCTAGTATATTGTGACAAAATGTTAACACTATAATAATTAAAATTCATAAAAAGCAGTTTTTAGATGATTGTATTTAACTCTCTAAGCGGTTCGGACGTACAATTCCGCCAAACCGATAATGTCTTCAATGCAGTTCCGCGTACAATTTTCGACCTCCAAAAACGTTCCGAAAGTGGATGTAATGTACATTTCTGCCATTGTTTTCCCCCATGGAGTTTTGAGATAGGAGGGTCAGGTAGATTGTTTAGGAACTGCACCCCTCTTTGACTGACATTTATTGAGGGATGCACCCCTACTCCCTGAGGCAGAAAGCTTTTCATGGATTTGTAAACCTCTATTTCGAAGTATTTCGTCTGCGGTAACAGATGCATCTCTAATTGCATCAGTTAAATATCTTGGATGACTTTCTTAAAAAAATATAAATAATTCTCTTATAGAATATTTCTAGTTGTACCTTTAGAATCCATTATTTCTTATGGAATAATCTTCGAGACTTGAAGAGCTTTATGGGTATTAAAAATTAACAATCTATAATATCTCTTTATATATCTATTTATAACCGGAAGTAAAGAGACAATAACGAGGGTGGGTTTCCCGTATTCCATTCTAATCGAAAATGGGTGAAGTAAAAAATCATAGGACGCGTTGGCCACTGACACAATAAACTTTTAGCGTATTTTGAGACTTTTTTTCCTCGGTGTGTTCCACTCGGAGGGTTAAATCGTTACCATGATTGCCTTTAAATTGTTTGTATACAAAGAATTAATTGTTTCATTTGCCTCAATGAGCTTCAAAAATAGTTTCTAAAAGAAAAGAATGCAACATATAAAAGTGAACATTTAAATTAAAATAAAGAAGAATTACTTATGCTGCTGGATACTTTTAAATTAAAGTTCTATGCACGTAAAGGTGTTACGTTCTAAGAACGTAAGTGTGAACATGAAAAATACTTTTAGTGAGATTAATGCTGTATAAAATTCAACTAATAATATTAAATATCGTTATTTGCATTCTTGTACTGCAAATTGAATAACCATGGTCTAAGTCCTGTCCATGGTGACAAAAATGTACTAAAATTGTCTAAAAACCGGAGGAAAAGAAGGCAATATTAGTAGTTAATTTTCTTGTAACAAATAACTACTAGTGAATTTTACTAATTACTTTATTCAGTCAGCCCTCAAATGTTTTTTAGCAGAACATATCACGAGTCTCCATTTGCGATATTAGTAAGAATTAGAATAATGACTGCATTTCTTAGTAACTAATCACTAAGATTTTCCTGGTTGGCGATTGTCTGTAAATTAGCTGCATGCTTAAATTATTTCCTTGATTCGTATCTTCATTGGATGAAAAGGGGATTGCTATGTAGACACTACAATTTTTAAATGATAAACATTATTGATGATGATTATAAGGAAGCCTTATTCCTCGCAAAGAATTAAGTTCATGTTATGTATTTAATATATTGGTTTTTTCGTATATTCAATTGTATTCAATTTTTATGGTGTTTCACATCTGCCGGTAGGATGCTGATCAGAGTTTGGGAGTTCAAATGCCACTGTTGGCTTGAATGTTCTTAGCCGTTTAGAATTAAACAATAGGTTTCAGTCTTATTAGACTTCTTATTACAAAATCTAATTGTAGTGATCTAAATACAAATATCACATCTGGTAATCATCACATCTGGTAAAATACCACTTCTGAAAGTTTGTACTCAACTATTGATTCTTTTCCAAATGGAGAATAAAATGGTGAATTTTTGAACATATTATGTGCCTAATAATTTAGATCTGTTAGATGTTCTTTTGAGTATTAGATAATAAAAAATAAAGTCATACGAGATTTTTAATTGAAAACGTCTTTCCTTGGAAGGTTTAACTTTTATAAAACCCCTCTTTATCATATTTAAATAGAAGAGAATATAATATAATTGATATAAATTACGGCACTAAAAGATTTAAATATCAACATGTTGACTCATGAGGTAGAAAAAATGAACAAATGAAGACTAGTAACACCGAACTCTGATGTAATAAGACTTATTTTTGACTTCAATGGCCTTCTTAGAAACATGTTATAAATCACTACCAGGATAAGGGCTTTTTTAAACACTTGTTATTGGCATTTCCTAAATGCAGATTACAACTTTACCTCATTATAATAATAAAAGGGTTTTACACTTATAATTGTGTTTCATGTCAAGTTTTTCTCCTTGGTAAACGGAAACCTTATCTTTTAATGTAGAATTGTCAATATTATGATGCGGTAAACCTTACATTCACACCGAGTAATATTTAATAACAGATATGTCAGTTGGGGGAAATCCGTTTCCTCAAATGATTTTTTTTTAAATCATGGTGAAGGTTAGTGAGAGAAAAGTCGAAGTAAAATGGAACACGACAGGTAATAAGGAAAAGAGCGATCCCCTTTCTTTCATTCCGCCTTAATGACATCAAGAAAATATCAGGGGAGCTGTCGTGACGTCAAATGTTCAGAGGCGACCCTCTTTTCAGTTCTTTTATACGTTAGTCCGAACCAATGATAGAGGATGGAAGTCGAGTTAATATCATGCAGGAAGCGGTACCTCTCATACATTCTACTTTCGTCCACCCACAGAGAACCGAAATAGGTGAGACCTTATTCTTTCGTTTAGGTGCTATTATTTTCGTATTTTTGTGTCATTTTTAAGTTTAATCAGCAAATTTGATTGTTTGTTATTATAGCACAAATACAGGAACCCGTGCTTTGCTACAAGGATTTTCTATACGTTAATATTAATGAAAACGATGTATATTTTGATTTTTGTTTATGCCTCTGAAAATTCTTAATAATGAAGTGAAAGTCACTTCTCAATTAACATTTATTTTTATATTACCACTATATTATAATCCCATTCAAATCCTATGCCCCCACTATTATGCCTCAAGATAAAAATATAGCATCCAGAACCGTTATCTAAAATTTTGCAAAAGTTACTGATTGTTTTTTATTATAGTACAAGCACAGGAACCCGTGCTTTGTTGCAGGGATTTTCTATACGTTAACATTAATGAAAGCTATGTACCTTTTCGTTTTTTGTTTATACCTCTGAAAATTTTTGACAATGAAGAGGAAGTCACTTCTCAATCAACGCTTATTTTTATATTACAAATATATTATAATCCCATTTGAATCCCAAGCCCATATTGTTATTTCTCAAGATATGAAATCATTTCCAAAACCATTACCAACTGAGCATACCTGTAAAATTTCCATCGAAGTACATGGTTTGGGGCAATTATCATTATATCTACTTATAACGTTTTAAATAAGATTGATTTTCTGAAATAATATACCTTAATTAATAGAGAACTATAAGCAGTTTTTTCTCCGGAATTATTGTACATTAAATTAAGAATTAGCTCGGAATTTTTTGCTCATGGGAAAGTATAAAATTAACATTAAGGGCCGATCTCACCAAAGTCTTTTAAAGGCTAACCTTGATTAATCTCTGTTTAAACTGAGAATTGTGTCCCACCATTGGTTGATACCATGGGTTAATCGCGGTTAGCCATTAAACGACTTTGGTGAGAAGAGCCCCAAAAATAACTTGTACTGTTATCGTACGTTGATTAGCAACATTAATATATCTAAACCAATGAAGTGATATTATAGACAGCAAAGTTTTAAATATCAACAGTGTTCATTTGCATTTTTAAAGAATCTTTCTAAAATTTGGTGAATTTGAGACAAACCGTGTGGTTTTGTATAAAAAACAAACACACGTACAAACGGCCTTTCTTTTTAATATATAAAGATAACAAAAAGGTTATATTTATTTGGCCTTAACATAGACTCCTTGGAATTTGTACTTTGACAAAATAATTTGTTTATATAATACTGATGATGGAACAGAAATTTCATTTTGACATAAAAATTAATCGAAGATTAAACTTAAAATTTACATAAATAAGCTATAATTTGTGCCAAATACAAAAGAAAATTAATCACAAGGTATCTAAATTTCAGGTAAAAATGGATTGAAATCATGCAGACGAAATTTAAATTATATAAAACAAAGAAGTAATATATGAGATCTTTAAAGAAATTCATACTGCTAGAGAAATTGTTATTTTTACTTATTTATAACGACATATTTTGAGAAGTCGACCGCCTGCGTTTAGGGAAAATAAGTTTTTAAATAATGGCATAAAGAATTTGTAACGGGGAAAAAGGATAGATTTAGAATGTTTTAATGTTGACAATATTGTTTGGCGTACTGTAAAGCATATTTATAATAATATTTTTTTTGTAATCTGGCCAATAATTTAGAAGAAGATGTGGAACAAACACACAAACATATATACATAAATACAAATAAGCATATGTGCGTACAATCTCTTTTATTTTTAAGAAAAATTGCAAAGTTATCGTAAGTGAAGCACAAATCGAGAAAGAAAGCGCAGAGAGCTGCTTCATCACTCGAGCAGAGCAATTTTGACTCAGACTACTTTTACAAGCCACTGAGTGATCTTGCACTGAGAATGTTGCTCGTTCGAAGCAACGAAACCGTTCATTTTCTCTCTCGATTTGGACCTTATTTAAGTTGGTCTTGCATTTTATACTATGTACCGTCACAAAAGTTTTACCTTTATTCATGCTTTTATTAGTTTATCATGAAATTTAACTACCAAGAGCAGCTTAATGAAAGCTTTGTAGTATATTTGCTGAAAAGAATAAAAGAGCCTATAAAAAATAATTTAATATAAATTTATAAATTTTTTAAGAATGGCATGATGTGTATATGCACTAATAGCTTTACCTTTTCAAGAAACAGATTCTAAAATACATAAGTCAGATACTTCAGAATATACGCATATACACACAAAAAATACAGGAGTTCACGATTCAATGTTTTGAAACTTTTTAAAACTTCTTTCTATCTATCTATCCATCTATCCATCTTTCTCTCTCTCTCTCTCTCTCTCTCTCTCTCTCTCTCTCTATATATATATATATATATATATCTATATATATATATATATATATATATATGTATATATATATATATATATATATATATATATATATGTATATATATATATATATATATATATATATATATATATATATATATATATATATATATTATATATATATATATATATATATATATATATATATATATATATATATATATATATATATATATATATATATATATATATATATATATATGTATATATATATATATATATATATAATATATATATATATATATATATATATATATATATATATATATATATATATATATATATATATATATATATATATATATATATATATATATATATATATATATATATATATATATATATATATATATATATATATATATATATATATATATATATATATATATATATATATATATATATATATATATATATATATATATATATATATATATATATATATATATATATATATATATCTATATATATATATATATACACAGGGTGTCCCAAATCGACTGCATAAACTCTGCACAGTTTGATTCCTCGTTGGGAGTACATAAAAACTGCCCAAAGAAGCGTTCCTGAATGATCCATAGTTTACGAGAAATATACGAAAAATAAAGTATGACGTCACTGCCGGTGCAAGAAAAAAAACACTTTATTGGTGATATCAACAACAGTATTTGCATACCTTTCCAGAAGATAATGCTTAAAGTTATCGCGTCATGCATGCTCGCGGGCCATGGAATGTTGTTAAGCAGCCATTGAACTGGTATTTAAAAGGCTGCATCTTGCAGTTACCGGTAGTCTTCGTATGGTGGCCATGTATTTCGTTCGTGACTACTGCGACATGCACCTAATGCACGGCCGATGTAATGGAAATGCCTTGCGAACTGTTGGGGAGTATGCCCGTGCATATACTGCTGTTGATATGTTTAATTAAGTTTTTTTTTATTACGTCATATTTATTACGTTTTCCCAACCATAAGATGTGTTTTTTTTATGGAATTGTGGAACAACATTTAAATTATCATAAGTTTGTCTCACGATATTAACCGAAAATTTTGACTGAGAGGATTAAAACCAAACGTTTAGCCTGTGCGTAGTCAAGCAGCAGATTTCTAGGAGAATGGAATTCAAAATCTGGTTCTAAGATAAGTGCTTTGATATCGGAGAAATATATGTTAAAAAGTAGATTAAACTAAAGTCTTACATGTAAAAATAAAATTCATAAAAAAGTACATTTGTATGGTTTTATTATCCAAACGGTACATACTTTAAAAAGAAGCAAAATTCATTAAAAAATAACTAAATTTATGTCATAAAGTTTGTTTTGAAATTCGGATAACTTTTTAAAAATTAGTTTTAGATATTTTTGTTAATTTTTAAAATTCTCCTTGAGACTTAATGTTTCATAGATGCCTACAAAGATTTTTATTCATATTTAAACATTACTTAAAAAACTATCATATATTTAAAAAAAAAATTTCGTATTTTTTATAAAAATGTAATGCACAGATATAAAGACATTTCCTGTAAATAAACTATTAAATCAATGAACAAAATAATACCAAAATATGCTTAAATATATATTTAAGTAATAATTAAGTGGAAACATTTGAAGAAAATATTAAGAATTAAACTCAAGCAATATTTTAAAAATTACTAAAGCAATTTATAAAATTCGAAAATAGTAATAAAAATGAATATTTGATTTGCAAAGAATTTTCACGTTATTGATTTAGATATATTTTAATTTAAGTAGCATGCCCTTAAAGTTAATAATTTACAAAATCTCGCTAAACATTCATCATCTCCTTAATATCGTAGTAGTCATTCGAGTGATCATCCCTAAACGCCTTGTAAAATTTGACGGAGAGGTAGCGCTGAAGTTCTTCCCCGTAATTATTATTATTATAATTATAAACTTACAGATTATTGTTGTATCCAAAAAAAAAATCAGCATTTACTTTTGCTTTGTTTAATTAATATCTGAGTGTAACAACAGAAAAAAACACTTTATTGGACATATCAACAACAGTTTTTGCATATCTCTCCAGACGTTAATGTTTAAAACGTTCGCCTCGCATATCACATCATGCATGCGCGGAACTGGTATATAAAAGGCTGCATCTTGCAGCTACCAGTAGTCTTCGTATGGTGGCCATGTATTCCGTTCGTGACTACTGCGACATGTACCTGATGTACGGCCGATGTAATGGAAGTATGCTTTAAGAACTGAAGAACTGTTAAGGAGTATGCCAGTGTATATACTGCTGTTAATATGTTCAATAAAGTGTTTTTTCTTGCACCGGAAGTGACGTCCTACTTTGTTTTTCGTATTTTTCTCTTAAACTATGGATCGTACAGGTCCGATTCTTTGGGCAGTTTATATATACTCCCAACGAGGATGTAAGTATCGCGTCCGTCTCTGTCGGGGATCAAAGGAAAAAATGTGTCGGCTAAAGCGAACCTTTGGTTTATTGTAAGGCGCCGAACATTTTAAAACGCCGAACAATTGGGAAACGGCAGTAATGGTCCTTTTGACACACGGACTATTAAAAGTGTCAAATCTGCCGTTTGTCATCGCGCCGACAGAAGGAAGAAATTGTTTTTGTGTGACCGGTTCGACTTCTCCAAGGACGAAGGTTAAAGGGGGGGGGTGTCGATCTCCCCTGGAACCGAGGTTTCCTGTTGGATAATGGAAAGACGGGAGGGACACTCCCGACTGGATTTTCAAATGAGAAGGTGGGAGAGCATGAGCTCTTCTTTCGACGATTTGACCTATAGTTTCTTTTAAATGTTTTTTTTTTTATTTTTTTTTTATTTTTTTTTCTTTTTTTTTTTTTGAAATAAATCAACGCTGTTAAGTTTTGAACTCCTCTCTACGGCTGATCATTTCGTCTCCGATACTTGCTCCTTTACGAGACCCATGCAAGTCATACCCAGGGACCGACAATAGGAGATAGAACATTCGCAGACCGCTCGGCGCGTGTTAACAGAGGAATCTAGCTGTGCAGAGTTTATGTGGTCGTTTGGGGACACCCTGTATAATGCATTTACGAATTAGAAAATTAAAGAAAAACAAATTTTTATATGGAGTTAATCTTACAATCATAATATAAAAAAATATATACACCAAAAGGGAAATACATACCTTTTAAAAGAGGTAAAATTTTCCTCATTTATAATTATTTTTCACGCCCCTTTACATATTTACCCTCTGTTTGATAGCTTAGTCATTAGACTTAGTAGAATTAGCCTAAAGATTAGTCGCACAAATTTAAATAATTTTTAATAGTTGATTCTATATGTATACACATACATATTTTATAAATTGTGATTATAATGTATAAGGACATCATAAATCAGTATTTCCTCTAACATCTTTAAATTTGTTTTTTTTTTTAACCTACAATGCTGTCCTTATGTCTTAGATACCTTTTTAAATAGAGTAATTAAATGTTAAAAGCTGAAAAAAACTTATGTGCAATAATTATGAGTAGTAAATAATTTATTAAAACTAAAGCACTTACATTATTTACCATTGTTTGTTTTAACCCCTTAAAGCACGAATTTTTTTCGGAAAAACTGATAAAAAATGATATATTTTATGACTGAAAAAATATATAGGTATAGAATAAATTATTTTTTGCAATTTTAGATCTGGGGGAGAGGGTGACTACAGTAGAAAAAGAGTTAAAAGTTATAAAAAAAAAATTGTTACTCAAACAAAGTGTAAATAATGTGATTGCATGTTTATTTTGAATTTTGCCCGTGTCAGACACGGGCAAATGCTTTAAGGGGTTAAAGTAAATTTTATAGAAAATCATCTTGCATATATAACAAAGCTAGCAATGTTAACACATTGTATGCGGGACACGTACTAGTACGCTTTCTGACGATTGATACTTGAGCGCGGGTCACGTACAAGTACGGGTTAGTGTAACAACATGGTTTGTTTGTGGGTTCAAAAATACCGAAGCCGAATGTTCTTTTCTACATAGATTCTGGATAAATGTAGACAAATAAAGACTAGTTTTTACATTATTAGTTTTATGATTGCTCTTTTCATTTTTTATAATGTAAAAATGTTTATATATAACATAATTCGAAAAAAATGAAACTTTATACTACTATTTCTATTTGATTTTCATATTTACGATACTATTATATATTCATCCACTAAAAAATATATTTTTTGTTTACAAAAATCTTATGGTTGTTATTTATATATTTCTATTTATATATTTGTTTATATATTTCAATATAAAATACGAAAAGTTGGTTAAAAAATTTAATAATTTTCGATCTATTGAGATTTAACTGAATAACTAAATTTACGTGCAAAACGCCCGCTCCCAATACAATTCCGCCGCGAAATGTACCCGCACACAATGTGTTAAAAAAAGTATAGTATTCTAGTGTTAAGTTTTTTAATCTTTATTTTCTTTGAATTTCGTGTTGTTCTCATTAAGATAACTATAATAAATACATGCTACTATGAATTTCATCTTAAAATTTATATTGAGTATAAAGGTTAATCCATTTGGAGGCCAAGTGGTATTTCTCTATGTGACCTTATAAGGGTATAGCATATGCACTTAACTCTATTGTTTTAGTTCGAACGATAAGGAAGTTATCTATTAAAGCTCTGTAAAGGTGTCAGTGAACAAAATGTGTCTTCAAGGTGAATGAGTTCGACATTGAAATTTTATTGGATGCTTTTAACCTCTATCAATTTCGGAATGTAGAAGTATTGGAATCAACGAAACTCTGCAGTTAATTTAGGAAAATATTACCATAAAAGCCTCAAGCATTCATTGCATAAATTTGATTTTATCAGTTGTTAGAGTAATTAAAAAATTGTTCTTACCTTACTATAAATTATTTTGATATACAGTGTAATTCGCTTATGATGTTTTCCAAGAGACCAATATATTAAAAATTTTAAACGAGAAAATTTCATAAAAATTGGAAATATGAATAATGAAAATTATTTTAAGCTAAATTTTAGTAGTAATTAATTTTTTACCTCTAAATGTTTTCTCGTGAGTATTTTGGGCATATACTGTCGGGTTAATAGAAAAAATCTACTAATATAAAAAGCATAATAAATATTTCAAGATTTAAAAAGATCTGAAATTATATAAATGAACGAAGAGCGTATTAATAATGCCTATTGGTAATATATATTTAGTTTATATTATAAATTTAAGATTAAAGCGCCCTTGATAAAAAAATATAATGTGGATGATTTGTATTGTTATGAAAGATTTAAAATCAGTGAATAAAAGAATTCTCAGTTCTTTGAATGAAGAAAATTTATAAGTATCTTTGCTGTCTCTGTTTCTGCAAACACACACACACACACACACATATATATATATATATATATATATATATATATATATATATATATGTAGTAATATTTTTATCACTTTCGGTGTAAGATTCTATTTTCCCAGTAATTCTTCTCAAGGAACCCTAGAGAATATTCTAGAATGCTCGCTAGTAGAAATCCTTCCGGTTCCATATCTAAAAATAGAGTAACGCATGGGTTACATCACCCGAGTGACTTCAAATAACAGCTGATAGGTCGGCACAAATGACTAAGCTGATGTCTGAAGTTTCCAAAACAGTTTCGTATCGAGTTTCGTATAATGTTTGGATAGAGTTCCATCACAGTTCGTTCTGACACAGTTACGGCAAACTGATGTAGTATCTTGTGTTCCGACAGTTTCGATATTTCGATGAATAAACGAAGTCAGACTGAATTTTCCAGAGTCTTGATTGCGTTTCCATCGCGAGGTTCCACTACTGCAGGCAGGCGATAACCGCCCGGAACCCCACTTAGTAATGAGGCAAAAAGCCTTATTACAAATATATATATATATATATATATATATATATATATATATATATATATATATATATATATATATCATAAAATATTTTATGGTTAATTTTTGGTTTGGTTTGGTTTAGAGTGCTACGGTCTGCTTTTTGAAACACGAGGTCTAATGAGACCGGGACCTACAGCTTAAAGCCGATTCCGAACGGCTATGAACATCCATGCCACAGTGGGATTCGAACCCACGAACTCCGGTACCGAATGCCAGCACCCTAACCGATCGGGCATTGTTCGGCGAATTTTATTACGGATTATTAATACCCGGTATTGAGTTCTCATTGAGAGTCTTTCTCGCGAAGATGACTACATCGAAATTACATTGCCAAGCAAGCCTTGTCAATTAAAGTGTTATCTACTTCACCTGTGTTACTAAATTATACTTGCAATACGTTACTTAAGGTAGGTAAAGAACATATTCACACTTTTAATTACAGTTTTAAATGAAGCGGGCTCGTCTGAGAGTCTAAATTACGCATTTATATAACAACGATATAGTTATACAGTTTTCATAATATGCACTTAAATCTTTTTAATAAGTTCCCTGTAGTATTGACTACAAAATTTTAAATAAAAGTACATTTTGAAGTGAGATATTATTTCCTTTACATACGCATATTAATTATTAGTCAACTCTTCATCATCCTCAGTAATGCACAATTTATATATTTTTATTTTAAATCCCTGTGTGCGTAATACAGGTCTCACTGTCTCTTTATTGATACTCTGAAGATTTTCCCCTTTCAATGAATATTAAATTATTCGCTGTGAACATGAAATTGTTAGACTAATGTCAGATTCTACCATTTCTACCTTAAATTCCCCACTTAGTAATGAGGCAAAAAGCCTTATTACAAATATATATATATATATATATATATATATATATATATATTATAAAATATTTTATGGTTAATTTTTGGTTTGGTTTGGAGTGCTACGTTCTACTTTTTGAAACACGAGGTCTAATGAGACCGGGACCTACAGCTTAAAGCCGATTCCGAACGGCTACGAACATCCATGCCACAGTGGGTTTCGAACCCACGAACTCCGATACCGAATGCCAGCACCCTAACCAATCGGCCCTTGTTCGGCAAATTTTGGTTAATTTTTAAATCTATTTAAAATTGCTTATTTATGACATATGCCTATATGTTTGTTTTACGTAATTTGATGTCGTCATTTTATTGAAAGAACAATCTTTGTTACTGATGAAACTTTTAGCACAAATAGGAAAACGTGATCTTGCATTCAGAAAGGATAGCTTTCAAGATCCTTTAAAATATTATTAATTTTAAAACTACGTTTTTTCACAAATCACAAGCACAAAATTATACCTTATTTATTATATTTTACTATATTTTTACTATATTTATTTTACTTATTACATTTATTTTACTATATTTAGTTTACTAAACTTATTTTACTATAGTTATTTTTTACTATATTTTCCTATATTGTTTACTGCTACTTTCTTTTACATTTAACCCTTTGTATCACCACATATTTGTAGCATTCACATTGATGTTGCATATTTGTAGAATTCACAAAAATTATTCTCTTTTTCACAGTGAACTTTAAATGGCTGTTATGATTGTTAAGATTTAATTTCTGTATCATATTTTTATTTAAATTTTCATATTTTTAATTACTTTTATGTTTCAAATCATGCATTCTAACATTCTTAGAGATATCTTTTTTAATTTAGTGTTAAGATACAAAGGGTTAAATAATTTTTATATTTTATGTGTATAATTTTTATATAGCAGTTATTCGATTTTCAAGGGTTTGATTTATTTCATACTTTTTACTTATGCTGAAAAATTTAAGAATTTTACCAAAATTTGATGGGTTTCACTCTTATATTTTACGTTTAATTTGTTCTATCTCAATTAAAAATCAGAGTGTTGTTCGGCTTCTTCCCTATGTACTTAAAGCTATATGGAACTTTATAATATTTCTTACTTCCCCATTTATTTCTGCACAAAATATGGTAAAATATTTTCAAATGGAAAATTTTTTACATTTAACATTTTTCAATGTTTAAATTTTTAAATTAAAACCATACTCTTGAATTTAAACTATGATACCGTTTTTAACAATCTCATATTTCATTTTACTACTTATTTTTATTTAAGAATACGTTTCCCATGATATTCTATGACTAATATCTCCGTATACACAGACACGCATATCTTCCCATTTCTCTCTTTCTCTCTCTCTATCTACCTATATATATACACACATATATATATATATATATATATATATATATATATATATATATATATATATATATATATATATATATATATATATATATATGTATATATATATATATATATATATATATATATATATATATATATATATATATATATATATATATATATATATATATATATATATATATATATATATATATATATATATATATATATATATATATATATATATATATATATATATATATATATATATATATATATATATATATATATATATATATATATATATATATATATATATATATATATATATATATATATATATATATATATATATATATATATATATATATATATATATTATATATATTTATATATATATATATATATATATATATATATACATATATATAAAATATATATATATATATATATATATATATATGTATATATATATATATATATATATATATATACATATACATACATACATACATATATATATATATATGCATACATATATATTCATACATATATGTATATATATTTATTTAATTAATATATACATATGTATATATATACATATATATATATATATATATATATATAGTATATATATATATTATATATATATATATATATATATATATATATATATATATATATATATATATATATATATATATAATATATATATATATTAATATATATATATTTCATAAAGAAATAGTATGTGATGCTAACATTTTAAATTTTCTTTTTTATGTTTGTATACTCATATAACGAGTTTTAGTATGAAATGTAAGGAAATACGCTAAGCGGTATCTGCGTTCATTTAGTCTTTTTTTTTTTTTAAGTTTATGAATGTAATATTTGAAAATCTTTTACATATATTTGCATACATTTGCATATGTTGTATTCGATTACATCTCAAGATTTGAATATCATAATCTCATCACTCATTTCTTACTACAAAAAGCTC
Organism: Pardosa pseudoannulata; assembly: GCA_032207245.1. Classification (NCBI taxonomy): domain Eukaryota; kingdom Metazoa; phylum Arthropoda; class Arachnida; order Araneae; family Lycosidae; genus Pardosa; species Pardosa pseudoannulata. The sequence continues at coordinate 129,474,410 of CM063502.1, read as the reverse complement.
TTTCAAAACAAATTATATGCTTATATAAAACTTTTAATAAACAATAGCAATATGAAATATGTGCAGAATAATAATTTTAGCAATTTATTCTATCAAAATCGGAGTTACTTCTGCATATATTTAAATCTCCCAGTATCTTAGCTTAGTCTTTTTAGCGTTAATTTCCTGGAGCTAATTTCAGGAAACAAAATATCATGAAGAAAACGAATCCAAGTTTTGCACAATAATTTCACGGTTTATGCTCCGAGCTCCTATCTGGCATAGTTTCTACAGGGAAAAAGTCTTCCCGGCACGAGTCCTGTAAGGTCAAAACAGAAAAACGAGTTCCCCTGCCTCATTACAGCCGCATTAATGCATCTAAACCTTGACCAACTCGTCTCTTCACTCTTTTTCACTAAGTCGATGTCAGATTTCGATTCAGGTGTTTTGGATTTGCAATGTTAGTGGGGGAATCTGCCGGTAAGTAACTTTATTTTCGTATGTCAACGATTACGTTTGAGATGACGGGAATGTAATACGATCCATTTATATATGTCATTATTTTGAAGGCAAAAGGAACTCACGAATCACTGCAAACGGTGAAAACAGCCCTAACTGCGTCATTTAAGAGCGCCTGAAGAGGGAGAAAATTGGAAATCCCAGTGATAAACTTATAAACTCTTGTCATTGGTATTATCAGTAACGCTTTATGGTAAATCTTAGGAAATAATTTAACTAGAGTTTAAAAAATTAAATTTCATTAAGAATATGTTTTTACTAACTTTTTTCCTTTATAATGACCGGTCTCATTAACCCCCTTGTAGGAAAAAAGTAGATCGTAGCGCTACAAACCAAACCAAAATTTTAAAACCAAAATGATAATAAAAGAGGACCTCCTGCATAAGGATTGAAAATGTCAAGCTTTGGCATGATCTTAAGTATGTCCATATTTACGTGACTGGAGATTGTAGCTTATTTATATAGTAGTTTATTCATGTTTATACAGACATAACCCCCATGCTGTTCGTGTGGAATGGTGGGACATTCTCACCGTTATATCCAAAATGAATGCACATTTATTATATCGCATATTAAAAAGGAAAACCAAAGAATCTAGCGGAGAATATTATCGTCGTATAGATAAGAGTGAAACATGTATTCAAAATGTGAAAAAAAATTATATATTACACTAAAGGTATTTATTCATTTATTTTTTACATCATTATGAGGGTCTGTGTAATTAAATAGGGTTAATTTGCAGGTGTATGAAATAATGTAAGAAATGTATATAATTATGTAAGCATAATCCAATGTGTGTATAAGGCATGAAATGATTCAATTTATAATATGTAATATATGCCATAATATATGAAATAATTTAATCAATAATGTACATAAAATGTAATATAGTATTATGCGGAATCTTCCTTTTTTATGAATAATGTAAGAATTATATGAATTACGTACGATTTTGCTGTGTTTTTGTACCAGGTGTGGTTACAGTGGATGGTTCTAACGGATATCCAGCCCACCTTGAATTCTAGCATCCATTAATCCTTCAGTGGGGGTGGATGTGGTGTCTGGTGTTCCTCCTTCACCTCTGCCCATAATATATAAAACTTATCTATTATATCGTAGAAGGCTCTTTTTTCTTACTGTAGTATCTCGTAACAAATAACATGTCATTTTCTTAGAAATTTTTATCATGACTCTATTAATGTTGGGTGACAGTGGAGTAACCGATAAAAGCTAGTTTTTAAAAACATAATCTGTCATTCGAAACTTATTGACGACACAAACATTTGCAGCCATTTGGATTTAGCTTTAATCAGCAGGTCTCAATCTGAATAGTCCTCTAGTAGTACAACATTAGCCTTCAGGCTGTCAGTTTACCAACAAACCATAATTCCAATATTAATACATTTTTTTATCACCTTTGTAAGAGTCAATATGTTTACTTATTTAACATATGAAATAAACAATACATGCAATCTACTGCGATGTTTTACAGCAAACCAGAATTAATTAAATTGTGAAAATACAGACTTTGAGGCCAATTAATAATCTTAAACAATAATCAGAAGTAGCAAATTATTATTGAATATATATATATATAAATGTATATATATATATATATGTATATATATATATATGTATATATAAATGTATATATATATGTATATATATATATATATATATATATATATGTATATATATATATATATGTATATATATATATATATATATATATATATATATATATATATATATATATATATATATATATATATATATATATATATATATATATATATATATATATATATATATATATATATATATATATATATATATATATATATTAAATGATTGTCACATTACATGCCAATAATGTTATAAAAATGTTCATAATTTAACAGAACAGAATAATTTTAGAAGATTGTTTTGAACAAAATATTGAAAAAATTATATATGAGATCTTAATAAATGCTTATTAAAATATTTATGCATTTTTCAATAAACAGACTTTTTAATTTGGTCTTAGAAACTTTAATAAAACTCTTATAAGTTTCAAAATATATTATAATCTCAGTGGTGAAATAAGTTAAAATTTCAATATGTTAAGAGCATAATAATATAATTAACTCAATCTTTACTGTCTCGAAGTGTACACATTTGTCTAAGATTTTAAATATAAAATCAATACTTAAGGTTTTTGTCCCCCCTCCCAAACTAAAGTATTAACTATGTTCCTGGCAAGATAATTAATATATATATATATATATATATATATATATATATATATATATATATATATATATATATATATATATATATATATATATATATATATATATATATATATATATATAGATATATATATATATATCTTAACCTTTTTTAATTTAAAAATATCATTTTTAAATAAATAAATGAATAAATCCAAAGTATAAGAGCATTTTAATAGAGATGTTAAGAAATGTTGCTAATTACACAAAATTAGACAATATTAGAATATTTTTCTTATTCATATATTAAGTACTTACTGACAATGATGAAAAATATATAATAATGAGCTTCCAGCTGTAGGAAGTAACTTTATAAATGTTGAAATTGTTTATGCTTAAGCACGCTCTATTTTGAATTTACGCCTTTAATTTTCTATTCTCTAGTTCCTGTTTACAATATATTTTCCTGCGATAATGCTTTTTCAATTATATATAAAGATACTAATGAGGAATATGCTTACGTCATAAAAACGAACGCAAATAAAATAGTTAGAGGAAAAATGCATGTTTGTTGTTAGGAAAATCCTCAATTATTTCTTAAAACGAATCCGTCTTTTGAAATGTTATGATTTATGTTAAATGTTTCATTTATTCGAGTTATAGTAAACACAACCATTCGGTTTGAGTTTGTGAGTATAAGACGATTTCACGCAGCAGGAAACATCTCAACTTATGACAATTCTGGGTTTAGTTTCAAACGGAAGGGTAATTTATTGTTTGCCTATTGGCTGTTGTTAACATGAAAATGAATGGGAAGGGCATTATAGTAGTTGTGACGTTGCGCGAAATTGCTCTATTGTGTACGACTTAATTTTTTCAAGCTATTGAGTTTTATTTTACTAAATAATATAGATGGATTCTATCAGCTATGCTCTATTTTCTTCTACCAGACATAATGCAGAAGTATTTAAAGGAGAGCTACAATCAATGCTGTTTCTGGTTAATTAGAATGGAATTAGAATGGAATTATAATGTCGAATGGGTGAATAAAACCAAAACACCCATGCCATCCAGGCAGCTACAGTTTTAGGAATTAGAACCCACAAACTCCGGTTATGAACACCCACATTGCACCTTATCATCCTACATTGGTCACTAAGAGGTGAATGATTTGAAGACTGATAGGGGAAAATATATGTAGGTGAAAATGGAGGACTTTTTATATTAAAAATAACAAGAGTGTGGCTTGCGTAGAGTCATATTTAGAAAAACCTTATATATTTAGACAATTCAAAGAACATGATGATATTTCATGCTAGCAGTATGCCGATACTCCTCTAGTTTAAATACATACTTACATTAGTACACATAGTTCATTACTTCGAGTTATAGTAAACACAACCGTTCGGTTTGAGTTTGTGAATATTGTGCAAAACTTTATTTTTCCCTGATATTGAGTTTTATTTTACTAAATCAGATAGATGGATTCTATTAGCCATGATATATTTTCTTCTACCAGACGGAATGTAAAAGTATTTAGGAGAGCTACAATCAATGCTGTTGCTGGTTAATTAGAATGGAATTAAAATGGAATTAGAATTGTTATATTAGAATGGAATTCCAATGTCGAATAGGTGAATAAAACCAAAACACCCATGACATCCAGGCAGCTACAGTTTTAGGCATTAGAACACACAAACTCTGGTTATGAACACCCACACTGCAAACTTATCAGCCTACATTCGTTACTAATAGGTAAATGATTTATCGACGATAGGAGAAAATATATGTAGGTGAAAATGGAGGATTTTTTAAATTAAAAATAACAAGAAAAGGGTTAATGTAGAGTCATATTTAGAAAAACCATATATATCTAGAAAATTCAAAGAGCATGATGATATTTTATGCAAGCACGATTCCGATACTCCTCTAGTTTAAATACATACTTATATCATTAAATCAAAATATCTTTTGGGTTAATATCCATTCAGATGTAGTGTTTTGTTGATAAAATATGTTCATATTATAGTAAATTAATCTAAAACAGTTCATTTAAACTATTTATAAAACTCTTCAACTAGTGTTAAAATATTTGTTTAACACTACAAGGGAAATTTTTCTTTAAAAAAATAAACGTTAGAAAAATTTGACAAAGTTGACCAAAACACTGGCATTTGTAATTGGAAAGAGCATTCAGCATTTTGATTCTGTAATAAGTCACTTAGAAGCCAATGAGTCACGTTTAGAACAAACATTTAAGAGAATGAATATTTTAAGTACATTGATATTGTTAAATCTTGGCTTTATTAAAAATTTTGATATTAAACAATCATAATTATTGTTAAAGCAACAAATAAACTATTTATTAAATAAAAGCTATTATTTATTACGTTTAAATTTAAAAAAATCAGAACATATAAAAAATGGAATTAACCGAGTTGGATTTAGATAAACTCATAATTCCTACACTCAAGAGATACAACATTAAATTACTCATTCAAAGCTACATTTATGTATTGTTTATATATATACACTCAAGAGCCAAAACATTATGACCACCTGTCAATAACGAGTTGTCCCACCTTTGGCACGCAACACAGCTTCAACCTGCCTTCGCATGGATGCCACAAGTCCTTGGTAGATGGCTGGAGACAGATTGTACCACATGTTTAAGCAACGGTTACGCAAATCCGAGATATTGCGAATTGGTGGTCTTTGAACTCTGAGCTGGCGTCCCATGACATCCCAAATGTGTTTTATAGGATTGAGATTCGGTGAGTTAGGCAGCCAGGACATTAACTGGAATTCAGCATCATGTTCCTGGAATCACTCCAACACAATTTTAGCCTTGTGACACTGGAACCGTCACAAGGCTGTCCTATCCTGTTGGAACATTCCATTTCCAGCTGGAAACAGAGAGGCCATGTAAGGGTGGAACTGGTCATCAATACCCTGTAGCATTCATGGTCTGCTCTACCACAACCACGGGTCCAGAGACGCCCAAGAGGACCTCCACCAAAGCACAATACCGTCACCACCGGCCTCTCCCACTGATCCATGGACTAGTCGCGATGTTCCCGGGCCCAACGTAGGCGCAGTTGGCGATGACGCTTGTTCAGCAAAGGCACACGAGTGGGACGTTTGCTGCGTAGCCCCATATCCAACAGTGTCCGCTGAACAGTGTTCTCCGATATTATTCTACTTGGCCCTGCATTGTATTGGGTGGTCAGCTGAGCCACCGTCTGTCTCCGGTTTTGCTTCACCATGCGAGACAGTGACCTACGACCTTTTTCTTTGATAGCGTGTGGAAGTGCAACACCATGTCGTCTACTGCTGGTTTCACCGTCATTCATCCACTTTGCATAAGTACTAACAACTGTAGATAGCGAACAACCCACGTGTCTTGCAGTTTTGGAAATACTTGTTCTGATCCTTCGATCCATTACAATCTGCCCTCTATCAAAATCGTTAGTTCAGCAGCCTTTCCCATTACACACAGAAGTAAGTGAAAGAATGATTCTTCAGACTCATCAGCAGCAGTTACCACTTCCGCCTGATCACGTGCCTTCCACGTCATCCAGGCGAGTTCATTGTAAAATATAGGGGTGGTCATAATGTTTTAGCTCTTGAGTGTATATGCTAGGTAGAAACTATATTTAATTAATCTATAGAGTTTCCCTTACGAAGGTAATACCATGATAGAGTATTTTCGCACATCTTTATCAACTGCAGAACGATGGCCGAATGGGTTGGGCAGTCATCTTCTATGCCAGTGTGGGTTGATTCGAATATCACTGCCAAGGATGTTTGTAACCGTTCGAAATTGTCCGTAAGCAGTAGGTCTTGGTTTCATTAGGCTTTGTCTAACAAAATATTAAACCGTGGCACGCCAAACCATTTTTATGCAGCATTTTTCAGGAAAACGGATAAAGTATTTAAATTCTCATTTATAAATATAGTTTGGTTTTACAACAATAGTAATTTCAGTAATGTATGTAAATTTTATATTTAAGTGATATAAACTATTAAAGACTAGAATAGATTAGAAACAGTGATAAAACAAATACTTAAAAGACTGTTATTATTTATATTAGAAAAAAAGACAATACTTTACGTATGAAAGTGAATCCATAATTGAGATTTCTGTGATTATTGTGTAATATTTTCTTGAAAAACACGGGAAGAAAAGCAACACTATGTATCAGTTTGAATACAAATTTTAAAAAATAATTATTAATGCATTCTTCAACTTTCTTTATGAATTATACATCTATTTTAAAGTCAACTTTGTGTTTACTGTTCGTGGAAGATTTAAAAAATGATATGCAAATTAAGGTGTATAAATTGATTCTTCAGATAACAACAAGTTGTACTGTGACTTATGGAATTAATTTTTTTCCAGTGTGGGTTTAGTAATAAATAAACAGATCGAACTTATAATTAGTTCACTAGCTAGTTAGCAATTTGGCTTGGAGATTCTATTTGTTGCTCGTGTGATATTTTAAAAGGAATTATGCATAGCAAAATATATTAATAACAATTTTTCACTGTCAGCTATACACTGAATATACTGGAGAGTAATTCCAGAGTTTATAAAAAGTGGATACTCATTTTTCGAATTGTTTCTACACTATTAGAATTTGATGCGAGGAAATTTGTGTATTTATTGTTCACTGGGTATTTAAAAAACATGCATAGTAAAATGAATGCAAAATATATTTTATTTTCCATGTTCTATTTGTAGAACATTAATGTAAATTGGGATGAGGCGATTTAGATCAGTTACATAATTGATTCATTCATACAAGAAGTAAAATGCTCGGGATCTAAATCTGACCTCATCACATCTTTGTAAAACGAAAGAGGACCATAAAATTATATTCTACGGATATTGTTGTCTTGTACGGTGGTCTCGGGTGGGGTTCTGATCCCAGTCCCAGATTAGAATTCCGTCTCCGTACTTGACATTAAATAAGAATGTACCTTTGTGGAGTTATTTATGAGTCCCTAAGGGACAGTGCCCAATTAGAAGGGGTAAGGTTTTCCACGTTGGCGGTCTCAAGGCGGGGTTTAAGCAGACCAATTAGATTCTTACAACTATTCCGATTGGACGATAAGAAGGAAGAGGGGACAAGGATGAAATTAATAAAATAAAAAAAAAGTTAGAAGGTGTTTGATAGTCGAGACGATGAGAGAGTCCGACAGAAGGTGTTCGATAGTCGAGACGAGGAGAAAGTCCGACGGAAGGTGTTCGGAGGTCCGACAGAAGGTGTTCGATAGTCGAGACGAGGAGAAAGTCCGACAGA
>CM063502.1:129453896-129461396 GCA_032207245.1 Pardosa pseudoannulata | reverse complement strand
CTGCTCTCAAGTTTTCCCCATTTTCTCGAGGAAACTGGTAGAGCAGAAACAGTTTTTTTTTTTGTTGGAACTTTGCTGACACTAAGCGATTCATACCACCCTTGCTACGATGTTGTTGCTGGCTTTCGTAGGTGAAGATGTTCTGTTATTAAACATGAAAAAGCATAATAGCTGGCATCTCCTCGTTCACCATAAACACATTTGTCCGTGTTAGAGAGGTGAAAACGATGGAGGTATGCTGTGAATGGACCATGATCTGCCAGAAAGGCCAAAGCATCGAGAAGATAAATTAAGATCAGTAGAATTTATCCCGTTTATTATAAAATACCCAATTTCACTCATTCACTTTTTTCGGTAAATACGAATATATTTTTCTATAGAAATTCTTATAGTTCATTAGCTAAATTATTATTTCTTCTTATAATGTATATTTGATCTACAGATAATAATCCACTAATGCATGAAGTGAAATGTTAATTCCTTCAGAAATAATCTTCAGTAGTATTTCTAAACCAAGAAGTAAAAAAACTATTCGGGTTTTCTATAATACCAGAATGATTTTCCTTATTATATTTTAATAATTAAAGTCACCAATTCAGCATAACTATTATTACGAAATTAAAAAATTCTGATGCATACACAGGAAATGTACATCAGAAACGTCAGAATTGTTAGTAATAGTGATTTAACAGTCGAGAAAAAAATTAAAAAAATAAAAATTTCATACTGAATAAAGGTAAAAAGATGTGGTTTGCACCAATTGGATAAAAATAGGTCCCCCCCCTTTTCTTTTCAAAAGTAAGAAAATGTTGGAAATAGTAAACTTGATGACAGAACAATGGCGATATAGTTCATTTTTGATTGACATGTAACTTACAAGTTCGAAGTTGATTTACAGTTCATTTACAAATGTTCGGTGCTCCTCCCGTCATCAAGCAGTGCAGCTGAGAGAAAAGAATGATTTTCAATTCCCGAGTAAAGCTTAGGTGTATTGGTGTTGTCCCCTTATCGTAAATGAATATTGTCCACGGATATGGGGCTACCACAATAAAAAGGCCATCAAATTCTGCGGCATTGTAATGACTAATGTAAATACATGCATGTGCCCCGCATAAAAAACTTTTCTACTAACTCACTAACTCGAAAGAACTTTTAGCTTAAAATTTCTCAATACGCTTGGTTTGGTTTGGAGCGCTACGGTCTACTATTTTGCTACACGAGGGAAAATGAGACTGACCTACTGTTCAAAGCAGATTTCGAATGGCTACGGACATCCATGCCTTAGTGGGATTCTAACCCACGAACACTGGTAATGAAGATCATCGCCCTAACCTTTTGGCTATCGTCCGGTTCTCAATACAATTGGTCAATGCAACATGTCAGGATCATTTACTATTTCCCCATACAGAGAATATAGCAATATATGCCCTCAATGCCGCTGTGTCAAATTCCTCATTCTTAATGTACAGTTAAACTAAGATGGACAGAAAATCTAGGCTTCGTTTACAGATTTGAATACCAATGTCTCATTCTAATATTCTATTAAATCTAATCCGATCGCAGAAAAGCGGCAACAATATCTTGAGATAAATAGACTATTTAATGTGTTTTTGTTTATATCACAAAAAAACCCAGTTTAATTTCCATTAGTATGGTGCCAACCCATCTTTTTATCTTTATTCGCTGCCGAATAATAAATTTTCTGATTTCTAGACAATCCTGTAGAAGGCCGTATCCAAATACTTATTTCGGAGTGAGAAAAGATTGTGCTAATATTTGCCTTCAATAGTTAAGTAAAACTGCAGTTGAAGTACTAACGAGTTTCTTAATAAGTTGATTTTACTATATTACATTATTAAGATTTAAAAATTAAAATTAATTTATTCAGGGATATTTTTTGATATATATATATATATATATATATATATATATATATATATATATATATATATATACAGTATATACGCACACACATATACCGGGTGATCAAAAAGTAAGTATAAACTTTAAAAATTCATAATAACCGGAAAAATAACCAAAATAAAAAACGGTTTGCAGGGTTAGTATCGCTAAGGCATGGGATTTTTTTTAAAACAGAAAAAAATAACTCAAAAATAGTCGACAGAGGGTGCTGATGTACACAAGTCAAAGAAAAAGAAACGCAAATACCAAACAAAATGCCTTCAAACTGTTTATTACAACAGTATGTGTTCCACATACACATGCACAAGAAAAGCAGCGTATATATATATATATATATATATATATATATATATATATATATATATATATATATATATATATATTTGGCAAAATATCGAATGATAAACGAAGAGTATTCAATATATTGTAAACTAGTAAATGCTTTATAGAGTGATAAACAGTATACATTTTCTCTCTCGTTAGATACCTTCAATTCTTCAACGAAGTCGAGAATAGCGTAACTTCAACACTTAAAATATTGTGATCCCATGCGTTAAGAAATACTGGAATTTCCCAGAATAATAGTTCTATGTCTGTAAAAATGTGTTATTGTCCTAAAACTTATAATAGATGTCTTGTTTAGAATCCAAATTACATCTCTCGATGTCACGTTTCAGTTTCAAGGTCTACCAGCACAGGATTTCCAATTCCAAATAAAAATTTCCTCTTTTGTAATACTCTTTTGTTCCTACCATTTCTCTGCTAAATACTTTAAAAATAAAATGACATTCATACTGTCTGAACCTATATACTTCATTTAACTGACGTGTCTATAGACTGTTATTAATTGGTAATTAATCACTAGTTAGCTGTGACTGACACCTGACACTAGATATTAATGCTGTAAGTGAATTAGAAATTACATTAATTGTAATTAATATCGCTAGGAACTAAGTAAATGCATCAAAATATTTTTCAAAGAAACGCCAAATGTAATATATTAAGAGTGCTTTTAGAACATCTGTAAATCTTCAGTGATGTTTTTGCTACATCTTATTCAAGAAAACATTTATAAATTAATAGTAATTTTTTATGCGTTTATTTCCCTAACATCAGTTTTTTTTCCTATATTAGCTTTTATTAACTACATAGCTGGGTTATACGTATGTTTTTAAGAAATACATTTTTCTTTGAAAATAGATTGTTAAAAGTTTACGTTTAGGATATCCCACGAAATTGAATTGCTATAGCAATAAATTTTATACAAATTATTAAGAATGCAGAGTAAATTTAAGAAGCACTTTCATACAAAATCCTCTCTATTTCCGAAGAATCTCTTGCACTTTAAAACTGCTGTATACATTATATATTTTTCGATGTTTGTATTATCTGCTTTAATTGTTCTTGATTTAAACTGCAAATATATTATAATTACTTCTCTTGTATTTTTGAGCACCAGTTTTAGGCTAGAAAGTTGTGCTGGGAAGAGACAAAGATGTAGCAATAAAGCTTCTTGCGAATTGCACGCGTATATTTTTTATAAACAAGATGCTGCTGCAATGTTAAAACAGCAGCAGCAGAACTACAGTCTTCGCCTCTATCCCATAAAAACCTTTCTTCTATGATTACTAACCTTTGAGGGAAGAGATTCTCATAGTAATGCAGATTCATGCCGATTCTTGAACTTGTAGTAGTCCAGCGTCTCTCTAGGTACATGATAGAAAAAATAAAAGAATTTTTATTACGCTATAGCCTAGTCTTCAGTGTTGTAAGTAAGTGCTTCTCCGCATGATTGCATAAAGGTTAAACATTGACAAAAAACCCTATAAAAATGGAATCTGGGCTATTTTGAAGTGGAAAACCGAAAGAATCTTTTGGTCGTTACATCCTACTACGTACCTAAATTATTTTCCTCAACTTTAATTCTACATCGGGATGAATAAAGATCATCAATCCAAAACTCCCTTTACAAAGGAATAAAATTCTCAATCTTCAAGTATTTTATATTTCATTGCGAACTAAACATATTGTCAAGACCATTATTACTGATCATCTTGCAATTGTCTTATCACGTATAAAAACCGATCAAAAACAATTCTCATGATAATTGGTTTACGCCCCTTGGGTGGTACATTTGAGGGTGTAAGGATGTTTCGGAATTGCTGTTTGAGAATTCGTATTTAACGGAATAATATAATTTTAGAGGACTTTCCTTATGACTAGTTATTTGAGTCTGGTTAGAAATTAATGGAAACCTAAGGGATGGATTGCGTAACCTTTCGCAATTGGCATTAAGCAGTATCTCTCGGTCACATTATCACTCGTGTACCATAAAATGTAGACCGTAGCATCCAAACCAAACCAAACCAAAATACCGTCCAGGAAGAAGACTTTTCAGCTTATATAGATGGGCGACAATTTACAATCAAATGTTATTGATACGATCTTGTTATTTATCATTTTACTGAAAGCTAGAAAAACATATCAAAAGATATCGTTAATACTTTGTATAAAGACTAAAGGTATTTTACATAAGCATAATGAATTTTAATGAATAGTATAAAAACTACTTAGTACTTTATTTCTAATAAAAAGATAATAGAAACAATTATTTTTATTCATATTGCATATTAATCGTTTTTACTGTATTACGTCTATTATCTATGCAAAAAATAATGATAAATTTATGAATTTATCAGAACGTTTATAAAAGTATCTTGTTTTGTAATTATGCCTTTAACACAACAGTCAAATGCCCTATAGTAAAAAAGTGTGTTTTAACGACATATCGAACTTCGGTTACTTCAAATATTTTCTCGATTCCCATTACTTCGAGATACGGAGAGTCGAATTTGTTATCTAACCAGTTTCTCTTTAGATGTGACGGGGGATGTTAGAGAGAATTTTTGTATATTTTTAACATAAAGTTTTGAAAATTTCTACACATTTAAGAAGCTTGTTTTTTGACATTTGACAGTTGTAGGACTGTAAACGCAGGCACATTAAGTACCTGCCTCTGTTGACTGGCCACATACACCCCGGAAGCATTCGACTGTTTTTTAATCGGTTTGTGAGTATTTAAAATGTTTCAGTTAATCCTCTCAAATGTTTCTCGATTGCTGTGACAACGGGATATCGAGAGTTAACAGTAATTGGTTTCCTATATGCAAAGGGAGAATAATCTAGAAGACAGAAAAGTCATTTTACAGCGTATTTGGAAACAACGATGCTTTCGCCTCATAAATTAATCCAGAGTTTATGGCAATGAGAGTTTGTATTAAAATTTCTCTCTTAAGGTGACTGTGGATTCTTCAAGATGTTTGTGCTAATTATTAACTTATGCTTTTGAAATTTTCTACACATATACGATGCGTGTACCGTTTTGAAATTCAGCAGTAGCAGTGTTATGGAAGCTGGACTACACAGACACATTTAGTACCCGCCTATGTTGAATAACCACCGTCCCCATTCCTGAATAATTTGACTTTTTCTAAAACAGTTTGTGGGTATTTAGAAGGCTTTAGTTAGTTGAAAATCCTACTGACAGTGAAACATGTTGGGCCACTCGTCTCTTTAATGCAAAAGATGTAAAGGAAGTTGAAACTGTTTGGCAGACCATTTCAGTATTTGGAGAAAATATTATTTAAGTAATGTTTAAAAAGACTGTTAGAGCATTTAAAGATGGCCGTACTAATGTGCAAGATGGAGAACGAAGTACGCATTTCCTGTAATTACTAAAGACTTAGTGCAGGAAGGAGATGGAGGCTTTCTAGAGAACAAATGCTTTTTGATTTCATCTTTATTGCGTTTTCTCAAACTAAAGATGTTTTTTTATGGAATTGTAGAACAACACTTAAATTGTCATAAGTTTGTCTCACTATATTAACCAAAAATTTTGGCTGAGAGGATTAATACCAAACGTTTAGCCAGTGCGTAGTCAAGCATCAGATTTTTAGGAGAATGGAATTCAAAACCTGGTTCTAAGATAAGTGCTTTGATATCGGAGAAATATATGTTAAAAAGTAGATTAAACTAAAGTCTTACATGTAAAAATAAAATTCATAACATTACATTTGTGGGGTTTTATTATCCAAACGGTACATTCTTAAAAAAGATGCAAGATTCATTAAAAAATAACTAAGTTTATGTCATAAAGTTTGTTTTGATATTCGGATAACTTTTTAAAAGTTAGTTTTAGATATTTTTGTTAAATTTTAAAATTCTCCTTGAGACTTAATGTTTCATAGATGCCTACAAAATTTTTTATTCATATTTAAATATTACTTAAATAACTATCATATATTTTTAAAGAAAAGTCCGTATTTTTTATAAAAATGTAATGCACAGATATAAAGACATTTCCTGTAAATAAACTATTAAATCAATGAACAAAATAATACCAAAATATGCTCAAATATATATTTAAGTAATAATTAAGTGGAAACATTTGAAGAAAATATTAAGAATTAAACGCAAGCAATATTTTAAAAATTATTAAAGCAATTTATAAAATTCGAAAATAGTAATAAAAATGAATATTTGATTTGCAAAGAATTTTCATGTTATTGATTTAGGTATATTTTAATTTAAGTAGCATGCCACTAAAGTTAATAATTTACAAAAACTCTCTAAACATTCATCATCTCCTAAATATCTTAGTAGTCATTCGAGTGATCATCCCTAAACGCCTTGTAAAATTTGACGAAGAGGTAGCGCTGAAGTACTTCCCCGTAATTATTATTATTATAATTATAAGCTTAAAGATTATTGTTGTATTCGAAAAAAATAAGTATTTACTTTTGCTTTGTTTAATTAATATCTGAGTGTAACAACAGAAAAAACACTTTATTGGACTTATCAACAACAGTATTTGCATATCTTTCCAGACTTTAATGTTTAAAACGTTCGCCGCGCATATCGCATCATGCATGCGCGGAACTGGTATATAAAAGCTACCAGTATGGTGGCCATGTATTCCGTTCGTGACTGCTGCGACATGTACCTGATGTACGGCCGATGTAATGGAAATGCCTTAAGAACTGTTAGGGAGTATGCCCGTGCATATACTGCTGTTAATATGTTCAATAAAGTGTTTTTTCTTGCACGGATATGACGTCATACTTTGTTTTTCGTATTTTTCTCGTAAACTATGGATCGTACAGGAACGCTTCTTTAAGCAGTTTTTATGTACTCTTAACGATGAATCTAGCTGTGCATAGTTTATGTGTTCGTATTGGGATACCCTGTATATATATATATATATATATATATATATATATATAAACAATACATAAATGTAGCTTTACATGAGTCATTTAATATTATTATGTAGTTTTTCCTAGACATAGGGGTACCTGTTGTATCTAGACCTATATGTACTTCGAACATGTGATATTTTCAGCGGTATCTGAAGTATTTTTTTCTGAAAAATTAGGTTTTATTTTTTTAACCTAAGCTTTTATATAATTTTTAAGCGGTGATATGATATATGAAGCTCCCGGTTTATCTCTAGTTTCTAAATGTCTATCAAATATTCATCAGAAACCGCTGAAGGGTAAAAAAACTGAAAGTAAAAAT
>CM063502.1:129413896-129448896 GCA_032207245.1 Pardosa pseudoannulata | reverse complement strand
TAATTTGAGAGAGTCATACAATACATTTTATCCTTCCTCAGTATGCTATATAAATGCTATAAAAATTTATTTAAAATTTATTCCTTTCTGAAACAAAGTCCCACTAATAGAACGCATGTTCAATTATCACTAAATCACAAATACATTTGTTTTTAAGATAAAAATTTCATCAAACATTAGCTAAAGTCATGTTCTTGAAGTCAATATATTTAAATAATATTAAAAATCATTTATAATATTAAATATCAGAGTAAACAAAAGTAACTTTTTTGTTGAATGCGCTTTGAAAATTAGACATCTGAAATGAGCATTTTCAGTTATGTATAGGCAGCTTTTAGGAAAAGCATAAAATACATGTTTTAATACAAGTTATTTTGATAAAACTCAGTTATCTAGTGAAAAGTTTTGTAAAACTTTTGAACAAAATTGCTAAAATCAATTATTAATGTTAAAATTAATCTACTTCGAAATGAAAAATCTTCTAATTATATCATTAAAATATATTTTATAAGCATTTTGCTTGAACAAAGTGGGGGAGATGGGATGAGTTTTTCCGGACACGAAATGAATTATCTGATAAATAAATATTGTATTATCTCGTTTTAAGTATTTGTCCCGTTCGAATGGCCCATTTCTCTTAATGTATGAGAACTGAAAATCTATTCTCTCATACGGACTATTGTATTCTAAAATTGGATATTTTCAAATAATCATATTATTTATGTGAGTTAATTTGAGAGAGTTATACAATACATTTTATCCTTTCTCAGTATGCTATATAAATGCTATAAAAATTTATTTAAAATTTATTCCTTTCCGGACCAAAGTTCCACTAATAGAACGCATGTTCAATTATCACTAAATCGCAAATACATTTGTTTTTAAGATAAAAACTTCATCAAACATTAGCTAAAGTAATATTCTTAAAGTCAATATTTTTAAATAATATTAAAAATCATTTATAATATTAAAAAATAGAGTAAACGAAAGTAACTTTTCTGTTGAATGAGCTTTGGAAAATAGTCATCTGAAATGATCATTTTCAGTTATGTATAGGCAACGTTTACGAAAAGCATAAAATACATGTTTTAATACAAGTTATGTTAATAAAACTCAGTTATCTAGTGAAAAGTTTTGTAAAACTTTTGAACAAAATTGCTAAAATCAATTATTAATGTTAAAATTAATCTGCTTCGAAATGAAAAATCTTTTAATTATATCATTAAAATGTAGTTTATGGGCATTTTGCTTGAACAAAGTTGGGGAGATGGGATGAGTTTTTCCGGACACGAAATGAATTATCTGATAAATAAATATTGTATTATCTCGTTTTAGGTATTTGTCCCGTTCGAATGGGCCATTTCTCTTAATGTATGAGAACTGAAAATCTATTCTCTCATACGGACAATTGTATTCTAAAATTGGATTTTTTTCAAATAATCATATTATTTATGTGAATTAATTTGAGAGAGTCATACAATACATTTTATCCTTCCTCAGTATGCTATATAAATGCTATACAAATTTATTTAAAATTTATTCTTTTGAGAACCAAAGTCCCACTAATAGAACTCATGTTCAATTATCACTAAATCCCAAATACATTTGTTTTTAAGATAAAATCTTCATCAAACATTAGCTAAAATAATGTTCCTAAAGTCAATATTTTTAAATAATATTAAAAATCATTTATAATATTAAATATCAGAGTAAACAAAAGTAACTTTTTTGTTGAATGCGCTTTGAAAATTAGACATCTGAAATGAGCATTTTCAGTTATGTATAGGCAGCTTTTAGGAAAAGCATAAAATACATGTTTTAATACAAGTTATTTTGATAAAACTCAGTTATCTAGTGAAAAGTTTTGTAAAACTTTTGAACAAAATTGCTAAAATCAATTATTAATGTTAAAATTAATCTACTTCGAAATGAAAAATCTTTTAATTATATCATTAAAATATAGTTTATAGGTATTTTGCTTGAACAAAGTGGGGGAGATGGGATGAGTTTTTCCGGACACGGAATGAATTATCTGATAAATAAATATTGTATTATCACTTTTTAAGCATTTGTCCCGTTCGATTGGGGCGTTTCTCCTAATGTATGAGAACTGAAAATCTATTTTTCCATACGGAAAGCTATATGCTAAAATTGGATTTTTTTCAAATTATCATATTATTTATATGAATTAATTTGAGCGAGTTATGCAATAAATTTTAACTTTTCTCAGTATGTTAGACTGAAATATGTTGTAGTGTAAAAGCATTATGTGTTTTAACCTTCCTCAACAACTCCAAATTTAAAATTATTTACTCCTATCTTAAAATACGTCATTTGAAACATCTAATGAATAATTTTAAAAATTAAAGCATAGAAAATAAAATTTACTGACCAAAAAGTGCATTTTTTAAATACAAAATAAAATGTTTTTTCTAATAAACATTGCAAATTATGTATTTTGTATAAAAATAATTTTTTCATAAAGAATTTGAAACTACCTTTGTAATATAGCTGGTTCTGCATCTTTTATTAATTAACAAATCAAAAGTTTATTTCAGTAATTATCATGTGCATTTGATCAAACGATAAATAAAACTTTGGTACAAAACCTATATTTAGAAACGCCATTTGATACGGATTCTCTCAGCAAAGGATTTTGAACACTGAATTAATTACTGTGTTGCAAGGTATCAACAATCCACAAAGCAGGCTATAAAAATCATTGTGGAACATTGATTTTCGTGCACTTTTCAGATTAGTAACACATGAGATAAAAAAGGATTGAGAATCCTAGAAATTATCGACAGATCTTTCAAATTTATACACACACACACACACACACACACACACACATATATATATATATATATATATAGATAGATAGATAGATAGATATACTTGTATGTATATATACACACACGTATATATATATATAATATATATATATATATATATATATATATATATATATATATATATATATATATATATATATATATAGATAGATAGATAGATAGATAGATAGATATACTAGTATGTATATATACACACACGTATATATATATATATGTATGTATATATATATGTATATATATATATATATATGTATATATATATATATGTATATATATATGTATATATGTATATATGTATATATATATGTATATATATATATATATATATATATATAAGATGTTGGGTTATAAAAACTCGTACTTAGTTGAAACCCAACTCGTAATTTAAATTTTCAACTATGAAATTTGAAATAATAAATTACGGAATACAGATATTTCTTGAAAATATTTATTTAAATATTATAATTGAAATATTTATTAGAAAGCATTTTGATGAAGCATTTTCAAAAGGTGGTGGTGTTGAAATACACTGACTTGCTTTAATAACTTTAATAGTTTTAATAGATGTGAATCTAAGTCATTAATGTATTTACATCTTAATGTAATCCATTGACTTAAGAAAGAGTAGCCAGCATACGTATCCTAGAATAAAGAAAAATACTGACGTGATTTTTTACTCTCGCTTCTTCTTGACCAGCAAACCCGGTCAAGTAAATACACTCATGTCCATAAATTAAGGATAATGAAGTTCAGGCAATGAAAGAGACAAAAGCAAAACAAATTTGACTTATTTGTAAAGTCTATTTATTAAACAAAAGGTAAAGAGCAAAAAAGATGCTATATGTTTGACATAATTAATAAAAATTGCGATTTTTACTCAATGGAGAAAATTTCAAAAAAGAACCTATTTACAGAAAACAGTATAACATGGTTAGTATGATGGTTAATACGGAGTATGTCTCCCGGACGATGCAATACAGGTGTTAGAACGCCTATATATATATATATATATATATATATATATATATATATATATATATATATGTGTGTGTGTGTGTGTGTGTACTGTTTGTTATTTGTGCATAATTTTTAACGTTAAAGGATTTGAAGCGATTTCTTTTATAATGAAAACTTACTTATTCTTTTCACTTTTAACGATAAGTTGTGTTAAATACAAGTCATTTTAATAAAACACAATAGTCTCGAGAAACATTTTGTAAAGTTTAATGAATAGAGAAATGATAAAATTTTATGTACTATTAATAGAACATCAGAACCAAAAGTGTTGATGATTTGTTCAGATTCCTCTAACTGCTCTAAGTAGATGCGAAATGTAACAGGAAATTGTAGGCAGTACTTGCAAAGAAAGACAACGTTTATAGGAGATTTACTTTCTAGCAAGAAAGAGATTATTATTATGAAATTTCGATAAAATCACGATGTTTCAAGACTATTGTTCATAGTCTTTGAAAGAATTTATTATTACAACAATTGAACTGCTGAAAGAGTCCGTCTTCCCCTTTCGTAAGCCTGAATTTTGAAAGACAAAAGAAACATTTTAATGTTCATTTTGGTCCCCTCTCTTTTAAAATCAAGATTTCCTCTTTAAAATCAGAATACACCTAATGTGAATGAAAGATGATAAGTATGCGTGTATGAATTTCTACATTTTTGGTCTGTCGTCAACACTTAACCTGCCAGATGACATAGTGGTTTTCTAAATCATCGGCAATATTGTAGGTTCTGTGTTGAAAATACGCACAATACTAGAACAGCATTTGAAGAAGGATTAGTAGATCTTTCATTTCCATTGGTTTGGTTTGGAGCTCTATGTTACACGAGGGCGGTTTTGAATCCCCTATATAATAATAGCCTAAATTATCTGTCCGTGTGTCCTCGAATTTATGAAGCGGTTGGACCTGGAATGGATAGGGACATCCGTATTGTATTCTTGATGAGTTAGGATTAACAAAATTCAAAGCAAGTGTTTAAAACGTTCACAATCCACTTCTTATCCCCTTTTCGAGCGTTTAATGCCATTATTTCAAGCTCTATTTTCCCCGGTTAAGAACAGGCGATTAAATTTATCAATTTATCCCCTATATAATAATAGCCTAAATTGTCTGTCCGTCAATTTATGAAGCGGTTGTACCTGGAATGGATACAGGAATCCATATTGGATTTTTTATGACTTAGGGTTAGCAAAATTCACAGCGAGTTCGAAATCCACCCCATCACTTCTTTTTGAACTTTTAATGGTATTATTTCAAGCCTTATTCTCCCCTGATAAGAGTAGGAGCTTAAATTTATCGTTTTGGATATCATTTATATATACCACCAAATAATCACTGTCAATATTAAAGCCTCTGCTATCCATTCTATCACGTCCGAGACCCTCATATACTCTTATTAGTTTCTTCACTATGTGTAGGCATGGCACTCGCAGTAGAGTGTCTGCTCATTTGATTGCCGTACTTCTCGGTTTAACGGTTCTGTCCCCGACGATGCCAAATTTTTCTAAATGTCTAATTAATTTAATGTATTCTGCTTTTTTTTTAAAAAAAAATTCTTATTCCTAAAGTTGATTTATTATTTTTTTAAAATAAATTTTTACTATTTTTTCAACTTTTTATGATTTTTATTTTATTAAATTCACGTACTGTTCTACGGATGTCCCTGGCCACATAAACATTTCATGTTTTCTATCCTTAAACTTTCTTCTCGCCTATTTTTATGTGTCCTTTCACCTTTTAGCTGTTAATTTTTCTGCTCGCCTTCTTTTTTGTGTTTATTGAAAGAAATATCTGGATTAGAGGGTTCGGCCCATGCAATCCAGACCCATGCCTACCGGGGTGATAGTTTCATTCCTTTACTTCCATTAATTACTATGGCAAAAAAAAACAAAAAAAAAAAACAAAAAAAAAAAAAACTGAGGAACTTAACGATAATTTCGATGTAGCTAAAAAAAACTTTGAATTATCTTTCTAAATGAATTCCATGTGATTCTAAACTGCATTCACAGTATCAAGAGACTTAAGGAGTATGAAGATAAATTTTTAAGCATGTACCTGATAATTTTCAGGTAAAAAACAAATCATTTTTTTACCTGCCTCATAGAATACTTTACAATTCTAGAAAATGAAAAATTTACTAATTCCGTCATATGACGGGCTATATACTAGTCACATAATAAATCTGTAAAAATAACATTTTTTTCCTAGCATTATGACGTCATTCCTTTAACCATCTCGTTTAATCATTTCTTATTTAAAATTATTTAAATATCTCCTGCATTATCTTCATACGTTTTATCACTGAACTTAGATATTGCGTAAATAATTTTCTTTTCTATTTGGCTTAAATAATAGATTAGGTACATATGTGATAATTTTAAATTGAATCAACGATTACCTTTTGTTGCAGTGAACATTTTATCACCTGTATTAACAACAAGTTCTTTTCATAAAAGTCTAGGACTCTATTTTACTGAATAATAAATATCTAGTGTTTAAGTTATATATCTTTGGAAATTAAGAAGTTTGTTCGTTTGAAGGTTTGTTTTTTATACATAACCACACGGTTTGACTAAATGAATTCAATGTGATTCTAAACTGCATTCACAGTATTGTTAGACTAGAGGAGTATGAAGATAAACAAATTATTGAGCGTGTACCAGATAATTCTCAGCCAAAAAACAAACCGTTTTTTGACCTGCCTTATAGGGTACTTTACAATACTGAAAAATTAAAAACTTTATTAATCTCGTCATATGATGGGCTATATGCTAATGTAAAATATTGTGTACGCTAAAGTTTTTCTATGCTTTGCCTTGTAAAACAGAGGATAAAATAAAAATTATTATACTTTTTTCCTTAAAGCAGAGGTGGGCAAAAGCGGACCCGCGGGCCAGATCCGGCTCTTTTGCTTACTTTATCCGGCACGTTGAAAACTCCTGCATGCAATTTTTTTAATCTCTAATATGCGATTTTGTTGAAATCAACAGTATTTGTATGCTTAGTGTAAATATAAATAAGGAAAATATATAGATAGGGAGTATTGTAATTTGAACAGCTGTAACCATATCCCTACTTTATGCAACATACATACTCTCATAAAGCGTGTGGTCGGCTCACTACATAGAATTGTACGTGCACGCTTCTCACTCTTCGAGGGACGACAGACCGCAGCAAGCGTACTGTTTATTTTGATTTAGCACTAGTCGCATACTCGTCATTTTTTTAGACTAATGTTTGTTATTTTGCAAATATAATAACAAACAGTATAACATGGTTAGTATGATGGTTAATACGGAGTATGTCTCCCGGACGATGCAATACAAGCGTTACAACGCCTACGCATGCTGAGTATCAGATTATCAATCTGATCTTGGGGAAAATTACATCACTCATCAAGCAATGCCCTCCGAAGTTCCGATAGACAGTTGGGAGGGGGTTGACAGGCTGCAATTCTTCGGCCAAGCACGTCCCACACATGCTCTATTGGATTCAAGTTCGGTGAGTATGCTGGCCAATCCATACGGGTGATATCCTCCGATTGAAGGCATTCGTCTACAATGTTTGCACGGTGAGGTCGGGCGTTGTCATCCATATACAGAAATTCAGGACCCATGGAGCCCCGAAACAAACGTACATGTTGTTCCAGAATGACATCCCGATAGATGTGGCCTGTCATCGTTACACTCTGAACATGCAGGTCAGTTCTGGAACCAAGAATAATTCCCGCTCTTTTGCTTACTTTATCCGGCCCGTTGAAAACTCCTGCATGCAATTTTTTTAATCTCTAATATGCAATTTTGTTGAAATCAACAGTATTTGTATTCGTAGTGTAAATATAAATAAGGAAAAATGTATAAATAGAGAGTATTATAATTTGAGCAGCTGTAACCATATCCCTACTTTATGCAACATACATACTCTCATAAAGCGTGTGGTCGGCTCACTACATAGAATTGAACGTGCACGCTTCTCACTCTTCGAGGGACGACAGACCGCAGCAAGAGTACTGTTTATTTTGATTTAGCACTAGTCGCATACTCGTGATTTCTTTTGAGACTAATGTTTGTTATTTTGCAAATATAATAATAAATTGAAAATGTGGACTTTTTGCAGGTAAAATTTTAAAACATTGGTTTTATTTTATTGTAATAATTAAATTATTTATTTGTAGGCCTTTGTAAAATGAGTCAATCTAAAAAAAGAAAAGTGGATTTGGAGTGCTGAAATGTCAATGAAGCATGGACGGCAAAATACATTTTTATAAACATTGATAAGAAAGCAATTTGTTTAGTTTGCCAGAAAACAATTGTTGTTTTCAAGGAATACAATTTAAGCAGGCATTTTAAATCAAATAATATCAAAGAAGAAATAATATCAAATGAACTTTCCAGATTTCACGTTTCGCATTAACTAAAACTATTCTATTTTAACATTTGATGTTTTTCTTTTCTTTTTATAGTTTATTTACTATTATATTTATAAAATGTAATATATAAATGCAATAACTATGATCAAAATAAAATAATTTGTATCGTTAAGCTATAAATAAATATCAAAATAAAATCTTTTATTATTTGATTTATTTAATGACCATTAATTTAATATAATGGATCATATTTCTTTAAAAATTACGTGACATATTTTACTAGGAACTAATTGTTCGCATATACACCTAAGTAAGACAATTTATTATTACTATTATCTTTTATTAACTGTCAAATTTATCAGCCCAAATGATTTAAAGTGACACTTATAGTGTTTTTGTCAAAAATATTTCTTGGGCAGGGAAAAAACTCCACCCAAACCATTCCCATAGTCCTCTGACCCGGGAGACATTTTGAAAATTTCATTTTGGCCCGCGCTTAAAAGTATTTGCCCACCCCTGTCTAGTAAATTGCGTATTTTTCATGAAAGGTATAAATCTCAGATAATAGTGTCAAAAATATTCGTAGAGAAAATCAACCTTATTTTTTTAATTAGGATAACTTCCAGTTGAGCTAAATAGAACTGAAATTTAAATATTTTTCTTTCGCTGAATTGCCGAAAAATACCCCAGACTGAAAAGCAAAATTACTTCTATAACATCGTGCATCCGGCAAAAAACAAAATTTTTACAGTATGCTAATGAGCCGGGATAGCTCAGTCAGCAAAGGCAAGGATCTGGTAACTTGCACGTTCGGGGCTCGTGCAGGCTAAAGATTCACCGTGTTCATTAAAGGCCGTTGGTGCTGGTAAAATATGCCCTCCAAGTTTTCGAACGATAACCTCTGTTTGAGGTAGGCTGAACAAGGCGGTTCTATCCTTTTTCCTTGCTTCTAAATTACGAAGATCCACTTTGTATGTTTGTGTTTTCCAGAGGGTAATGACAATTATTATATTGTGCCTCTATAATAAAAATGGCAACGGATTCGGGGGCATTATATGGGTGTATGTCTAAATAGTGAAGTATCCTCATATTAACACATTGTGTGTGGGTACATTTCGCAGCGGAATTGTACCGGGAGCGGGCGTTTTGCGAGTAAATTTAGTTATTCAGCAAATCTCAATAGATCGAAAATTATTTAATTTTTTAATCAACTTTTCGTATTTTATATTGAAATAACAATATATAAATAAAATATAAAACAAATATATAAAAAAAATATATAAATAAAAATATATAAATGACAACCATAAGATTCTTGTAAACAAAAATTATTTTTTTTAGTGGATAAATTTATAATAGTATCGTAAATATGAAAAATCAAATAGAAATAGTAGTATATAGTCTTAATTTTTTTTAATTATGTTATAAATAAACATTTTTACATTGTAAAAAAATAAAAAGAGCAATCATAAAACTAATAATGTAAAAACTAGTTTTTATTTGTCTAAATTTTTCCAGAATCTATGTAGTGGACAAGAACATTCGCTTCGTTTTCCTGTATATACCGTTATTTTTGTACCCACAAACAAACCATGTTCTTACACTAACCCGAACTAGTACGTGACCTGCGCTCATGTATCAATCGTCAGAAAACATACTAGTACGTGTCTCGCGCTCAAGTATTAATCGTCAGAAAACGTACTAGTACGTGTCCCATATACAATGTTTTAAAAAAAGAAACAAAAGAATTTGCTAATAATAGTCATTTTATCAAAGCAAATACTTCTCTTTTTATTTTATCAATGCTTGAAAGTATCAAGGAAAATTTTTAAGTAGCCATTCCATCTAAAATTTACCAACTTTTTATTTTATAGCATATAAAACAAATTTATTTAACATTTATTCCTTTCAGGACCAATGCCCCAATAATAGAACACATATTCAATTATCACTAAATCACATAAACAATTGTTTTTAAGGGAAAAAACTACATTAAACATTAGCTTAAGTAATGTTCTTAAAGTCAGTATTTTTGAATAATATTAAAAATCATTATATAATATTAAAAATCAGAGTAAACAAAAGTAACTTTTCTGTTGAATGCGCTTTTGAAAACAGTCATCTGAAATGAGCATTTTCAGTTATGTATAGGCAGCTTTTAGGAAAATCATAAAATACATGTTGTAATAAAAGTCATTTTGATAAAACACAGTTATCTAGTGAAAAGTTTTGTAAAAATTTTGAACAAAATTGTTAAAGTTAATTACTAGTGTTAAAATTAATGTGCTTCGAAATGAAAAATCTTTTAATTATATCATTAAAATATAGTTTATGGGCATTTTGCGCACGAAAACCTTGATATTTTCACTTTTACTATTTTTCTTTCTGCTTTTTCCTTTTATTACGATTTTTCACGAAAGCTTATGATAGAAATTAAGTTTTATAGTGAGGGCTAAAAGTCATCCTATAAATAAATATCTCTCTATCACTGTAGATAACATTATCAGCAATTAAAAATAAATTATCTAAAAATTTTAGAATTATCAGATGTTACTGACGAACTCTCAAATAAGAAAGTAAAAATAATGCTGTTTAAGAGTGAATTTGTTACTTCTTGTTATAGGATATCCATTTTAATAAACATAAAGTAAATATATGATGCATAATTTTACTGTTTTGCACTCTACTCACTTATATGGAGCACTCATAAACATAATAGCAAGGCTACAGACAGTGAGCTGGAGATTAGTCGAAATGTTATCTTACACATAGGCGGCTAGGACCAGCCCTATATATATGTATGTATGTGTGTGTCAGGTTTAAGAATGGGGGGTTCAGAATTAAGCTAGTTATAATTAAAAATAGTTAGAACTTATTAACGATAACGTAATACGAGAAAGACCCACCCTCGAGTGGAAATATACAGAGTAAAAAAGCTGACGCGGAAGTAGACATAGGAATTTGCTTTGGTAACAATGCCAAAAGAAACAGTTCTGAGCGGGAACTCGGGCTCATAACATCCTCCACGCTCGTCGGGGCAAATTATGAGAACAAAGGATTTCTAAATGATATAGCTATCGACAGAAGGATTACAATAAAGAAGTTTTTACATATGATATCAAATATGTCTCCTATGCCTTAACCACTCTTCTGTGTCATATATAAATAATATATCAAAATTATTATAACTAAAATATCTATGTAAACTTCTCCTTTTACACTTTCTCATTCTTTCATACCTATTTTCCCAGCCGTTTAATGTCAGATTTAAAGGAGTGCTTGCCGACTTAAATTCTTTTTACCCGTCTCCCAAACCTAAAGCTAGAATAAAAGCTAATTTTCTGTCCACTGGTGACAATTTTCCAGCTGTCCCTTGAGAATAGTTTCATTCCTGCAATGTCTAAACTGCTGCATATGTGTTTTTTAAGTTGACATAAATGATTAAAGTTCATTTCTGATGTTAATACCACTAAGTAATCTCTTGTTCTCTTGGGAAAAATTTTTTCGTAATTACTCGCTGTTGGGGAAAATTTCTGAGAGAAAGATGTAGTCGGGCACATTCGATGCAAACTTTTGTCTTGTAAAGAGGTTCACTTTTAGCGTCAGTAAAGTTAAGTTTCACAACTTTGTACATCGGAGTTTTTAAATGGAGCCACAACTGCAAATTATTTAGGTTCTCTCATTGCCCAGTAAGACAGGGAAATCTAAATAATAGAGGCTAAAATATTTTGTAATCTGCGAGGAGTAGAATTTTTTCCCGTAACATATTTATATATACATGTAACCACGGCAAAAATTAATCAGCCAGTTACAAAATATTAGACCCCCTATGTATTTACTTGCCCGGGCTTCCTGAACAAGGAGAAGCTTATGCAGCTAGACTAATTGGAATTGGTGCAGTCGGGCCACATTGAAGAGAAATCCGAGTACGACGACACGTGTTTCACAATCAAACACAGAAGACAGAATGAACATCGAAACACGTACTGGAACAGTGTTAGATCCCAGAGCGGGACGCTGAGACGAATTCCCAAGAGAAATTAGCTTAGTTGGTATTATTAACAAGAAAAGGGAGCTTAGATCATTGAAAAGAGAACTGGGAACAGCTGGAAAATATGGAGAAAGGACAGAAAATTTGCATTTATTGCAGAAAAAGTTTTGAGAAATGGAATTGAAGAATTAAGTCGAGGCTCTCCTTTAAGAAAGACATTTTGTGGCCGGGAAAATAGGTTTTAAGGAATTAGAATGGGAGAGAGGAGGATTTTTCGGAGATATTAAAGTGTAATAATTTTGATGTATTACATACATATATCAGAAACGTTAATTTGCGTCATGTGTTGAAACGTGCAAAGAGAAAAATAGTGTATATAACCTATATAAGTTAAAATTGCATCGTATGAGGTATTTTGACTTGGAAACATGGCGTTCGTCAACGGGTTAAATAAATAAATGAAAATAAAAATCGCTAAATGACAAAGACATGTAGTAATTTGGATATAGATCTGCCGAACAATTCTTTTAGAATGTAATGGAAAGAAAAGTTGCTTAACTGCTCTAAAATATAATTACATATACTATTTATAATATTCTAAATTATCATACAAAATTAAAAACAGATAGATCAAGAATAAAATAAATAGATTTGAAGGTCCACTGTCGCTTTAAGTGAATTGTTCAATCACACATCACAACTAAATATGCTTTAAACTGGATTCTAACATATAAAGCAGTCATAATATTTATTGTAATAATTAAATTAAAAAATAAAGAATTGGAAGAGTAAGATTAAGTTTTATAATGAGGGCTAAAAGTCATCCTATTAAGAAATATCTCTATCACTTTAGATAACATTATCTGCAATTAAAAATAAATTATCTAAAAATTTTAGAATTATCGGATGTTACTGACGAACTCTCAAATAAGAAAGCTGTTTAAGGGTGAATTTGCTACTTTTTGTTATAGGATATCCGTTTTAATAAATATAAAGTAAATATATCATGCATAATTTTACTATTTTACAGTCTATTACTAAGATGAATAACTAAGAAAATTAAAAATATATACTTACTGAGAAAGAAATTGTGACACTTATTTTTATTTTTCTTTCACAAAATTACTTACTTAGAAGGCAACAAATTTCGAAAATAGAATAGCATAATCTGAACTACCATTTTACAGTAGTAAATTAATTCTTTTAGCTTTTAAGCCCAGTTTGTTCAAAAATTTCGTCTGCATTTACAATCGTGTAAATTTGTCAAACTCTTGGGACCAGCTCTATTGTGAAAAATAGTGGAAAAAATTCTTTCAACACTTGCAGAGGAAACTAGTAATGTATAGAAATTGTAATAAGTTTAAAGCATTTTGCAACGCATGCGTTGAAAATACTTCGGTATGAGTCAGACTCCCCGACCCCCAATAAATATATCCTTGCTTAGCTTCATAACTTCTCAACAACAGATGATTCAGATGTTTTGGATTTAATCGATATGACGTTGATACAATAATTAATTATCAATTGGTGTTCTTTATTTCGTAAAACATATTTTTCCAATTTTTTATATTCTATTTTAGACGTTGCTACTTCTATGTTTTTTATGACTTTCAAATTTATAAGAGGTTAGTATTAAGGATAGAATTAAGTATTGTTAATTAAAACGTGACTAATGAGGAACATGTCTAAAAGTGCAGCTTTAATGAAGCTGCACTTTTCTTCTACATTTTCTAATAATGCAATTAAGCAAACGTAAAATCTGCGATAATAAAAAAAAAGAACTTTCGTAATCGTTTCTGTTTATTAAGCTGTTAAGTAATCTTAATAAAAGAAAAAGATATGTTACTGGTTTTAGTTTCTAGATTTTACAAGAATTGGAATTTTTTACTTGTATAACCCTTGTTTCTCGGTGATACTTTTCTAACAGCTGGAAGACGAAAGAATTAAAACTAATTTTGCATGTGAGTGCATATATAAGTAGACCTGTCTTTTGAAATTTTTTTTCCTAGTGAAAAGAATATTACTTCAAATTTTATTAACTGTTTAGGTTGGAAATATTTACATTAAAATGCTGTTGATACTGTTATGTAATCTTAGCGGAAACAGCAATTAAGTTATTAAAAGCTTGAGTTAGCAGGTGGCGTCATCTAGTAGTACTTTAAGAAATTTTTAAATTTATGCCGTACAGAATGCAGCGTCGTAGTTCTAGAAAACAAGCAAGGCAAACAAAGAAAATGTAGCGCCATCTATTAGACGGAATAAGATTTACAACTACTAGAGACAAAGTTTTAATGATATTAGTATTTATTTAAAGAAAATTAAAGAAAATTAGAATTTAAAATTCAATCCTTCAAAGATAAAGTGTTTACTGGCTTTAATCAGTTTTAGATTTTTCAGTAAAATCATTCTTGATTTTCAACGTGTCTTTGAGGAAACGTAAATTATTCCTGAAGAAACTATTAGTAATATATATAAAATGATGCATAAAATGATGCCCATGTAGTTTTCAAATTCATAAATATTGAACTTTCTTATTAAATAATTACTCTTTCGTAATTTAAAATTTAATTTATGTCTGAATTGTGCTAGTACGAACTGAGATGTTTTAAACAGACGAAAGCTTAAAGCTCTCAATTGACGCAAGACTTTTTTTTTTTTTCAGATTCCCTTATTATAACATAAACAGTGCTTGCAGTTACTTTATTAAGGAAAAATTTTACAGCTGAACTTTATATTTCAAATGTTAAACGTTTTTACTCAGTCTTCACAGTTTATATCTGGAATTAAATTAAAAAATAATTGAATAAGAGCATGAATTACTACTCCCAATGGGGCATAATAATAGTAACAGATGGTGAACTTAATTTGTTCTACATTAATAGTAACAGACGATGAACATAATTTTGTCCTTTAATTAAAGTAGCAAAAGAAAATAGATAGAGAGCACAACATATATTATCAAAAAGCTAACTTAAATTGAATAATAAATTTTCAAAAATTCTCTTTCTCTCTCTCTTTTTTTTAATCATTTTGAGAATTTAGATGTTTTCTGGATTTTGCAGTAATTTTGTTCTGCCTTTTAAATTTGTAACTGGATGTTCATTTGACAGAGAAAATTCTATACGATCTTATTCTTTTCTGCAAGAGATTGTTTGGTGCAGCATGCTAGGGGTGGACAACCCGGGTGCTGCTGTGAGTGAGAGAAGCATTTTTATTTTGATTGATATGCTAAAATACCGAATTACTCGAAATGTATACATACTGACTTTATCTTTTGCCATTTACTGTTCGTATTTGTACTATTTATATTTAAAAGCAAAAATTATTTATATTCCTTAATTCTATAGAAAACAATCACAAAAATGCGAAATGTCTAATTAAATAATCTGAAAATATATGTATTATATTCATATATTTTCTATTTAATGGGAGAACGGAAAGTCTCAGGATCCATTTTGTAAAGTTGATTTCAAAATATTTAAAGATTTCAGGTATGTGAAGGATTGGAATGTTATTATTTTCATCGTTTTTGTTTTTTAATTTATTTCATGGTGTTCAGTTGATTTTTGTTGTTATGCTGTTTCTCACCTGTTTGTATTTATCAACGTTTATCTCTTTACTAATAAATATTTATCGTGATTGGAGGGGATACGCAAAACTATCCCCTCCTATCCTGTTAGTTGGTGTCACAATACTTTATATTTTTTTTGTCAGGGGAGATAAAAGTCCTAGAGCTATCCATGCTGGTAATATTATTAGGGAGAAAGGATGTAGAATTTTTCATGCAATTTGAGTAATTTAAACTCAGTGAATAAAGTAAAAATATATATGAATAAATAATACTCTAAATGGTCGATTAATACTATCTTTACGCTAACTTAATTAAACGGATTTTTTTAGAAACAGTATTTGTAAAAACTCTGTACATTAGTCTCATAGAATTACATACAATTTAAGTTTTAAATAGCTTTATTTTACAACATGCTTATATATCGCATTCCTTAACATTTCCTTTTGTTTTAGAGACATAGTGTAAGAGGGGGAAGAACAAAGAAGGCACCCATCTCTAGCGGCATTTTGTTAAATACGACAAAATATCTATTGTTATTAAGGAAACTTAACGCTTTGTATCACTGTGCTGCAGATCTGCAACATAATCAAAACTTAAAATCATTTTCCCGATTTATCTTTAAAAGACAGTCTGATCCTATATGAATTCATGATACTAAATTTTATTTTCCTACCAAAATGTCATCTATCGTTTGATGGAAAAACCTAACTATTACTGAAATAAAGTTAAAAATCTAACAAAGATACTTTCAAATCTTTCTTGGAACTATAATTTTGTATATAAAGAAATTTACAATATTTATAAGAAATATGTAGTTTTTGTTTATAAAAAATTATACTTTTTCCCCCTTAAATTTTTGTGTATTAAAATTTTCTAATTATTTTTTACGTGCTTGAAACAATGTATCTCAACATCCTGGAAATATTTTGCACTTTATTAAATTCAAAGGGTTTTGATATCAAAATATATATTTTTATAATTTCGAAAATTGCTAAAAAGGATTTACTTTCGTGAAAAAAAGTATTGCAAAAGTGGGGTAATTTTCCATAGCGTGGTTTCTCCTACTTATGTCTAAAAATTAATACAGCAATCTTTATTATTATAAATAATATACATATACAGGAATCCTTATGGAAGGTTTACATCTTGTTTTTGAGCTAATCCCATGTTTTTATGATATGAAATTTTCTTATGTTGATTTCGCATTATTTTGCATTCTTTTGTTCTAGATTTTTGCAGTTTTTACTATATCTTACTAACAATCCCACATTAATATTTCGATTCAGATCGTTTTGAATTTATCTATATAGAGCAATATTGTTTCTGCGTGTCCATCGCTTCTGTATTCTTTGGATCTATTATCACACCTATCGTCGAAACATTTCACTCCGATCCATACTACCTGGAAGTTTTATTTATTTATTTATTTTAATTTTAGAAGTAATGAAATAAGTTTTTTTTGTGCATATAAAATGCTCAAAGTTATATAATAGTAAAACAAAATTTCTGTATTACTATGGCCTTTCCTACACCATCAAATAGTAGGTAACCTAGCAATTAATGCAGTTCTAACAGGTAAGGACTTATACACAGATCACAAGCAAGATTACGAGAAAGAATTGAAGAACACTAAAATGAACATGAATAAGTACAAAATTTTTCTGATCCACACGAAGTTTTGTTAAATTTTAAATCACTGTCAAAACTGAAATAACTATTTGTGAAATAACACTACCATTGTCAATCTGCGTGTATATAAGTTTACACAGTGACAAAATAAAGTGATTGTAGAAAAATAGAACGCTCATACTTTGTACTCCAGTGATGAAACTGTATCAGTTATAAAATATTTTAAAGTGTTAAATATCATTCTTAATATAATTTACATTTTATAAGATGTCAAATACTTAATTATTATAATTTAAATGATAATTTAAATAATTAGTATATAAACCATTATGAATTCATAGTAATATATTTTATCAAATTTTTACATCGATTTTTGCCTTTACCTTTTTTCCATATTCATTGTTTTCCATTTCCGTCCTCTTGATAAACGATGGATCAATGTTATAATGTATACACTTCTGGAAATGTAAAAACAAAATGTGTGTGACTTACAGTTATAAAACTCATGAGTTTTAATCATAATTAAATAGAACACATTATTTGTGTAATGACAAGATTATGTCATTTATTTGATAGATGATAAGCATAAATCTCAGGTCCCCCATTATTACAAATGAATTTATTACATTTGAAATCCATTAGTACAACATAGGATTAATGTAATGCTTTGGATATCTAGATGTTCAGTAATGAGATGAAATGGTTTAAGCATTCTCAGAGTATCTGCCTATAAATATAGGAAAGATACTCTTTTTTCAATTGTTCAGAGAAATTAATAATTATTAACATTAAAAAAAACTTGCATTACATTTTGCTTAGATGTTTTAAAGATATACCGAAAATCTTTCTTAATTAAATTTTCTAGGTACTGCCCAACATTTCAAGTTATCCAAAATTCGAATTATCATATACTGCTAAAAATACTCAGACTACTTTTCTCATTTAATAAATCCAGATAAAAGAAGTACAAATGAAGAAAAAATCAGCATTTTTCTTATTTAATTTGTTTTTTTAATTTTCCATGTGCTTTGTTTTCTTTTACTTTACAAAATATATGAAATTCCCTAAAACAATCACTTATAGAAAGGAAAACGAGATTTTTAAGTATAATTTTGTGTTTCAGCAATTCTTTTTAATTTTTTACCACAATTATACCTTCCAATATAGTTGATAAAATTTTAATATTTGGCAATTCCAGGGGGGGAAGGACGCTCAAAAATATGAGACTTTTTCGAATTTGAATTAACCAAACATTCTCGAACTTTATTTAAATTAACCACTTAATTTTAACAATATATTTTGTAGGAAATTCTAATAAAAAGTGCTTTGTTTTCTTTTGCTATACAAAATATATGAAATTCCCTAAAGCAATCACTTATAGAAAGAAAATCCAGATTTTTTAGCATAATTTTGTGTTTCAGCAATTCCTTTTAATTTTTTAACACAATTACACCTTTCAATGTAGTTGAAAAAATTTTAATATTTGGCAATGCCAGGGGTAAAGGACGCTCAAAAATATGAGACCTTTTTCGAATTTGAATTAACCAAACATTCTCAAACTTTATTTGAATTAACCACGTAATTTTAACAATACATTTTGTGGGGAATTCAAGAAAAATTACCACAATTTCAAATTATCCAAAATTTTCGAATTACCAACTTTGATTTTATATAGTAATGTAAACATATGAATGGGTCATAAAAAACATTCAATTATTATTAATAAGAAAAAAACTAGAATCTTGACAAAATTTATTCTGCTTATTAAATGATCCTTATGTTCATAATTTTGTAAATTACTGCTATTAATACTAAGTTGTTTGGTTTCCACAAGCCGTAGATTGAGGTAACCAATCGTATGGAAGCGAGGCTTTTCGTGTGACTATCGTAAAGTTTTAATTAAATTAAGATATAAGATACGTATCTGGATAAAATTTATTATGCATAATAGGAGATCCTCATGTACATATAATCGAGCCATGTTTTCATAATATTACACTAGATGTACGTAAGACTTTAGAATGTGATCGGCTAAATTCTTTAATAAATTGACAGCCCAATTGTTAAAACATTGTGTGGGGTACATTTCGTAGGGAATTGTACAGGGAGCGGGCGCTTTGCGCGTAAATTTAGTTATTCAGTTAAATCTCAATAGATCAAAAATTATTTAATTTTTTTAACTCACTTTTAGTATTTTATATTGAAATATGTAAACAAATATATAAATAGAAATATATAAATAACAAACATAACATTTTTGTAAACAAAAAATATTTTTCTTAGTGGATAAATTTATAATAGTACCTTAAATAGGAAAAATCAAATAGAAATAGTAGTATATAGTTTTCATTTTTTCGAATTATGTTATATATAAATATTTTGACATTATAAAATATGAAAAGTGCAATCATAAAACTAATAATGTAAAAACTACTTTTTATTTGTCTAAATTTTTTCAGTATCTATGTAGTAGACAAGAACGTTCGGCTTCGTTTTTCTGTATATACCGTTATTTTTGTACCCACAAACAAACCATGTTGTTACACTAACCCGTACTAGTACGTGACCCTCGCTCAAGTATCAATCGGCAGAAAACGTACTAGTACGTTTTCTGCCGATACTAGTACGTTTTCTGTCCCGCTTACAATGTGTTAAAAAAGTTTATTTAAGAAAATTTATTTGGAAAATACATGAAAGAATAAAAAGTATATATTAATTAAATCTCGCAAGCATTTATTTAGTTTTATGGAGGAAAAATAGGGTGAAAATATCATAACGTGCATGCTTGTTAGTAGATTTACGCATGCTAAAAATAAAATGTGTATATTGATTTTTATTTATCTTGTATTTCTAATTCTTAAGACTGAATAAATGGAAAATTTAATGACCTGAAACTTGCGGTATATTTCTTTAGCAGATAATGAGGGAATTCTTTTTTCAAATAGATGTAATTTGGTTGTGCATTTTTTAAAAGTCATGAAAAACTTGCTTTTTTAAATATAAAATAATTTGTTTATAATTTTAATAATGAAGCTATTTTTGCTTCTGGTAGCATTTTATTTAATAGATTAGAGATTTTTAAATATAACTATAATTTGAGACTTTATCTTGAGATATAATTATAAATGCTGAAGTTAGAGTATATAATTATAATTTGAGACTTCCAAATATTATTATGATTGTAGCTGTGAGTACCATAGAAAGTTCGTCTGTAAGTAAAATATAATAAAATGAAAGCAAGCATAATTGAAATAAAAGATTTTAGCCCAAAGATGAATTTATTTTTGATACAGAAGTGTCTTTCAGATTTAATCATAATTTCCCTGTAGAAGCAGTTACTTTAGCAACTGCAGTTTGCTAAACTTTTGTTTATAATTATAATAATGAAGTTATTTGTGCTTCTGGTAGCATTTTATTTAATAGATTAGAGATTTACAAATATAACTATAATTTGAGATTTTATCTTGAGGTATAATTATAAATGCTCAAGTTAGAGTATATAATTATAATTTGAGACTTCCAAGTATAATTATGATTATAGCTGTGAGTACCATAGAAAGTTTCATCTGAAAGTAAAATATAGTAAAATGAAAGCAAGCATAATTAAAATAAAAGATTTTAACACAAAGATGCTTTGGTCATCATGGACCACTGGAAAGCTGACAGGAATCTTGAAACGGGGAACAAGCTTCACTCTATTAGGCCAACTATTTCATTTTGGCCATCACTATCAAATCGCAAATTAGACGTCATATTAACTCGTCTGCGTATCGGTCATAGTAGACTAACCCATAAACATTTACTACTGTCTGAGCCTGCTCCAAACTGTTCCTTTTGTCACACTCATCTCACTGTTCATCATATTTTAACCTCATGCACTGTTTTTAAACTTTTTTATTATACTTATTTTAAAACTTTTAATCCTTGTTTGAATGAACTTTTAGGCAAAACTCCTCATCCCAAACTCTTCAATTTTCTCATCCATATCAATGTTTTAAACCTCATTTAATGTTTTTTAAATGATTTAATGTGAATCTTTGTCTACATCGATTTCGCTTGCATTTTTTCTAAAACTTTGACTAGTATTTTCTTTTATTTCTTTTATTTTTAAATTGTATTACTTTATTTTATGTGATACTTTGTTTGGCGCAGCATGTCCTCAGCTGGATTTTGCGCCAGTTAACCCAAACCAACCAACCAACCAACTTAACACAAAGATGAATTTATTTTTGATACAGAAGTGTCTTTCAGATTTAATTATAATTTCCCTCTAGAAGCAGTTACCTTAGCAACTGCAGTTTGCTAAACTTTTATTTTTATCTTTTTTTTTAATTAGAATATTAGTTATACTAGCAACAGATTTTCTGTAATATTCTATTTATATAATACTCAATAATTTCTCACAGCATCTCTCGGTTTTTATCTTAAAACAAAATAACATAATCTCTTAATCATGCAAAATGCTGAAAGCGTTAGCAAAGAAATTCGTATTTAATCTTTAGCATCAAACTGAGAATTTTCTTTGTATATTTTGGTATGCTTTGCCATTT
The DNA here is from genome assembly GCA_032207245.1 of Pardosa pseudoannulata. Classification (NCBI taxonomy): domain Eukaryota; kingdom Metazoa; phylum Arthropoda; class Arachnida; order Araneae; family Lycosidae; genus Pardosa; species Pardosa pseudoannulata. The sequence continues at coordinate 129,426,918 of CM063502.1, read as the reverse complement.
AGGAGTTGGTTACTCTATACCAGGGGTGGCAGCCAACCTGCGACTCTTCGAAGAATTATTTGTGGCTCTCGATAAATGTATCCGGGTTTACTCTTCATTTTTGTGTTATTACATTTTAAAAAATTATTGCAATTATTATTATTATAATTATTAACTTTCAAAAATTATAACTGGGTAAAAAAAATCGGTCTAATTGGGCTTTTACGAGATGATTCTCAAATTTCACTATTCATACCGATTCACTGCATATTCACCGAGAACATCTCGTTACAAAATATGTAAAATATCCTGATGTTATGAAAACAGTGTCACACATCGTAAATTACATTCGTACCAATGCAAAAAACCATCGACAATTCAAAAATTTCCTTGAAAAATTAAAGGACGAAGAACTTCCAAACGACATTCAATAAATATAATTTTTGTAAAAAAAAAAAATTAATACCTTTTTTGCATACCTTTTAATTACGTATTATATTATTATAGTTTTTGAATAGTGTTATTTGTTACGTTATATTGAAATAATGCAAAAAAAGATAAACTATTTGTTAGTTAGCCCTACACTCTATAATGTTGTATATAGGAATCAATAGGCAAGTTTCAACTTATGTTATACCTATTAAATAAGAATAAATAAGAATTTGAATTTATTTAACATTTTTTTTGTATATAAATATATTTATTTCATTCTAATTTTCTTCTGTAGATGAGAGTAATTGAGCATTGCATTTCTGAGAAGAAATTTTATTTGGGTGTTGCGAACGTTCATTAATTGCTATTATTTTACATCTAAATTCTGCTTGTAAATTTCAACGCTTGAAACAAGGAATATTTTTTTTGTTAATCAAAGTATTCAGTTTTAATTTTATATCAATATTTTTCATATATTCATCAAGGGTGTTTATAATGCATATGAATTCATATACGCAACAAGCACAGTTTTTTCTTAATAACAGTAAAAAGAACCAAAATGTATTTTTAAAACATTTTAAGACATTATCTGCACTCAAATATGTGTCTCAAAAACTATAGCTGTAAAAGAAAATAAAAAGGGCAATATTGGCTTATAATAAAAATTTGCTTTTTGCATTCAGATATGAGTGATAAATCATTATAATATTACTGATTATTAATTTTAATAAAAAGATAATACTTAAGTACCACTTCAAACAAAAACAATAAAGTAAAAGTGTTTTAAAATAAATTTATTACAGTATAAATAGAAAAGAAAAATAACATAATTAAGTTATAAAAAATCAAGATTGTAACAATAGGTAAAACAGTTATAAAATCAGATGGAAAGTATCAATTAATGGGTTATATATATGTTTACACCGTTAATTTTCATTTTTGTGTTATTATATTTTATAAATTTATTACAATTATTATTATTATAATTATTAACTTTAAAAAATTATTACTGGGTAAAAAAATCGGTCTTATTGGGCTTTTAAGAGATGATTCTCAAATTTCACAATTCATACCGATTCACTGCATATTCACCGAGAACATCTCGTTACAAAATATGTAAAATATCCTGATGTTATGAAAACAGTGTAACACATTGTAAATTACATTCGCACCAATGCAAAAAACCATCGACAATTCAAAAATTTCCTTGAAAAATTAAAGGACAAAGAACTTCCAAATGACATTCAATAAATATAATTTTTGTAAAAAAAAAAAAAAAAAAAAAAAAATTAATACATTTTTTGTATACCTTTTAATTACGTATTTAATTGCAGCTCTTGAAAAATTTCAAATTTTGAAAAATCAAGGACTATCAAGGAGCTTATGTACTCCTGCTCTATACCGAACTCAGAATAGTGAAAACATTTTTTAAATTCTACACTATTATATTGGAAGTTCAAGTGAATTGGTTTGGTTTAAATTGGAATACTATGGTCAGTATTTTTGTTACACGAGGGATAATTTGACCTATCCCTGACCTATCCCTACCTATCCAGTTACTATTTGGCTCATTTGAATTGAATCAAATGTTTGCGATAATTTCAATGAATCTTTCGGTCAAAAATGTCATACTCTACATAACTCCAACGAGTACAAATGTAGTAACCATAAGTAAAATAGAGCCTATTAAGAAATTACTTATTTTTGCATTCATATAATGTATTTGGCTATTTTATATTAAGAATAATCATTTAACAGATATTTTAGCGGAATCCATGTATAAAGAATTAATTAGTTTGAAATAAAGTAGCGATTATATAACGATTTAATCAAATGTTAATCAATATTATTCTTATCTGTATAAATTTGCCTTTAAGAGACGTTTGTACAAACTTTATTAACCTCATTCAATAATTTTTTTTGTCTATTTATATTTTCTAATTTACTGAAGAAAAATATATATTTTAATGGATTACTTTTCTTCTGAAATTGAAGTTTCAAACCTACAGTTAGATAAATTTCATCTGATTTATTTTTACTTTTATGCCAGAACAAATTAAGTTTTATTTACGATAAATTACCTGTATCGTATTTGTTCTTACCAAGAAAAAATTAGTCATACTAGCAACAAATTTTCTGTAATATTGTATTTATATAATACTCAACAATTTCTCACATCATCTCTCGGTTTGTCTTCTTAAAACAAAATAACATAATCTCTTAATCATGTAAAATGCTCAATGCGTTAGCAAAGAAATACGTATTTAACATCCAACTGAGAATTTTCTTTGTATATATTGGCATGTTTTTCCATTCCGCAGTTGGTTACTCTATACCGAACTCAGAATAGTGAAAACATTTTTTAAATACTACACTGTTATATTGGAAATTCAAATGAGTTGGTTTGGTTTAGATTGGAGTACTATGGTCAGTATTTTTGTTACACGAGGGATAATTTGACCTATTCCCTACCTAGCCAGTTACTATTTGGCTCACATGAATTGAATCAAATGTTTGCGATAATTTCAATGAATCTTTCTGTCGATAATGTCATAATGACTGTCGAATGTTCTGTCGATTCTGTCGATAATGTCGATGATGACTATCAAATGAGTACAAATGTAGTAACCATAAGTAAAATAGCGCCTATTAAGAAATTACTTATTTTTGCATTCATGTAATGTATTTGGCTATTTTGTATTAAAAAATAATCATTTAACTGATATTTTAGTGGAATCCATGTATGAAGAATTAATTAGTTTGAAATAAAGTAGCGATTATATAACAATTTAATCTAAAGGTAATCAAAAATATTATTCTTATCTGTGTAAACTTGCCTTTAAGAGACATTTGTACAAACTTTATTAACTTCATTTAATAATATTTTTTGTCTGTTTATAATTTCTAATTTACTGAAGAAAAAAATATATATTTTAATGGATTGCTTTTCTTCTGAAATTGAAGTTTCAAACCTACAATTAGATAAATTTCATCTGATTTATTTTTACTTTTATGCCAGAACAAATTTTTATTTACGATAAATTATCTGTATCGTATTTGTTCTTACCAAGAAAAAATTAGTCATACTAGCAACAAATTTTCTGTAATATTGTATTTATATAATACTCAACAATTTCTCACATCATCTCTCGGTTTGTCTTCTTAAAACAAAATAACATAATCTCTTAATCATGTAAAATGCTCAATGCGTTAGCAAAGAAATACGTATTTAACATCCAACTGAGAATTTTCTTTGTATATATTGGCATGTTTTTCCATTCCGCAGTTGGTTACTCTATACCGAACTCAGAATAGTGAAAACATTTTTTAAATACTACACTGTTATATTGGAAATTCAAATGAGTTGGTTTGGTTTAGATTGGAGAACTATGGTCAGTATTTTTGTTACACGAGGGATAATTTGACCTATCCCTAACTATCCAGTTACTATTTGGCTCCTATGAATTGAATCAAATGCTTGCGATAATTTCAATGAATCTTTCGGTCAAAAATGTCATAATGACTGTCGAATGTTCTGTCTATTCTGTCGATAATATCGATGATGACTATCAAATGAGTACAAATGTAGTAACCGTAAGTAAAATAGAGCATATTAAGAAATTACTTATTTTTGCATTCATGTAATGTATTTGGCTATTTTATATTAAAAGTAATCATTTAACAGATATGTTAGTAGAATCCATGTATAAAGAATTAATTAGTTTGAAATAAAGTAGTGCTTATATAACGATTTAATCAAAAGTTAATCAAAAATATTATTCTTATCTTATAAACTTACATTTAAGAGACGTTTGTACAAACTTTATTCCTCATTCAATAATATTTTTTGTCTGTTTATATTTTCTAATTTACCGAAGAAAAATATATATTTTAATGAATTGTTTTTCTTCCGAAATTGAAGTTTCAAACCTACAATTAGATAAATTTCTTCTGATTTATTTTTACTTTTATGCCAGAACGAATTAAGTTTTATTTACGATAAACTATCTGTATCATATCTGTTCTTACCAAGAAAAAATTAGTCATACTAGCAACAAATTTTCTGTAATATTCTATTTATATAATACTCAATAATTCCTCACATCATCTCTCAGTTTGTCTTCTTAATTCAAAATAACATAATCTCTTAATCATGCAAAATGCTCAATGTGTTAGCAAAGAAATATTTATTTAACATTAAACTGAGAATTTTCTTTGTATATTTTGGAATGTTTTTCCATTCCGGAGTTGGTTACTCTATACCGAAAGCAGAATAGTGAAAACATTTTTTAAATACTACACTGTTATATTGGAAGTTCAAATGAATTGGTTTAGTTTAGATTGGAGTACTATGGTCAGTATTTTTGTTACAAGTGGGATAATTTGACCTATACCTATCTATCCAGTTACCGTTTGGCTCAAATGGTTTGGTTTGGAGTGCTACGGTCTACTGTTTTGCAACTCGAGGTCTAATGAGACCGGGGTCTACAGCTTAAAGGCGATTCCGAATGGCTACGAACATCCATGCCACAGTGGGATTCGAACCCACGATCTCCGCTACCGAAGACCAGCACCCTACCCAATCGGCCATTGTTCGGTTTGGCTCAAATGTGTTGAATCAAATATTTACGATAATTCCAATGTATCTTTCTGTCTATAATGTCATACTCTATATAACTCCAATGAGTACAAATTTAGTAATCATAAGTAAAATAGCGCCTATTAAGAAATGACTTATTTTTGCATTCGTGTAATGTATTTGGCTATTTTGTATTAAAAAATAACCATTTAACTAATATGTTAGTGGAATCCATGTATAAAGAATTAGTTAGTTTGAAATAAAGTAGTGATTATATAACTATTTAATCTAAAATTATACAAAAATATTATTCTTATATGTATAAACTTTCCTTTAAGAGACGTTTGTACAAACTTCATTCCTTATTCAATAATATTTTTTTTCTGTTTATATTTTCTAATTTACTGAAAAATACATATATTTTAATGGATTACTTTTCCTCTAAAATTGAATTTTCAAACCTACAATTAGATAAATTTCTTCTGATTTATTTTTACTTTTATGCCAGAACAAATTAAGTTTTATTTACGATAAATTACCTGTATCGTATTTGTTCTTACCAAAAAAAAAAAAAATCCAGTATTATGCAGATTGCTATCTTTTATTTACCTCTAAAGAGGCTTTGTTTATATTTTATATTTGTCAATAAAGCGCATTTCAAATTCTGTGTTAAACACTAGCCAATTTGGGAAACATTTGCGAAGGAAATAAAACCACTATAATTTTTATTTTATGTTGAATTCTTTGGAAGAAAAATAGCGAGTCTCCCTTTGGTTTGTCTTCATCAGATTGTGGTTTTGATGGAAAGAAATATACTTACTGTCATAAATTATTCTTCAAAAGTTAATTTTTCTAGCAATTTGGGTTCCTCTTTTTCTGCTGAACGATCGAGATTCGTTTTACTTATATTTTTTCCTTCTAGAAGAAAGCCTGCGGCGAGGGGGAGATGTATATCTTTATTTCTTCGAAGGAAGCTCGATGTATTTTACCCAAGGTGTTTCTCAGAGTCCCTTACTCTACAATTTCAAAATCCCAAAAACATTATTTGAATTATTGATTCAACAAATTTTAATGATGAAGAGTTAGAACTGGTTGATTTTACTGTTGATTAATGTCAACAGTTAATTCGTTACGTACTTTAGTATTGATACTGATATGAAATAGGTTCAATTGATTTTTTTTTTTGACCCATGAAGATCCATTTTTATATTGTATTGATGTGATTCATTTTTGATTTTCCCCTTTCTACAACAAAAAAGATATGACGGGGAGATACGTTTCATTATATTTCCGAAGGTACTGTTATAATGATTCTCAATCACGTAATTCTATTGTAGCCATTTATACATCATACTGTTAATCGATGTGTGCTTCCTTCAAGTAACTTTCATCATACTCTCTTTCTCCGTAAGCTAGATCATACTATTGCTGACTGTAACTGTGTGTGGGTTAAGAAAGTAAAGACAGGTGGTAGCAGTGTTGTCAACCATACGATAATTGTCGTATGTGTACGATAACTTAGGACTCTGTACGATGAAAAATAATCTCAAAATTATGTGACATAATTCTGAAAAACTCTACGATAATTTCCTGATTTATACGATAAACCAAAAGTAGACTAATGGAGAATTAAAAGAACAGGTAATTTAACTGTAACTCTATAAAGAGTAACATAAAAAACTGAGAATGTCTAATTTTTTTATCAATTTTTCCCATCAAATAATTATTGTTGTAGATTTTAGAGCAGCTTAAGGAGCAGTTTTGAGGTGCTTCTTCATTAAATAAAAGTAAATAATCCTGTTACAGAAGTTGAGAAAGGTCATCTGTACTGTGTAATAATAAAAGGGAAAGTGTCAATTATAAAAAAAAAATGTATATTTGTGAAATTGAATATGACCTAGGTACTAATGTTTGATATTATTTGAAACTAATATAAAATAAAGAATTTTAAAAATGGTTATGACCAGTGTTTTAATCTGTTAGTTATTTAAAATTATTTAAATCACTCTTATCCTTAAATACACAAAACACAAAATTGTTAAATGCAAAATTACTGAATATTCACGATTATGCGGGAGATATTTCTTTAATGATTACATAATTATGGATAATTAGAAGTAATTTTGCAATTTACTTATTCTATTGCAGTTTTCACTAAAATATGGTATTTTTAGTAATTAAACCGATTATTAAATAATAATCGGCTACAAAGTTACATAATGGTAAATAATAAAAATTCTGCCATTTCTATGTTTTTCCACAATTTTAAAATCTATCTGATATTAAGATTCAATTGATTAAAAAATATATCGTACAAGCGCCCTCTATTAACACTATTTTGAACTAATTACAAAAATGTACGATAATTTATAAGCCAATGCCATAATTTTAGGACCTAGAATCCATAATTTTGCCTGTGAAGGTTGGCAACACTGGGTGGTAGTGTGCTAGATAATGGAATTAGGGGGGGGGAGATATGGTCTGATAGAGAGGTGCGAAGATTTCTGATGTGTATGTATAAGAAGTAGAGTGAGCCTAATAATTTTTGGAGAACAGCCACCCCCCAAGTGCCAATAACAAAAATCCTACTTTGTGAAATGTGTTTTTCCTGACTTGCATCTCCAGTGTTGATATCCAGCGGCTCTCATGCTGTGGAAGGAAATAACATCATTTATCACTGTAGAACTTGGGGCAAGTTGATTTTCCAGTCGGTAAATTTCACGGTTTCATCCTGATAGGTTCTGTGATGTATTTTACCCAGTGCGGTCCCGGAGTTCCTTACAGTACGATTTTTCAGTCATGATAATATACAATAACTTCGAGTAGATAAGCCTTGACATATACGTATTTAAAAGTTGAAATTAAACTTCTTCGGCTTATATGAGGAAATTTGATTTTTACTGTTCGGCGATGATGCAGTTGGTGATAGAAATCCAAACAAGATTAATTAGTTTGGATTGGTTTAGAGAGCTGTTATAATTCTTTTGCAGAACGAGATCTAATGAGAGCTGTATCCACAAACGACTACGAATATCCATGTCAGCAGCGGACTCTGGTGCCAAAAGTTAGTGCCCTGATGGCCATGTCTAAGAATAAAAAGATCGAATTGGACTAAACTGATAGCCCGGACTGTGTGGGAAGACAACTTTGAAAAATAGAAAACACAAGAGAGAGAAAAGTTATTATAAATGCCAATAGTTAGAATTCGACTTCAAAAGTAATTGTTAAAGAAATGAGAGTTTAAAGCTTTGTTGGAGGTTTTGATCAACATTCATTCTTTTTTAGTCAATTTTCATATGTGCGACGAATATGCTTGGGCAACTAATACGATAAATTTTTATTTTCTCGTAGCCAATTATCATGTGTACGGCTTATACGCTAGGTGACTTATGCCATAAACTTTCTTATGCTTTTAATCAATTATAAAACATGTGGCGCATGCGCTAGGGAGACTTATCTGTTGAATTTGCATTTTCTGTTAGTCAATTATGCTATGTACATCGTATAACTCTAAGGAGTATTATTTGCACGAAATTAGAGCATATAGAAAAACAGCTTCTATACATTTTTCTTTTATACGTCATTTACACTTACACGACGTTTTATCACAGTCTCGCTCATTCGTAACCATTATAAAATCGGGAACTATTTCCTTTATATGACACCAAGTAAGCAAGTATTAGGTTATACGTCATTTTCTTCTTTTCTTACGGAAATTTTCAGTTGAAAAATTCCATCGAAAAACTACAAATTTATTTTTTATGTCAAAAACTAGTGAAAATGCATTCAGTGTACTTAATTTGATTCATATTACTGTCACTACTCACAGACAATTAAAAAGCTTATTTTAATTAAATATATACTTGCATGAGCATAAGTGTGATAAATTAGTAGTTAAGATATGCAATAACGGTATGACTTTTCTCATACTCATGATAAAAGCTTAATTTTAAAATTTAATTATTACCTCGTTTTAAATATACAATATAGCAAATTATACTAGCTTAGAAAATTTTAAAACTATTACTACTTTCCATAAATAAGTATTCAATTATCAGTAATCGAAGTTGTTTACTTAAATTTAAATTATATGGTTTTTATTTATAGGTTGTTTTACTATGGTCGAATTATAAACTGCGATTTAGTATATATTTTGATACGGATTGAAACGAATTTAATCGTGAAGGTATTTAATTGGTCAGTTTTACAGTAGAATAATACTAGTAGATAATTCGCTATGTACTTTAGTACTGAAATTGATAAAATATAAAGTCTTTACATTATTAATATAAACTATTTAGTATGTTACATAAAAATACTAAAACAAACGATAACATTTTCGTCATAAAATACCATAATCCAAAATTTCTATTGTTGAACTTGACATCATTCACTGAAGTACACGTGAAGTTTCTCAGCTTTGTTGAATTTAACTGATATATAAAATTGAAAAGCTTATCCTTGAAATATAAACTAGAGTTCGGCAATTTCAATCAAGATTCCAAGCTAATATACGTTGGAAAGTAAAAAGGTTTGAAAAAATTAAATTTCTCAAAATCCCTAATCTAAATATAGCAATAAAACCGTACTTTTAGAAATGTCTAGTAGAGAAAAGGGAAAATTGAAAAGAAATAAATTAAGAATGCTTTACACTATGCATCAAATTATTTCAAAATCACACTAAAATTCTTTTTGTTGTTTTCTTATGCCACTTGGTCAAATCAAGGACGATTGAGCCATACGCTTCTCGTATTAAGGCAAAAGGGTGCGCCTTTCGTTTTAACGAGCACGTATAGGGGGAAAGTACGACTTTTGTGCTCAAGTGGGTCCTCGTAATTTTGAAGCAAGGACCAAGCAGATGACCATAGGCTTGGCCTGCCATCCCCAGAAGTAATGATTGAGAACTTGGAGAACATTGTGACCACAAACATACACTCATGTCCATAAATTAAGGATAATGAAGTTCAGGCAATGAAACAGACAAAAGCAAAACAAATTTGACTTATTTTTAAAGTATATTTATTAAACAAAAGTTAAAGAGCAAAAAAGATGCTATATGTTTGACATAATTAATAAAAATTCACACAAGACCACTGTTGCGGTGTCCACAATGCATGCTCTCTAACCCAGCATAATCGCAGGCGACAGTGAGTTGCGGTAAGGGGAACACATCTGACAGGCCTACGAGCATATATATCAATGTTCCCTAAGCGTCTGTACACGGTCTGCCTTGAAACTGTCGTACCGGTAGCTGAAGAGAGCTGACGAGACAGGTCTGATGGTGTGCTCCGTCTGTTTCTTTTGGCAGTAACTGCCAAATACCGGTCCTCATTCGGCGTAGTAACTCGGGGGCGACCTGTGCTGTAACATCTACTCACATTACCATCATGTTTGAATCTTTTCCAAAGCCTGGAGATGACACTCTGGGCGATTGCAAGTTCCTCGGTTACTTCCAGCTGGGTACGTCCACATTCCAGTCGTCCGATAATTCTACCACGTAAAAAATCATCTAAATGCTTCCTTTGTGCCATAACTACGGGGTTATTGCACTGAACGGCTTTTAAAGCACTTGTGAGCAATTTTACTTCTTTGCTACCATTCCTTATATACCCCTTTCATACACTCTCGTCATTGTGACGTACTATCCGCGCCATCTGGTGGTTTCCTGCAATTTGCATATTCTTCTTCAAGATGTGTGTGATAATTCTACAGGTGAAATTTTTATTTTAGAGCTCAATTTCTGTGTGATTCTGAATTATCCTTAATTTATGGACATGAGTGTATTTTACGCGCCCTAGTCATCTTTAACGAACACTGCGGATCTTAGGCCGGCTAGGGCTCCGAACCCGCAAGCTTCCAGATACGATAGCGTTGCCTTTGCCGATTGAACTACCATGACGCTAAAATCCTAAAGCAAGCGATAAAACTATCTTAAGGGCGCATCCGAGACTTAGAATCTCAATTAGAACAGTACTTTTTTCGATTCATCATAAAATTAAATAGCTGCTCCTTTTAGAAATAAGTATTTATCAAGTTATGTGATAACACTGTAACTTGAAAACAATTATTCAATACTAACATTTCGAGTATTATATTTTTATATAACATAAAAATGTATTTATCAAGTGATCAATTAATCACCACATTACTTTTAATATATGTCTATCAGACATTAAATTTTTGCATCCAATCGAAGTAAAGTATCTTTTTTATTCTGTAAACAAAAACTACCTAACATTTTAAAATAGCATTTTAAAAAATATTTTAGGAAGTAGAAAATTGGAAAAAGAATTAATCTCTTTTCATGCTATAAAAAAAAGATACTGTTCGTTTTATTATAATTGAGGTTCACATAATAAAAGGAATAGTAAGATTCTAATTGATAAGAGAAATGAGTTTTTGGCTTACAAGTTTCAAAAGTTATTTAGCTGAAAAGTGAATATTCATGTTTTTACTTTATATATGTATTTATGTTTTTTTTAATGTCCTTCTTCCTATAATAAAACCAAACCGTTTTTATAGAGATGGGCCATTTTTAATGGTCTAGGAAAAGTCGCGTTCTAAATGGTTAAATTATAATATTTTATGTGGAATTAAAAAAGAGCTGTTATGAGGAAGGCTTTATGTTCGAATAGTACTATGAACCCTTTACATTTCTGCACATACCGCCATTCAGTGTAATAATTTTTTTACAGAGTTTCACGCCTTTTCGACAGCCACTATTGTATAAGTACACTGCAATCCTCTATCTTCTCCATGCTGCGAGTTGCTGAAGTCTATGGTTTTCCGAAATCCAAAAATAACAACAATAATGACTGGTATTTACACCATTATGTATAAGGATAACTTAATATGCAGCTTATACAGCTTAATATGCAGTTTATTTTATCCAGCTATCTAGGATATTTCTTTTAGGTTATTTAAGGAAGACTTTTCAGCTCGAAAGGAGTTAGATTCTCTCAAATTGAAAGCTTTATAAAAGACTATAACGGAAATTTCCTCTGAGAAATTTCACCTAATGTTTTAAACATCTTTGATTCTAAACGCTGCTTAATTTTTCCTAACCTCTGAAGCTCTAAAAACTCTGAAACACAACAAATTTATTGAGGGAGAAGTTAAAATGCAAGAAAATATATCATAACCAATGATAAGAGGTATAAAAATCCCTAAAAATAAAAATTTAGCTGAAAAATTATATTTGAGTAAAATGAAAATAACCATTATAATAACCTAGAAATATAACATGAGAATATTGGGGTTAAAATAGTTTAAAAACTTTTGAATATACCAGAGGTATAACAAATTGTTTAAATATTTTTTAGCACAGGACATGATATCCAAAGATCTAAATATCCGAACTGCAGATGAGGAACTAAAAGAGAAAATGCCGATATCAACACTTTAGACTTTTACGACTACTGCTGTAAAAGAAGTAACAAGGGAACTAGTTTCAAATAAAGAGTTTATTAAATTTTACCGTTTATATTTGTTTTTCTGTAAATAAATTAGGGACAAAAGTTTATCTCTTAGACAAACCTAACAATACGTTTTTAAACACCGGCCAATCTTCCTTCACCTCTAAAGCGTTGAAAACTAAACATTTGATGAGAAAGAAAAAAATATCTACGACAAAGAAAAAAAGAGGGCTTTGAAAATAAAATTTAGCGAGGAAATCTTCGAGGAAAAGGAAAATAAGCTTGATCCTATTTCAAAAACATGACATAAGAATTTTTTGGGGAAAATTATTGAAAACTATTTTGAATACATCCGAGGTTAAAAAAATATCACGTTTAAATATATTTCTAATCATAAGATGCATTACGCTGAATCATGTCCAAACTGTAGAAATGAAGAAAGGGACACAGTATCAAACCTCAAGAATCACTGGTGCAAAAACGAGGAACTGGTGTGCTAGTTTAAAACATAGTGTTTATTCCATTTTACCTTTCAATCGGAATTTTCTTTTAGTAAGTAAATTCAGGGCAAATCTTGGGTGACACTGAGAACTTTTACGGTACGTTTTTAAACACTG
>CM063502.1:129406396-129408896 GCA_032207245.1 Pardosa pseudoannulata | reverse complement strand
ATTGAAAAATTAAAAGATTATTAGACTTTATCGTGCTATAAAATAAAGCATATTGCTAGTAAAAATATAATTGAGGTCCACCAAATAAAAAAAATGATTAGTTTTTATTTGATTTATTTAAATTTAGTTTCTAATTTACATATTTCAAAAATTATTTTCGGATAAGTGAATTTCTATGTTTTTACTTAGCGTACTTACTCATTTTAATATTTTTTTTTCAATTGGGTTACTTTATATATGTAAAGTGAATATTTTGTATGCATCTAGAGCCTTATTAGTGATGTAGGAAAAGTTTTATGCTAAGCAGATCATATTACTTTTCCTGCATCATTAAAAATGTCTTTTGCAATTGAAGTAAAAATCTTTTTTTTTCTGTAAGATAAACCTTTAGCGTTATCTGATGCTTTAAATCTAAAAAAAAGTTTTTAAATAATTAAAAATTAAAAGGATATTTAGCCTTTATTTTAGTATAAATTAAAATACATTGTCCGTATTAGAATAATTGAGGTTCACAGAAAAAAATGATAATAAGTTTATATTTGATTTATTCAATTGAGTTTGTAATATACACATTTCAAAAGATATTTACTGATAAATGGATGTCTACCGTTTCACTTTTATGTTTTTCTAATTGTCCTATTTTATGTAAGAAAATTGAATAATTTTCATAAAATTAGATTCTTATTAATGATGCAGGTAAAGATTTATGCTTAACAGAAAAATTTAGATTTTCTTTTTAAGTTTTTACTTATATTAAATCGTGAACAGTTCATTATAGTGAAGACTCTGCAGCTGAAAAGGCACTATATCTCTTTGATAGAGATTTATAATAAGAAAATGAAGTATAATCGTTTTCCTTTCATAATTAATAATTAGTTTATATTTGATTTATTAAATTAATATTATAAAGTTATTATAAAGTTTGTAATATACACATTTCAAAAGATATTTGCAGATAAGTGGAGTTCTAACTTTTCCCTGAGTGTGTTAATTTTTTTTTCTAATTGTCTTACTTTATGAAAGAAAATTGAATAATTTTCATAAAATTTGATTCTTATTAATAATGCAGGTAAAGATTTATGCTTAACAGAAAAATTTAGAATTTCTTCTTAAGTTTTTATTTATTCTGAATCGTAAACAGTTCATTGTAATGAAAACTTTGTAGCTCGAAGGGCACTATATCTTTTTGAAGAAAATGAAGTATAATCGCTTTCCTTTCATAATTAAAATTTTAACTTTTATAAGTATACTAAGTGAAAGAATAAAACTTAAGGATTATATAAGTTAAAATAACTTATAAATACATAATTTAGCGATTATCATTTGGGGATGTAAAATTAGAACCGAAGTCTTCAAACAGATAATAACATAATCAGTTTGATAAGTCAACATTTCTTCTCTCGTTCAGAAAGGGCAATAATTTTTCATTTCAAAAACTAAAAGTATAAACAATTAATTGTTTTAAGAGAAAACAAACAGAAAAGGATAACATATCACGTTATCTATCTCGTGACCTTTTGTAATTAACCTGTTGCCACAGTAGTTGGGAGGAAACTAATTTATCAAATGGATAATAGATGTTTTCTGAAAAAACAAGACTGATCAAGAGCTGAATCACTTTTCTACAACACGAGTAAAAGTTTTAAACGTAAAAATTTATTCCTCACTGAAAAAATTCAGTAATAAAAATTGTTAACTTTTAGGTGGAGAACAGATTGTCTTTTTATTTTTTTCTTTTACCTTTTTTTTTTCTTTCTTGCCTTTCTTTTCTATTTTTTCCTGTTCTAACCTCTCGTTCTCAGTGTAATTGCATACAACATAACCCTACTACGATTGTAGCTTCAGACATCTCTCATTTTTAAAACACGTTCTTATTGTTCTGAGGGGAAATCATTCAACATTATATATCAGAGGTAAGGAAACTTTTTACCATTAGAGAACACATTTAAATTAGACACTAATGAAGGAAGCTGAAGAAGGCAGTAAGTTGAAATAAAGGAGTTTTTTGGATATTATTATAGCTTTTGAATAGAATAGTGTTATTTGTTATGTTATATAGAAATAATGCAAAAAGAGATAAACTACTTGTTAGTTAGCCCTACACTCTACAATGTTGTATATAAAATACAATAGGCAAGTTTCAACCTATGTTATACCTATTAAATAAGAATAAATAATAATTTGAATTTATTTAACATTGGTTTGTATATCAATACATGCATTTCATTCTAATTTTCTTCTCTAGATGAAAGTAATTGAGCATTACATCTCTGAGAACAAACTTTATTTAGGTGTTGCGTACGTTCATTAATTGCTATTATTTTACATCTAAATTCGGCTTGTAAATTTCAATGCTTGAAACAAGGAATATTTTCTTTTGTTAACCAAGGTATTCAGTTTTAATTTTGTATTAATATATTTCATATATTTATTAAGAGGGTTTAAAATGAACATGAATTCACATACGCATCAAGCACAGTTTTTTCTTAATAACAGTAAA
>CM063502.1:129361396-129403896 GCA_032207245.1 Pardosa pseudoannulata | reverse complement strand
AAATTCGATAGTTTAAATACTTCTGCTTCCTTACTAAATTGTGAAAGAATAACATCAAAAAGAGGTTTGGGAGGTTTTTTCTATGGTATTTTATTTACAGTAATTATTATGTCTGTATCAATAGAAAGTCTGATTTCCCTTTCAAAATGAGAGAAAAAATTGAACGAAGCTTATAAAAGCCTGTAGGCGGGTAAAAAAGTGATATGCAAGAGGAAAAAAGTCCAAGTACAATGTGTGGGCCAAATCAATACTACGTATTTAAATTTTAACAGTGGAAATTTTCATTCTAGTTGTGACTAGACTTTATCAGTTTTTTTATATCTATAATCATATAATAAATATAATTATCAGCATGTCCTGAAATACAATTATTGCAATGAATCTGTAATCGTATTTCTAAGATAATTTTCTTTTTCCTATTTTATAAATATTTGAATACCTCCACGTGAATTTCTAATTGTTTTATCATTTTAAAAATTACTTATTATTTTTTTTATAGCAAGAAAAATAATAGTTAGTTAAAATTAACTGGTTTTGGAAAGCTGAAAATCTGTCCATAATGTACATTAAAAATCAATAAAAATAAAATTTAGTTAAGCAACAAAAAATAATAGCAATAAATTAAGCAATAAAAATAATAGTTAGTTAAAATTAACTGGTTTTGGAAAGCTAAAAATCTGTCCATAATCTACATTTAAAGGAACTATTATAGATATCTTGAGCTTGAAATGCTGTTTTCTTTAATTTCTTCTAAGAATGATTGTAATAATAATTAAGGATTATCCTAAGAAGTCTTGTAAATAAAAATAATCCTATTGTGTGTAAAATTAAAACACTTGGAGAATTTTAATAAAGTTATTTCTTAATTACTTACATAATTTCTTATAACAAATATATGTTAAATAAAATATTACTTATAGCATACTGCTTATTTTGTCTTAAAACAGATGCATTAAAAACAAAATAAATTGAAAGTTCAGTGTTGCTAAAAAGCTAAAATTTCTAAAGGAAAAATTATACACAAACGTAATACCCTTTACACAAATAAAAAAATTGTTATGTTCAACTAATTTTTTGATCCCAAAATGTTACACACTTTTCGGTTATGTTACAATACTGTCTGAGATTCGAACCAGGATCCAACACTGAAAGGCAACACACAACCTGTTCCGCCATCGGTCATCTTGCGTTCATTTGAAGTTAACTATCTGGGAAATGTTACAGTTCCCTCTAATTTAGAGGTAAATGTAAAATTAACTATTAAATTCTAAAAACTATAAAATCAATTTTAACGATTTATAGTTTATAAGAAAGTAGAATATTTAGTTTAGAATCCATAGTTGTGCGTATTTAAAGAAATTTGTTTAATAGTTAAATATGGAGTTATTAAAAATATTTAATAAATTGGTTTCATATATATTTCAGGAAAATAATATCTTGTTTCGTAATAGATTCTTTAATAACTTTTAATAAGTATGGTAAAAAGTTAAGTAAACTACCTATTAAAATCCTAATATAAACAAACTCACTTTGAAGTCGTTAACGAAATCCTTTTATTATTTTATTTTGAAAGAAATAGCTGGGCAAAAATTTCTGAAAAGCTATTTTACTGCTTCTTTATTCAAAATTAATTTACAGCGTCTAGATAAAATTAATTTTGCTTGCTTTTGGTGTGAAAGTAAATATTCATGAATATATATGTTATTTTCCTAGAAATATATTTTTTGTCGATTTTTGCGAAATTTCTGAAGTGCTATTTACAGCTCCTTTCTGACAGAAAAAAGAAACTGTAAATATGAGTCCTGCTGTGCTCTTTATCTAAAAGTTTTGGAGCACAGTTTTGTTTTTTATTTTCTGGTTGGTCAGTAAATACTCAAGGCTTCAATAATTTTTCTTTCTCATAACAATAGACAAAAAAATATACTAGTAAAATTCAATAACATGTTCTTTATGTCTGTAGATACCTTTTTATAGTAATTTAAGCACATTTTTACCAAAACTTTTTCAGTTTTAATTTTTTATTTTTAAAAAGAAAAATTTGGAAGTTGAGATATGCATATGATTAATGTGTATTAATAAAGGTTGTGATTAAAATCTCTAAAAAGCGAAATAAAATTATTCTTAGGAATTGAATGATAGTTGATTTAATTTAGATTGCATCATCTCATTCCAATAGAATGCAAGTAAAATTCCTTTTGCTTGTTTCTGATGTTAAAGCAAATATTTACTTATATTTAAAAGAATTTTTAATGCATTTTTTTTATCTTTGTCAGATCTTTGGTGTGAAATTTAAGCTTCTTTCCCACGGAAAAATAAAAATTAATCTGCAAATAAATATGATCAATGCTGAGATCTTGATCTAAAAGATTTTCAGTACGATTTAGTTTTTCAGTATATTTTTAGGAATTGAATGTTAGTTATTTAATTTAGAGTGCACCATTTTATTCCAATAAAATGGAAGTAAAATTCATTTATTTTGCTTGTATCTGGTGTTGAAGCAAATATTTACGTATGTTTAAAGAATTTTTAATACTTTTTTTATTTTTGTCAAATCTTTGGTGTGTTATTTAAGTTTCTTTCCCACAGAAAGATAAAAATTAATCTGCAAATAAATATGATCAATGCTAAGTTCCTAATCTAAAAGGTTTTCAGTACAATTTTGTTTTTCAGTATATTCTTAGGAATTGATTGGTAGTTATCTAATTTAGAGTGCATCATTTTATTCCAATGAAATGCAAGTAAAATTAACTTTGCTTGTACTTAATGTTAAAACAAATATTTACGTATATTTAAAAGAATTTTTAATACATTTTTTTTTATTTTTGTCTAATCTCTGGTGTGTTATTTAAGTTTCTGTCCCAAAGAAAAATAAAAATTAATTTGAAAATAAATATGAGCAATGCTGAGTTCTTGATCTAAAAGATTTTCAGTACAATTTTGTTTTTCAGTATATTCTTAGGAATTGAATGGTAGTTATTTAATTTAGAGTGCATCATTTTATTCCAATAAAATGTAATTAAAATTCATTTTGCTTGTATCTGGTGTTGAAGCAAATATTTACATATGTTTAAAGAATTTTTAGCACTTTTTTTATTTTTGTCTAATCTCTGGTTTGTTATTTAAGCTTCTTTCCCACAGAAAGATAAAAATTAATCTGCAAATAAATATATATGATCAATGCTAAGTTCCTAATCTAAAAGATTTTCAGTACAATTTTGTTTTTCAGTATATTCTTAGGAATTGATTGGTAGTTATTTAATTTAGAGTGCAGCATTTTATTCCAATGAAATGCAAGTAAAATTAACTTTGCTTGTATCTAATGTTAAACCAAATATTTACGTATATTTAAAATAATTTTTTAATACATTTTTTTTAATTTTTGTCAAATCTCTGGTGTGTTATTTAAGTTTCTGTCTCAAAGGAAAATAAAAATTAATCTGCAAATAAATATGAGCAATTCTAAGATCTTGATCTAGAAGATTTTCAGTACAATTTTGTTTTTCAGTATATTCTTGGGAATTGAATGGTAGTTATTTAATTTAGAATGCATCATTTTATTTCAATAAAATGCAAGTAAAATTAATTTTGCTTGTATTTGGTGTTGAAGCAAATATTTATGTACATTTAAAAGAATTTTTAAATTTTTTTTTTGTCAAATCTCTGGTATATTTAATTTTCTGTTCCAAAGAAAAAGAAAAATTAATCTGCAAATGAATATGATCAGTGCTGAGTTCCTAATCTAAAAGATTTTCAGTACAATTTTGTTTTTCAGTATATTCTTAGAAATTGAATGGTATTTATTTAATTTAGAGTGCATCGGTTTATTCCAATGAAATGCAAGTAAAATTAATTTTGCTTGTGTCTGGTGTTAAAGCAAATATTTACTTATAGTCAAAATAATTTTTAATACTTTTTTTATTTTTGCGAATTCTTTGGTATGCTATTCAAGCTTCTTTCCCACAGAAAAATAAAAATCAATCTGGAAATAAATATGAGCGATGCTGAGTTCTTGATCTAAAAGTTTTTCAGTACAATTTTGTTTTTCAGTTCTATTTCCCAGCTATTGTTCAGTGAGTATATAAGAGGCTTCATTATTTTTCTTTTTCACTCATAACAATCGAAATAAAAATATTTTCATATAATATGAATAGTGTACTTTAATTATCTGCAAACTCTCTTTTAGTATATTTTACACACATCTTTACATGAGCTATTTTTCATTTGGCAAACTGAAATTTTTAAAAACATAATTCATGTCATTATTGTGCATGTGTGCTATTTATAACAGTCAACTGTACCTTTATTACTGAAAAGACGAAAATAGAATATAAGCTTAGAATAAAGGATTTATTTTGCAAAGAACTCTAAAGAATGATAGATGGCTGTAAGGTTAGGTAAATATGCGTCCAGAAGGAAACTATTCACACCAACAAATTATTAAGTTGTGTAAAAATTAAGGTTATTGTATTTCAAGGTAGGATATTTTTAATGTATTAATTTTTAAAGTAAAAGTATCTATTTAAAAGTGAAAATGAAAATATGGCTTAAAGCCCCATTGTAAGACTCTCTGAAAAGAGAAAATATATAAAAAAATGAAGTTGGTAATCCTAAAGGATACTCCATTACGTAAAAGATCCATTGTATCAAAACATGGAATATATTCTGACACTGTTAATAAAATCATCCATAAAGGTTAAAAGTTTAAAAAAAAAGATTTAAAAATAAAAAAACTTTTTTTTCCGAAGCATGTTCCAAACATAAAAATAAATTGTAAACAAATACATTTATGTGAAAAACATATACATCTTGATCAATAAAAAAAGTTATGGTAAAACCCGCAGAAAAATGGTGTATTTAAAGTATTGCAATAAAAAAGAACAGTTTTCTATTGCTCAACTGACAAAAATGGTCGTACTAAATGGTATATTGAATGTTCAAGAACTTTTGACAAAAAGGCATCATAATAATTGCAGAATTTTGCTGCAGTGGTAAATTAAAACTTTAAGAAGCCCCAAGTAAAGCGAAAATTGGTTCACTGCACTGTCAACAGAATATTTTACAACCGATTATTGAACAAGAAATGTCAGTCTTATACGGGAAGTTATCAATAAATTTGAAATTCATATGTATCTGATCTTTGGTCACAAGTCTGTGTCAATTTCTGCTTTTTTATGAGAGAAAAACTTTGATACCGGAGTAAAATGTCTTCCATTTAATGAAGTACCTTTTCCCTGATGCTTCGGCTTTTCTCATATCTTTTTGTTAAAATGTCAGTTAAAAATCGGCATCCAAGAACACTGAACAGATTATTATTAACGATGCAAAAGGAGTAAAGAGTTGGTTAAAATTTGCAATAATGATGCTAAGAAAAGTTTACTTTCATGTAAAACAATTAAGGATTAAAGCTATTAGAAAATAAATAGTCCTTTAACAAAACAAATAAATAAATAAATTATCCAAATCAATTCTTCAAACAGCGAATTACCTTCGTTACTCTTTATAATTTAATAGTAAATGGTTTCATTTACAGGTATCTTGCATTTTGTTCCAATAGAAGGAAAGTATTGAACATGAATTTATTATTAAGATATTCCATACCGCTGAAGTGAATTCACGTCATTTTAAGTTCTATTCCTGGTTGCTTTTTACCTGAATTCACACCATTTCAAATTATATTTATGGTTGTTGTTGACGTGAATTCATACCATACAATTTCTAATTCTGAATGCGGAAATATTATGTGCTATCATAACAAAATAGCAAGGAGAGACAGATATAATTAATATAATTCTGTTAATGTTTTATTTAGATCGTATTTTTATATTTTAGTGCTTTCATATTTGAACGTGCTCTGTTACATTTTTATCTTTGCTTTCACGATACAAGTTTGACGGAAGCTGCTGCAGAATTCCATTTGTTTTGACGCTAAAAACAAAATCTGCCTTATTTTGTTCTAAAATGTGTTAGCAATGTCTTTTTATTTATTTATTTTTTTGGGGGGGTATAAGCTTTAATTATTATATTAACAATAATTCTCGTTGTTTTTTTCTATGGTATTTCTTTTTTTGAGAAATTTCAAAAAAATCACAGAGTTAAAGAAACGCATTTAGTAAAATTTCATTGAATTATGAATGTTTAAAATCATAATTCAAAATTAAAACTAATGTTGTGTAAAAATGGTTAACTAGTTTATTTCATGATTATTTTATTCAATTTTACATTTTTCTTTTTTTTTTCTTTTTTTTTCTTTTTTTTAAATTAAGTCGAAAGGAAAAGATATAATGTGGAACATGTGTTTTAACAAATTTTTAAAAATGTAAATAATAAAATATATTGTCCATCATTTCCATTTACTGCACTCCAACATGTTATTTAATCTATTCTTTGTAGAATAACACCAGTCAAAAGGAATTCAACTGATTACTATGTAATTTATTGTTAGTCAATATGGAAGAGGATTAAAAGATTATTACGATATTCATAAATCGTAGTTAAGGAGAAATAAAAAAATATTACTTTAATAGCATTTTATCCCATTTATTGAAAGTTTTCGAGACTTGCATCCTTATTTTTGAAGATAGCTGTACATTTACATAGTACTTTAGTCTTATTATTTATTGTTGTTTAGTAATTTCAATCTAATAATCCAAACTTTTAAGAAACTTTAATGTATGTACTTTAATTTATGTTTCTTATTTAAAAAATAATTTTAATAGGTAGATCAAATGATTAGAAAAAAATAACTTTACTCATCATTTCAAAGTTAATGAGCAGAAAAATTTTAAACATACATTTAAATAATGCTATTTCAATTTTAAGAAATAAAACGTTACATGTAAAAATTTTATGGTGAAATAAAATGAGTAAATCGTAAAACTAATAAGAATAAAACTGAAACTAAATGTATGTTTTAGTTATTCTTTCAGTCATTTTTGATATCATCTAAAGGTCATTTTTAATGATTAAAGTTCAAAAACCTTGCGTTTTCAAACCATTACAAGACAAATGAGGGAAAAACTTTTCCCTCATTTCTCTTGATCAAAAAATGCAATTAAAATGTTAAAGTAAAAACTACTAACACTTAACTAAAACAATAATTGCTTTTGCATTAGGGTGTTATCAGTTAAATGTGTACAAAATTATCATATATATCTGATAGATTTTTGTGATTAATTAGAATCTAGAATATAACCAATTTAGCTTTAGATTAAGACACATTATAAAAGTTTCCTTTGAAACTATGCATCATGATTTTCCGAAATTAACTTAAATTACAACAATGACTTATATGAAGATAAATCTACCTACCGAAATAAATCCCTTAAATTTTCATCAGCATATTTTGGTTTCCAATTTAACCCTATAAAATATTATTTTTCCAGCTTTTTTTCATCAATCTCAAGTTATTTCTTTTCCAGTATCTATCGTTGAAAAGTTTGAATTCTGACCCTTTTTTATTTCGGACGTTTTTGTGCAATGTAGGAGAATTGGTAGAAAGGATATTTTTATTAGAATGTTTGAAGGTTATATAGAGGGCTAAAATACACTATGTCCATAAATTAAGGATAATTCAGAATCACACAGAAATTGAGCTCTAAAATAAAAATTTCACCTGTAGAATTATCACACACATCTTGAAGAAGAATATGCAAATTACAGGAAACCACCAGATGGCGCGGATAGTACGTCACAATGACGTGAGTGTATGAAAGGGGTATATCAGGAACGGTAGCAAAGAAGTAAAATTGTTCACAAGCACTTTAAAAGACTTTCAGTGCAATAACCGCATAGTTATGGCACAAAGGAAGCATTTGGATGATTTTTACGTGGTAGAATTATCGGACGACTGGAATGTGGACGTATCCAGCTGGAAGTATCCGAGGAACTTGGAATCGCCCAGAGTGTCATCTCCAGGCTTTGGCAACGATTCAAACATGATGGCCGAATGATGACCGGTATTTGGCAGTTACTGCCAAAAGAAACAGACGGAGCACAGCATCAGACCTGTCTCGTCAGCTCTCTTCAGCTACCGGTACGACAGTTTCAAGGCAGACCGTGTACAGACGCTTAGGGAACATTGGTCTATATGCTCGTAGGCCTGTCAGATGTGTTCCCCTTACCGCAACTCACTGTCGCCTGCGATTATGCTGGGCTAGAGAGCATGCATTGTGGACACCGCAACAGTGGTCTTGTGTGATGTTTTCCGACGAGTCCAGGTTCAGTTTACATTCTGATTCTCGCCGGACTTTCATATGGAGAGTGCCAGGTACCCGTTACCACCAAGAGAACACCATTGAACGACACCGTTACGGTAGTGCAGGATGGCTCGTTTGGGGAGGAATTATTCTTGGTTCCAGAACTGACCTGCATGTTCAGAGTGTAACGATGACAGGCCACATCTATCGGGATGTCATTCTGGAACAACATGTACGTTTGTTTCGGGGCGCCATGGGTCCTGAATTTCTGTATATGGATGCAACGCCCGACCTCACCGTGCAAACATTGTAGACGAATGCCTTCAATCGGAGGATATCACCCGTATGGATTGGCCAGCATACTCACCGGACTTGAATCCAATAGAGCATGTGTGGGACATGCTTGGCCGACGAATTGCAGCCCGTCAACTCCCTCCCAACTGTCTATCGGAACTTCGGAGGGCATTACTTGATGAGTGGTGTAATTTCCCCAAGATCAGATTGATAATCCGATACTCAGCATGCGTAGGCGTTGTAACGCTTGTATTGCATCGTCCGGGAGACATACTCCGTATTAACCATCATACTAACCATGTTATACTGTTTTCTGTAAATAGGTTCTTTTTTGAAATTTGCTCCAGGGAGTAAAAATCGCAATTTTTATTAATTATGTCAAACATATAGCATCTTTTTTGCTATTTACCTTTTGTTTAATAAATAGACTTTACAAATAAGTCAAATTTGTTTTGCTTTTGTCTCTTTCATTGCCTGAACTTCATTATCCTTAATTTATGGACATGAGTGTATTTTTAGCTCACCTAGGGTTTTTCTAGCTTGCCATTGGGTTATTTACCAAACAACTAGTAGATTCACCTAGTACAGGACTAATGCACAGACCATGTCAGTCTCAAATGACATTTAAAGCAAAGTGGCAAGTACGGTGAGGAAAAAATGTAAACATTTAAAAAAACGTGAATTTTTATTTCACATGAATTCAAATCAAAAACAGTAACATTACAAGCTTGCTCCAAGAATAATAAAAATAATAAGACTATATAACACCCACACAGGGGATCAAAACAACCATCGGAGTCAGCCCACAAGAACTACAAATACTGTTTATATAGTACTTATTTTTCTTCTTCTGTAGCACTACAGCCTTCTATAGGCCAAGGCTGTCTCTAAAAGTTTCTTCCATCTGGAACCATTCTCCAACACAGTTCTCCACTGGTTGACTCCGATTTCATGCATCGTCTTCTCAACCATATCAATCCACCTGGTGTGTTCTACCTCTTTTCCTTTTTCCATCAACTTTTTGAAATGTAACTTTTTTTGTCGGGTTTAAGTCATTGTATCTATAAATGTGTCCCAACCACCTTAATTGATAGATCTTTATAGTTTTCACAATATTTGGTTGTCCGAATTTAGAGTATAGTTCATGATTATAACGGATTATCCATACATTATTTTCTTTAACAGCTCCAAATATTTTTCGTAGTATTTTTCGTTCAAATATTGATGGCTTATTTTCCTCAGATTTTTTCATAATCCAACACTCGCTTCCATACATAATTCTTGGCTTTACTAAAGTTTTATAAAGATTAATTTTGGTTTTTATGCCTAAGTGTTTTGATTTAAAGGGAATTCTCAGTCCATAATAACATTTATTTTCCCTATTTAATCTCTTCCTAATTTCAATTTTAATATCATCCATTTTTGTTATAATTGAGCTTAGATATTTGAACCGTTCAACATTTTCAAAGCTGTACTTGTCATTGGATGTACATCTGATCTGTTATGTGCTAATGCCATAAACTTTGTTTTTTCTATGTTTATTGTTAGTCCAATATTTTCAGCTGCCGGTTTGAGTGCGGAAAAAGCTTCACTTACTGATTTCCGGGTTCTGCCAATTATGTTTATATAGTACTAGGCTGACCAAATGAATAAATTTGAATAAAGTTGAAAACAAAATAACTGCACCTCCCTCCCCCCAAAAAAATACACACATTAAGTAAATAAAGAAAAGACATTTAATTGCATTGGTTATCCTTTATAAAGACCGTTTGCAATTTCAAAAATGTCAAAAATTGGATATATGTACCAAACACTTAACCACTGGTTAAGTCCAAGTAATCCTAACAGACCAGAAGAAAGAACATGAGAAAGAGAAGGACGAAGGTGAAAATCAACCTAAATCAATGTCGAGTTTTCCGAAACAAACGAACCTTTCTCAAAATTAAAGACATTTATATGTTCTCACATTGATAACGGTGAAGAGGTGGAATGGATAGAACTTGTACAATGCAGTTATTAATTGCAAAGCATATCTAAAGCCATTCGTCTTATTCTTCAATGGCGCGCCAGCCAAGGGTGGACCATGGCCTTCCGCAGTATCGAGTTCCAGCAGTCTCTTTTCTTGGATAAACTCTTCCAGTTTTTGATTTTTAGGATCTTTAAATTTATTTTAAGGCAGTAAATCCACAGAATTCTTGGTCTTCCCCTTTTACGAGCTCCCAATAGTTTGTCCTCGAAGATCCTCTTGGTGGTTCTGTCGTCATTCATTCTAATCACGTGTCCTGCCCATTTCAAACGTTAAATAGAAATGAATTTTATTATGTCTGGCTACTTAAAAATCTTATAGATATCGGAATTTGTTCTTCTCGCCTAGGTGTCGTTGCATTTCCAATAACCTAAAATACTGCGGAGTACTTTTCTTTCGAAAACAGCCACAGTCTCTTTGTTTCTTTCAGTTAATGCCCATGTTTCAGCAGTGTATTTAGCAGTGCCAAGGATTGGTCAAATTAGTGTCTTATAAAGCAATAACTTTGTTCTTCTGTTTATGAGATTAGATTTGAGATATTTGTGGATACCAAAGAAAAAAACATCTTGTAGCCGCAGAAACACTGTTGCGAACTTCAGGCTCCCTACCATTGTTAACACTTAGTATCTAAATCCATTAGTAAGTATAACTCTACATATTTTAACGATTTTCAACATTAATTTTTCCCACACATACATTTTCTATTTCAGTCGTCTTTAGAAATGATGGATTTAGGTTACATTGCATATTATTTAATTCCGAGACCTCGTATAAGATGACATTAATAACAGGAACATTCTATTGTGAGAATGTGCTAAGCGAATTAAGGAAACTTCCTTTATAGCATAACACCAGACTAAAAAAAATAAGTGCTAATAAGTTGTCTAGAAAAAGCGTGCTCAAATGAACGCTTTCCTGCGAGAGTATCGAAAGAGGATGTGGTTCATAATAACATAAGTTCTCACGTCACACATATTAAAAAGATCTTTGCACTGATTCGATACTGACAAAAGAAGTTTAGATAGAATAAATACAATGAAGTAAAAAATTAGAAATTAGAAGCAATTTTTAAACGTTTAGATCTTATGACTATAAAAAAAATTAAATAAAACTGAAATACTGAGTTTGTAATTATTGTGGTAATGAATGTTCAAAATGAATAATATCACGTATAATGAAATGTAAGAATATACTTATAACATAATTTTACTTGCATGTGATTTCGTTTGCATACCATAATTTTGCTTACATTCCATGTGAAATCCCTTCTAAAATAAAAGCCTAAGTTATCTGTCCGTCTGTCCTCGAATTTATTAGTTGGACCTGGAATTTATA
Organism: Pardosa pseudoannulata; assembly: GCA_032207245.1. Classification (NCBI taxonomy): domain Eukaryota; kingdom Metazoa; phylum Arthropoda; class Arachnida; order Araneae; family Lycosidae; genus Pardosa; species Pardosa pseudoannulata. Next base: position 129,392,046 of record CM063502.1, on the reverse strand, counting down.
GAGGCATCCATATTGGATACTTGATGAGTTAGGGTTAGCAAAATTCACAGCGAGTAAAGTTTATCTCCTAAACTATCGATTCAATTCTAAAATAAATTGGTATAAATATGCTTCACATCACAGCGGAAAATACTGTCGTCTTTAAAGCGTTCGAGACCTACCCCTTCCTCCATTTAAAAATAACATTATTTTCTAACATTATGACGCCATTCCTTTAACCATCTCGTTTAATCATTTCTAATTTTAAATTAATTCTGCATTATTTTCATACGTTTTATCACTGAACTTAAATATTACGTAACTGGTTTTCTTTTATATTCGGCTTAAATAATATATTAGGTACATATGTGATAATGTTAAATTTAATGATCGATTATTGTTTGTTGCAATAAAAATTGTATCACCAGTATTAAAAACAAATTCTATCTACCTCCAGGGTGTAGAGGAAATGATTGTTTCATTCCTTTACTTCCATCAATTATTGTGGTAAAAAACATTGGGAAGAACTTAACGGTAATTTCGACGTAGCTAAGAACACTTTGAATTATCTTTCTAAATGAATTCAAATTGATTTTAAACTGCCTTCACAGTATCGGTAGACTTTAGAGGAGTATGAAGAAAAACTAATTACTGAGCGTGTACCAGATAATTCTCAGCCAAAAAACAAACCATTGTTTCCTCCCTCATAGGGTACTTTGCAATTCTGGAAAATCAAAAATTTTACTAATCCCGTCATATGATGGACTATATGCTAAATTCTATATATTCAGTTGTCTTCTGAGTTCTAAACTGTTCGAGCGTTTAAAAAAAAATGATTTACCATAATGCCATCCCATTCTATAACTTTAAAAATTCCTTTTTAACAATGAACATATATTTATTACATTATATTTTTTTAGAACTGATATAATATTTGCATTCCTAAATTCTTAAATTCTTAAAAATACATAGGCATTTATACTTTGTTTCCCAAAGAATTAATAAAACTCATTAACATTCAGAATCATAAAAGTACAAAGAAAATTAATCATAATTGCCTAAATATTTAGAAAGAGAGTGTAAATCTTTCTTGCTTGGATTTTTTGGGCTTTTTGTTTTTATAATTTGAGCCTGTTTCTATTTAAAAAATAGACAAAAGAACAGAAATTATTAACATCAGGACAAATTAGTCTATATTGACTGATGTACCTTGTAAGGATCTCAAATAAGAAATATTTTTCAGTGTTTTCCTTTAATTAAACCGCACTTACGAAAGAAACTATATTATGTTTACTATTATGTAAAACCTGCAAGAAATGTTTTTGAGGAAATGAAATGAAGAAATAAGAAAAACTAACAGTGTAGTATTAGAGAACATTGAAAATGTCTCTCAGGAAAGTATTGTGTTAATGTAAAAGCAGTTTATAATTTGTTTATCAGTATTAATATTAGAATCATAATTGACCAAAAAAGTTATTTGTTACTGTTAATACAGGACTTCTTCTTAGGTTTATCTGTGTTCCACTTCATTGTTTAAAAACATATCATTATTGTAAAGGAGGTGAGAAATACATTTGTACTCATTTCTATTGCAAAGACTATCAAAGTAAAATATTACCATAGTAGAATAAATGTTTCTTAAGGCAAAGGAGTACCTGACAAATTCAGTGTATTTGTTTTAGAGAACAGTTTTACCACCCTGAACAAAAAAAATATAGATAACTTAGTTTTAAAAACAGTGTTTTTAATATGGTTATTAGCAATTTGGCTGTCTCATACAAAATCCGCATTATAAAAGAGATCAGAAATTATAACATCAGGAAAAATTAGTCTATATTGACTGATGTACCATGTAAGGATCTCAAATAAGAAATATTTTTCAGTGTTTTCCTTTAATTAAACCGCACTTACGAAGGAAACTATATTATGTTTACTATTATGTAAAACATGCAAGAAATGTTTTTGAGGAAATGAAATGAAGAAATAAGAAAAACTAACAGTGTAGTATTAGAGAACATTGAAAATGTCTCTCAGGAAAGTATTGTGTTAATGTAAAAGCAGTTTATAATTTGTTTATCAGTATTAATATTAGAATCATAATTGACCAAAAAAGTTATTTGTTACTGTTAATACAGGACCCTTTTTCTATCTGTGTTCCACTTCATTGTTTAAAAACATATCATTATTGTAAAGGAGGTGAGAAATACATTTGTACTCATTTCTATTGCAAAGAGTATCAAAGTAAAATATTACCATACTAGAATAAATGCTTCTTGAGGTAGGAGGGTCAGTGTATTGTTTTAGAGAATAGTTTTACCACCCTGAACAAAAAAAAAAAATAGAAAAGCTTAGTTTTAAAACAGTGTTTTTCGAATATGGTTCGTTTGGTAACAATCTCTGTCTCATACAAAAGCAGACTTTCATAAAAAAATATAAAATAACATCAGGAATAGTCTATATTGACTGATGTACCATGTAAGGATCTCAAATAAGAAATATTTTTCAGTGTTTTCCTTTAATTAAAAATTACGAAGGAATATCTATGTTATATATTATATATAACCTGCAAGAAATGTTTTTGAGGAAATGAAACGAGGAAATAAGGGTTTTCCGTATTCCAGTCTAGGGAACAAAGGGTGAAAAAAAATCTCTCAGGAAAGTTTGTGTTAATGTAAAACAGTTTATAAACCTTCAGTATTTAATATTAGAATCATAATTGACCAAAAAAGTTATTTGTTACTTTAATACAGGACTTCTTCTTAGGTTTATCTGTGTTCCACTTCATTGTTTAAAAACATATCATTATTGTAAAGGAGGTGAGAAATACATTTGTACTCATTTCTATTGCAAAGACTATCAAAGTAAAATATTACCATAGTAGAATAAATGTTTCTTAAGGCAAAGGAGTACCTGACAAATTCAGTGTGTATTCGTTTTAGAGAATAGTTTTACCACCCTGAACAAAAAAAAAAAAATAGAAAACTTAGTTTTAAAAACAGTGTTTTTAATATGGTTAGTAGCAATTTGGCTGTCTCATAAAATCCGCATTATAAAAGAGATCAGAAATTATTAACATCAGGAAATAGTCTATATTGACTTTTGATGTACCATGTAAGGATCTCAAATAAGAAATATTTTTCAGTGTTTTCCTTTAATTAAACATTACGAAGGATAACTATATTATGTTTACTATTATGTAAAACATGCAAGAAATGTTTTTGAGGAAATGAAAAGAAGAACTAAGAAAAACTAACAGTGTAGTATTAGGGAACATTGAAAAATGTCTCTCAGAAAGTATTGTGTTAATGTAAAAGCATATAAATTTGTTTATCAGTATTTATTAGAATTTTTTCCTAAAAAAGTTATTTGTTCTGTTAATATAGGACTTCTTAGGTTTATCTGTGTTCCACTTCATTGTTTAAAAACATATCATTATTGTAAAGGAGGTGAGAAATACATTTGTACTCATTTCTATTGCAAAGACTATCAAAGTAAAATATTACCATAGTAGAATAAATGTTTCTTAAGGCAAAGGAGTACCTGACAAATTCAGTGTATTTGTTTTAGAGAACAGTTTTACCACCCTGAACAAAAAAAATATAGATAACTTAGTTTTAAAAACAGTGTTTTTAATATGGTTATTAGCAATTTGGCTGTCTCATACAAAATCCGCATTATAAAAGAGATGGTTTTAAAAACTGGATTCATTTTCTATCTGATCTAGTAAAATCTCCAGAAAAAAACGGATTAGTACATTTTTCTACAATTTCAGGGTACAAAAGACTTTTAAAATGATAGACATCAATTAACAATTCGAAAGTTTTTCATCGCCACTAAAAAGTCAATTTTAGCGTATTAATCAAGTAGCGTAACAATCTAGTAAGATTTTTTAATTCATAGCATTTTATTGAAACCTTTTTCTTTACATATATACTCATTTTAAAACTTCAAAAATGAACTTTAACTGTTTTAATTTTGCTTTCCTTATTGGTAATTTGTAAATATTCCAGATGTATTACATTCTTCAGAACCTTTCTCCAATTTCTGGACACCGTCTAATAATTTGCTTCTCATAAAATCGGGTAGACTTTTGTAGAGTTACAAAAATGTAATACCCTGAAACAAACTAATGAAGCTTACTAACTTTCCACATGTAAAAATGATTCTTTATATAATTTGAATTCAACGTAAATGAATGCCTGTTTGTTATCTATGTATATCCAAGTTTGCAATAAAAATCTGAAAGTAATTAGCTAACATGTGAAAGCACTAGAAACATTTTTAACGATTGTTCTTGGACTTTTAAATTTTAATTTAACTATAAACATTCGTTTCTTGTACATTTTTGTAGTTTATATATTTTATCAAACATCGTCATTGATTATCCTGAAAACAATGTTATTAAAAGTTGATTATTTTGAAAACCTTTGTTAAAAATTTAAAAACCTTTTATACCTTGCAAATATTTTTTTATTTTGATAGTTAGTACACTATTTATTTATTTATATTTTTAAAATTAGAATCTAGTCCGCAGATTGGTGATTTGTAGAAGATTTAAGTAGCTATCAATATTACCATGTTTTGTGATATTTCTTAATTTAATGTTTTTTGCTGTTATTGGAAACTGTATTATTTAAAAGCAACTGAAATATTTTTGCAGAGAAATAAAAAGGTGAAGAATAATTGCTTAGTAGTCAAAATAATCATAACAAAAATTTGTTTAAATATAATTTAAATTATAATTCATTAGTCGTAAAGAATTGTTATTTAGATCGCCCAGTTGCCATCCCCTATAATCAAATTAAGTTAGCAGTTCTTTTCACAATAAATACAAGTTAATTTTGTAGTTAATTTAAAATGTATACCTTTACCAATTATTAAATTTATTCATTTTTTTTATCCTTTTATCTACGAAATAATAACTAGGAAGTAAAGGACTGCTGAGGTTAAGAAAATGGATGAAAAACAAGATAAGACTCATATTTTTATAGCTTAATGCATCAGGAAGAATTGTGATGTGGAAGACAAATACGTATAGGAAAAAATATATGCGACATATAAATGTGATGACTAAATCTTGAAAAGCCCTTAAAAAGAAAAAGAAAATTTTTTAAGAAGTTGCTAGAAAAGTTCATATGGATATTAAAGAAGAGCTCTAAGTTAAAATTTCAATTTAACCCCTTGACATACAATGTCGTCTGGGAGACGTCAGTCATCTCATGTGCCAAAGTAGACTTTGACCTCTCCGAGACGTCAATGGCTGTCTCCCATAGACGTCGTTCAGCATTATATTAAACCATAATTTCATACTGTTATTAAATTATTGTACATTAGCATCATATATAAACTTCATTAAATGTTACATAGCAATGCAAATTTCAAAATAAAACGTTCTCTTTCTCAACTTGCACAAAATTGTTTAGATGAGACAGAACTAAAGAGTATTTCTTGGACACATCAGATTTCCGTCAAGGGGTTAATAAACCAGGGCTTCGAAGCGGAACTGAACCGAAAACCGAAAACCGGAAAAAACCGTTATTTTGGTCGGAACGAAAACCGGAACTGAACCGAAAAAAATATCGGTTTATTTCGGTTCGATATATCTTTCAGTCATTTTGTTACTGTTACCAACTTATCAATATTTTCTAATTTAACGTCAACTTTATAATTATCATTACATGTATACTGATTCTCTATTTCCTATTTTGATATTTGTTGAAAGAGCGTTTTCAGGTTTGAAATTTATTCTCCGAGACAACAGAAGTAATCTCAGTGAAACCACGTTAGAAGATACATTAATAATTAGAGGCAATTTTCATATGTTAAATAAATAATATATTTTTACATAATTATTGCAAGGCCAAGTGCACGATGTGAGAGTCAAACGACGAATGTGGGTAATCATGAACCTAGTTGTCAAATGCGATTTTGATAATGGATAACAATGCCAATGCTCGCCTCTCCTATCGTACCTGCTGTTTGTATCAATTCACATAGTGTACCAATTAAAAAAAGAATAAAATCTTCTAAACTTTGATAGAATTACATTTTTTGTTTATGATAGAATTATATTTTTAGTACAAATAAAAATATACATAAAATGAAATTATTCATTTGGAACTGAAACGAAAACAGTTATTTTTGGCGGAGCAAAAACCGGAACTGAACCGAAAACCGTTATTTTTGGCAGAGCGAAAACCGGAACTGAACCGATATTAATTTTTTAGTTGAACCGGAACAAAAAAAAAAAAAAAACAGTTCGAAGTCCTGTAATAAACCCTGGATTTACAGTGATTAGGGTTTTGAATGCGATGAATGTTTATGTTTTAATATTTGGAGTGAGTTTTTCGTTCATCTATTCATGCTTATGGCGGCAATTCACATGATACGTAATAAAATTTTCTAAGGACTCATCAAAGTTCGTATAGTACTATAATGAAATTTTCTTCAATCCCAATGAGAAATATTAATCACTTCTTTAAATTAAATATTTTATGAGAATGTCATCTCTCCCATTTTCATATCATCTCTTACATGATCAAATACATGAAATGTACAATTCTTGTAGTTTATACTCACATTAAAAGAGCGATTTACATATTAAAGATAGTTCTTTTTATAAAGAATGAGGTAATGTTGATGTTGTACAATTTATTACACGAGATATGACTTCCGATAAGATTAAATTAAATGACTTTATAGCTATCAATCATTCGTGAATTATTTCAGAGACGGGAAGTATAAAATTCCATACTTCCTTCCAAGCCTTGATTTCCATGTATAGAATCTCTGGCGAGGCGATAGGAAACGATATTAGGACAAAAATAAATACTTCTTATTTTGACGTGCGGTCGTTAAACTTTTGTCCTTTTGATGAAATTACGCAGTTTTGGGTTTAAAATGAGATGATATGCATAGATAGATGATATACATTGATAAGCGCAAAGAGATGATCTGTCATTATGTATCATCATTTGATCATTAGCTTATACGGTTTAAAATTCATTAAAAATATTTTCTTCTATACATTTATCCAAGAGAATATGCAGTTCCGAGAAATTTTTTGTACTCTTAAAGAGGCAAAACATTAAAAACCCTAATATTCAAGTACAACGTACTGAGATTTTGAATAAAAAAACGTAATTTTAAAAATAAAAGTACATTTTTCTGAAATGTAATATATGCTCTATAAAACGCCCCTATGTTGTATTTATGTGTGTCATTGCGCGAGTATACAGTGGAAAGTAGATCCATCGGTTTCGAAGGAACCAAAACTGTTAAACGATGAATGCAAGAAATAGATGTAAAATTCTGGTAAAACCGTGTGTTTTTAATTAATTATTTATTTACAAAATTAAATACATTATATAAAACAAAATTTATATTTAGAATGCAACGCACAGAATATATAGTGGTTAATGTAGTATGCTCTCATCCGAGTAAAGCTGTAATATATTTTGATGTCCCCTCATAGAGAGTAATGTTGGCCGCCTACATTGTGCTTCCAGAATAAAATAATCAACAGAATCTGTAGCTTTGTAGCGGCCAATATTAGTAATGGTAAGTGGCACCGCATTGGAAAAATAAAAATGAAAATATATATAGAATGGTACTCAACATTTTATAAACGATTATATTTAAATTTTGAAAAAGCTTTGAGATTCAGAAAAACTCAACAGTTATTCATATTCGTTTTCATTTTTCCCTTCCCTTTCTCATAATCTTGCTTCTGATTTGCTCACAAGCACTCCACTACTGAGTGATTACTAACCATCTGGTTGTCTAGTAAAGCCTGTGATGAGCCAGAAGTCATTTTGTCATACATAGAACTTTAAAGTTTTCTTATCATCACAAAAAAAAAAAAAAAAAAAAAAAAAAAAAAAAAAAAAAACTGATCTCCTTAGATTTCCTAAATCCCACTCCCACAAATCACCTCTTCCACGGATTTCCGTAATTCCATTTCCTTAATTAATAATTCCTAGAAGACAAGCGAAGGCCCCAAAATATTTTTGGCGATAGATTCCGGAAAATGACAAACCCAGGAACAATAAATGCGGTAAAATCATTGGTACTATTTAGTTAACCCATATTGGACCTCTGTCCTATAAACAGGACAGCAAATAAAATTCCATTTAATAATAAAGTTATAAATATTTTCTGAGTGGATTTTATTTTAACACTTTTAAAATAGATACACTTGAGCATAGTAAGAAAAAATCCTGAGAAATCACTTTATATTGTATTGTAAAATTTATTTTCAGCAACCTCTTAAAAATTGTCATTTTTTAATCTTTAATTTTATATTTATTATCATTTTTTAACATTGTGGAGGTATTTTTAGTTTAAAAATGTAGCTGATAATGTAGCTGAATAATGTAGCTGAAAGTTTTTATTAAAAAATATATTTTACACGTGTATTTTGTAAGTACAAAAAAGGTGCCCTAAGATTAAGACTACGATCCAATCTCGATAATTTTTCCACGAATTCGATATTGCATTGATAGCTCACATTCTTTTCTTATCTTTCAATGAAAACAAGTTCAAACCCCTGTTCACACACCTGGACACAACAAGGGGTAAATAGGTGTCTATTCTATACAGAAAAACTGGAGATTGAAAGATAAACTTACTCTCTTACTGCCAGTTCAATAACTGCAAGAGAAAACCTACAACAGTATGCTTAAAATGTAATGTTGGACTATTTTGACTATTTTCCTAAATTTCATCTATGAATCAGCCTAATGCAATGTAAGTGATATATGTTAAGTTTTAGTAGTGTATTGGACTGTTTTCCTATTTATAGGGCTGCCAATTACATAAAAAATTAAAAATATTTTTTCAAAATTTTGGTTTTATATACTTAGTTACACCTTATTAATGATATGGATTATGTTTCAATAACTTACAGAAATATTTAGTTGGTGTGGTACAATATGGGTTAAATTTGGGACCAAATGAATCGAACTATCATAGCAGGGAAAAGAATAATGGGAATCGATTGATCATGGTTTCATAGTATTTATAAACTGTTAAATTGATCAAGATATCTGGGATTGAATTTTGTATATTAAATATCATCTCTCTGACTCAATTTAGTACTTGTTACTTATTACTGCTTCAGGGAAGACCATACCTGAATCATGACTTCTCGAAGAGTTCTGAATTTTTTTACTAAAAGTAAAAGTAAAGGTAGTTAATTATTTTTAATACTCTTGAAATAGGAACTGATTTGATGCTAAACACACCTTCATGTGTGGTCTTGTTTTATACACTTCTATTTTATATACTTCTTTTTTATACACTCTTTTTATACACTCTTTTAAAATAAATTTTTACTTGCGTAAAACTGTTTGTTGGTTTAGTAGTTTGGTAGTTGTTTTAAACCAGTGCCCCGTAATCTTTTTTTTTTCTTGTGGTATTCACGCATCGTAAAATCTAGTGACTCAATTGAAGTATAAAAGGATTTATTTGTTTAGAAATTTAAATAATACTCCGAAACATATGCCAAGAATACCTTGTTTTTATTAAATAAACTTGAATGAAATAAACAGGCTATGAATAAATTATTATAAACCCTTTGTTTCTTAACAATCTTGGACTAAAAATATTTTATAAAATTTTGGAATGCATTATTTCAAGTATGTTATAAACAATTAAAATATTTAAAACATAAAAATGAAAATCTGTTGGTGAAAATTGTATTTTCTACAAACAAATAAAATATATATTTCTTTAAAAAATATTGTAAACTGTTTTGAAAAAAAAAAGTTTACATAAAGAATTTAAAACTATATTACTGAGAAATCTACTTCTGACGTCTCTACAGTTATCTTTTCAAATTTAACAAATCCAATGCTTAATTCAATAATAATTATGTGCATCTGAGCAAATAATGGACGAAATTATGACAGGAAAATTAAATTTAGTATCCCTGTTTGGAAGGAGTTCTATGAGGAAATTATTTTAGCTGCAGTGTTGCAAGACAGAAGCAATAAACAAAACCAACTACTAAAGCTTATTGTATAGATATAAATTTTTTGATATATTGCATATATGTAATATGGTAATATAAAAAATTTATTAAGACAATATTTGTTCTCGGACTAAGAAGAAATTATTGGTGTACATTTGGCTCCATATTGGAACATCGGGTTAAGCTCAAAGTTCTCTGACAGTATTCTACAAACATAAAAATTTATTGAAACTTTTTTTAAAGCAAATTTCAAAAATCTAATGATAAAAAGCAAATTTCAAAAAGTATTTCATCCCTACGATGAAAAATATTAGATATTAATAGCGATCTGAAAAATGAAAGCGTAAAATATATTCTTTCAAATGTAATTGCAAGGGTTTTGGTATTTGCATTAGATATAAATTCTCTACATTTTTAATAACTCATGAATTTAAGGATGACAAATTGAAAAAAGTCTAGAGATATGTGTATAGTAACTTCGAGGAAATGGAAAAATTAAACTTTAGTTTGGTTACATAGATAAAGTGATTGAAATAGAAGAAATATAGATTTAAAAATGGTTTTAAATTTATAAATATAGACTTCTCAAGAAATTAAGCTACTTTAGCAAGATTGCAGAATTTTTTTAAAGTTGAAATAGTGAAAGCTAATTACTTTTAATATTCTTGAAATGTGAACTGATTTGATGTTAAACCCTCTTTCATGTGTGGTCTTGCTTTATACACATTTTTTCTATACTCTTTTTTTATACTCTTTTAAATACATTTTTACTTGAGCCTGAAAATTGTTTGTTGGTTTAGGAGTTTGTTTTAAAGCAGGTGATTCATAATCTTTTTTATTTCCTATTTTATTTCCTTTTTAAATCAATTGGAAATTGACAATCTATAAGCTTTATCTTTTGCAGAAAAGATTTTAAATATTATTCTTTTAAAAATATTGCGCTCTAAGCAGTTCTGCTGCATTAAAGTTTAGAATGCACTACCATTTTAAAATATTAAAATATTACTTGAAAACTTAAGGAATTTATTTAAATTTAGCGAAATGTTTTTGTGTGTAATTGAATAAAAATTTGTTTCAAATCACGTGGGAAAAGAAATGGGATTTACATACGGATTTTTAAATGGTTTGCTTCAATATACAAAAAAAAAAAAACATTTTCAAAATGTTTTCTTAAAGCTGTATTCTTTGTTTTTACCAGGGCTTCGAACCGTAATTTTTTTTGTTCCGGTTTTCGTTCCGGTTCAACTAAAAAATTAATATCGGTTCAGTTCCGGTTTTCGCTCCGCCAAAAATAACGGTTTTCGGTTCAGTTCCGGTTTTCGCTCCGCCAAAAATAACTGTTTTCGTTTCAGTTCCAAATGAATAATTTCATTTTATGTATATTCTTATTTGTACTAAAAATATAATTCTATCATAAACAAAAAATCTGATTCTATCAAAATTTAGAAGATTTTATTCTTTTTTTAATTGGTACACTATGTGAATTGATACAAACAGCAGGCCTAATGAAATACTACTATTACGAAACATTTGAATCGCCGCCATTACCAAACACCCATTTGATGCGCAGAAAATTTGATAGATGCTTCATGCTACGTCACTTAGGGCCTCTCCTGTCTATTTACTCCTCCCTGATCTAAACAGTCTATACAAGCATCAGTGGATGATCGCATGCTGAGATGTGAAAAAAAAATATAACTCGATATTTTCCTTAAAAAATCATCTATACTTCTAGTTTAATCAACTGAATTAAATATGTCTTCTACAAGTAGTTTCATGCGAAACTGAAACAGAAAAATACTAGTGAATATCAAAATAGGAAATCGAGAAGTAGTATACATGTAATGATAATTATAAAGTTGATGTTAAATTAGAAAATATTGATAAGTTGGTAACAGTAACAAAATGACTGAAAGATATATCGAACCGAAATAAACCGATATTTTTTTCGGTTCAGTTCCGGTTTTCGTTCTGACCAAAATAACGGTTTTTTCCGGTTTTCGGTTTTCGGTTCAGTTCCGGTTCGAAGCCCTGGTTTTTACTTTAAATGCCATAACTTGAAATGTTCAAAAAACATCTTTTAATGATATATTTATTCAGTTCATAAAAGTAAATATGAAGCTGAAACCATTTGTATTAAGACAATATTTGAACCATTCCATAACTAGGTAATGACATCAAGACCAATTTCTTTGAAACACTGTTTATCTCAATAATGATGTTAAACAATCGATTAAATTAGTGTAAATAATATAAGATACGTAAAATTTTGTAGGAATGCTTCAAAAGTCTTTTCGTATCTCAAGGTTACAGTTTACTGACTTAGATTTAAATGTAAAGACAAGAGTTTCATTTTCTTTATTAATGTTATGTTGCATCAACAAAATAATTGACCAAATTATCTCTTAATTTAATAAACAGCTCGATGAATGAAGTTCAGCGCAGCTGGTGATAATCCCCAGTAATGAGTTACTTTCAAATACGCAATCTATTCATGGTAAGGGTTAAGTTCTACATTAACACATAGGTTCCTGTACAATACTAAGTATTCTGTTGTAGTTCCAAAATGTCATTTGGATATAAACCGGACCTATTTGTCTTCTCGGGTAGTCAGTAGATCCATTGTTCATTTTGGGGTAGAATCTTAGTAAAAGAATATGTGTCATCTTATTAAAATTAGTAAATTTTTAACATTTCATTTAATAATATAAAATAATTTAATAAAATATACTAGAACTGTTAAATAGATAGGAAATAAATTTTAACATTCAACAACTTTTTCAATATTTTGTCTAAAAGCTTTTGTAAAATTTCCATTCCTGTTTAAAAGATGAAAATGTAGTCAAGAATAATATTTAAAAAAAAAACTATAAAAATTTAGTTATATAGCCCGTAGTTTCATTAAATTGCAATGATTTTATCAGCTTATGGTAGAAAATAATATATTTAACATACGAAGCACACCTATAAAGCATATATAGGCACAAACATATCCAAATGAGATGATCGAATGAAATCAAATATCTGTCGTCAATGGCAATTAAGTTTTAATGCAGTGAAATTAACTTTATTGCTTTGCAACCATCTGTGAATAATTATGATATATTAATCAAGTGAATTTAAAATTTAGGAATTTATTGAAATGAAATGAAAGAATTCTGTTACGTATTATATACTAATAAATTTCAAATAATTTTAATTAAAATATCTGTTTTAAATGTCTTAAAATGTCTGTTATCTACAACCTTAATAAATATCCTGAAATGGTTTTTGTTTATAAGTGCTGTTAATCGTAACTAATAAAGTATAAATATTCTTTAAAATATCCCCTCATGTAGGTGCGTTTATTAATTAACGTGCTCCTTGTTTGAAAAACAAGTAAAATGAACATAGTAGATAAATATATGTATAAAACACCGTTATATGATCTTATGTTGGGAGCAGAAAGATTTTTTTTTCAGTACAGAGAAGATGAAAATAAATAATTCAAGTAAAATACTATGAGGAATATGTAAAAATTTAATTTTATGAAAGTTAAAAACATTATTTTTCTAGGAGAAAGTTTTTTTAGGGAATTGAAATTATTTATTTATTAAAACCTCATATTATTAATGAATTCCCTTAAGTGAACACTATTAGTTTTGGTTAAACAGAAATAATAACGTAACATATTTCTGACAACGAAAGCATTTTCCAAAATTCAAAATGACAAAGATCTCTTCGATACCTAACCACTTTAAACAAATAATTTCTCTATTAATACAGGTATAACATAAAAGCTTAATTTTGATAGCAGTCGAGGGGTGATGCATATACTTCATATACTGAGAAGACATCATGATGATTGCAGCCTCAGAGAAAACTAATTTAAAATACAAAAGAGTTTTATTTCTATGTGCATTATTTGAGTATTATTAACTATCGAGTACATTCTCACCCTACAAAAACCTATAATCGTCTCCACTCACAAAGAATCTTTGTCTTAGCGTAATTTCTCTATTGATACAGGTATAACGTCAAAGCTCAATTTTGGTGGCGGTCAACTGGGGATACTTAGAAGACTCTACGATGATTACGATTTCACAGGAAACTCATTTAAAAATATGAAGGAGTTGTATTTCTACTTACATTATTTGCATATTATTAACTAGCGAGTACATACTCACCCTACGAAAACCTACAATCGTCTCCTCTCACAAAGACTCTTTCATTTGCCTTAATTTATCTGTTAATACTGGTATAATATCACTGAGCTCAATTTTGTTAGCGGTCGAGTGGTGATACTTAGAAGACTCCATGGTGATTACGATTTCACAGGAAACTTATTTAAAAATATGAAGAGTTGTATTTCTATGTACATTATGTGCATATTATTACAGTTACCGAGTACATCCTCACCCTACAAAACTTACAATCGTCTCCTCCCACAAAGACGCTTTCATTTGCCGTAATTTATCTCTTAATGCTGGTAAAATATCAAAGAGCTCAATTTTGTTAGCGGTCGAGTGGTGATACTTAAAAGACTTCGTAATGATTACGATCTCAGAGGAACTCATTTTAAGATATGAAGGAGTTTATTTCTATGTACATTACATGCATATTATTACAGCTGGCGAGCACATCCTCACCGTACGAAAACCTACAATTGTCTCCTCTCACAAAGAATCTTTCCCTCACTGTGGAGTGAATCGCAATCCCCACTCCCCCCCTCTGACATTTCAGAGGAGCCACGGAGAGAAGAAGGGACGACGTACCCCCAGCTACACAAAGGACAGAGGCTTAAAACTCATACAGAAACAAGACAGCGTCCCGCTTTCAAAGGCCATAAAAATTTGTTTCAGGCGTGAGAAAAATCTTCAGAAGTTAATTACATAATATGCTTCCTTTCCTCAAGACTAACTTCAGTGCAAACAGTAAAATATAAGCATTAGCAAAAAAAAGCATTAGCAAAAAAAAAAAGAAAAAAAAAAAAAGGAAACTTTAAACTTCTTCATAAACAAATAAATACATAGTAATATCAAATACAATTTCAGAAGCGCAATGCTACATTGCATTATTTACAAGAAATTGTAAAAAATTTCATTGTTTTGATTTTTTTTTCAGTCAAGCCGGTGGACAACCTCCTTCTAATGGAGTTTTTGCAGTTTTCATGGTTATTGCTTCATTTTTTGGTGAGTTCATTTTAATAAGAGTTTAATAAAATAGAGATTCTGTTTCGAAGAACTTCTTATTTGAGGTAACATAGTACCTTTTGAGATATAAAACCTTCATTATAAAAGAATTTTTGATGCATCATAAAAGGAAATCAACTACTCCTTTTAAAATGGATTTTTATAAGCTCTTTAATAGCTCTTCAGATTTTAAAATTGCTTATTTTTTCCAAGTTTTAAAATGTGTATATTAAAATGACTTTTGAAATACATATATTAGAATCTAAATATTCATATCAAATTGAAGAAAAATATCTGTTTAATAACGTAGTTAAAATTTTGTAGGTATCTTATAATTCAAAATTAAAAAAATAAACTATTAAGAAATTTAAAATTAAAAAAAATTTAGACATTATCAGGCTATAAAATAAAATATATTCCTCGTATTGATATAATCGATCACGACAAAAAATTGACAATTAGCTTCTGTCTCAAATAAAAAGTTAATTACTAATTTACAAGTTTTAAAAATTATTTCTGGGATATTTTTTAACTTATATATATATATATATATATATATATATATATATATATATATATATATATATATATATATATATATATATATATATATATATATATATATATATATATATATATATATATATATATATAGAGAGAGAGAGAGAGAGAGAGAGAGAGAGAGAGAGATAGATAGATAGATATAAAATTTTTTTGAAAATAATGTATTATTTCACATAACAAGATTAAACATTTTTAAAGTTAGACCCTTTTTAATGATCTAGTAAAATTTTTTATTTCAACCAGAGTTTTTTTTAAATTTTATAATGAATAAAAATAGGTTGCTTGAATGAAGACTTTTTAGCTTAAAATGTACTATGTTCCTGAAATACTTTTATAGAAACTATCATATGGTTATATAATCATTTAAATCCTTAGATATGTTTTCATTAAATTCACCGTTTCATGATATTTAAAATTAATAGTTAAAGTTAGTTTTTATCAAATACTGTTTGAATTTCTAACAGATATTATCATCATATGACATTTCTTCCTAATGATTTGTGAAATCAGATTTATTGAAGACAAGCTTTTTTAACAGTTGTTTTTGATTTTCTTAATTATCGACTGTTACCACTTTGGGTTTATTATTGTAAATCTTGTGCTTTTTTTTCAATGAATACCACATGAGTTCTTCATATGGATTTAAATGCAATATAAAACCAATTTCAATAAAGCAGCTTCTAAATATTATACCTTTTTTTTTGTTTATTAAAAGCTTCACAAACTACGAGATCAGAAAGAGTATGTTTGGATTACTGGTAATTTTAAAATTATAATAGGAATTTATGCAAAGCATATAATACAGTTTCTTGCCCCAAAGCTTATTTATTATGAATAGATAATTAAACGATATTTTTCTGTCGACCATTTTAGAAAACAGTAAAAGTATTTTAGGTATATTTTTTTTTAAAGTTTGATATACAAATTTTTATTTTGACTTTATAATATTCCTTTAAGTCGAAATAAGTTGATCACAACACTCTCAAAAAAAGAAATAGAAAAATAAGATATATCCGACGAAAGGATGCTTTCAAATGAACTTGTGTTGTGGTATAATTATGTACAAGAAATTATTACTGTAAGATAAAGTAATACACATCGTTAGAAGTAGTTTAAAGAAACTTTAGAAGGAATATATATCATTGTTTTGTATGTTTAGAAAAGTTTTTACATTAATTGCTATTGTTATCATAGCATTGTTAGCAGAGTCACAGAATATTGTTTCAGGGTTTTCAATTTACAAATCTGGAAATTACTGAGTAGCATTCTATATAGACACTCCTGAACCACATGATGTGCGATTAAATGATGTTTTAAGCATTTATAATCTGCTAAGAAATATTAGAAGAGCGAAATGTTTTCACATGTTATGTATTCATAGCCTATATCCTGTAATGTAAATGAATCAAACCAATCCCACAGTGAAGAATTTGTTAAAGTAAAAATACATCTCAAGAGTGATAAATGGATCTAATTAGGACTTTCTTCTAAATACTCAATCACTATTTCAGAAGATTATCCCTTGTTATCTTGGTTTTGAGCTGTCACAATGATGCATAGCATCTAAATAGCTGTGGATAAAATGACAAGTGTCATGATTGGTGAAAAACCGGTTAGAATGTTTGGAGAATCATGAAATGAGAAACTTCGTATAATCATTCATGATTAATCTTTGTAAACAATTAAAAGATACAAATAGTAAGAAAAAAAATTCATTTTGATTTTGTTATCGAGTTCATAATGGTTAATTTAAATTACAAGGTCAAATAAAGTTTTGAAGATGGTACTAGGTGAAGCAGGATGTATGACAGCAAATATGTTTAAAATGCTTATCAACTTTTAAAAACGCTATTTTCTCCTTCTACTTAGGTCGTAATACATGCCATTCAAAGGAATATTTCCTTCTAAATCTTGAGATTATCACCTAGGTAAAAGACAATACTCGATCCTACAGTAACAGTACTGATTGGTTTTTCTTGGGTTAGATCTAAAAACACTAAAGCCACAATTATTTTTGGAATTGAGTCTACCAAACTATACCACTTTACAACCTATTACCAGTTTATAATTACTCAGGTTTCTTTAATTACCAGTTATTATATAATTTACATCTCTACATTATGCAAAACACTTCCAAAACATTTAAAAACATTACGCTATTTTAAGTTGCTATTATTTTAAGTTGCTTAAATAATTTAAGTTACATATCTTTGGTAAGTTCAGCTCTAAAAATGACTTTTGTTATAGGTATTTTATTCTTTCAAAAATTTTTTCACTTACTATATTGTTTTACATCTTTTTGAAGACATAAAACAATTAACACAATCAACATAAATGTGCTCATTAAAATAATAAAAATAATAAAAAATAATAATAAATTATACCATATTACTAGGTATTAAATTATACTTATTTTTAATATTTTGTCCTACGTGAAAGCAATACATACATTATATAATTTTAGTTCACACAGCTCCATGATATCCTTTCAACAATATACTTTTGATGATAGTTTATTTTTGTGTGATACGTAAATTTCATCAAAGATCTTTGGATCCAGATGAGTTATGCCTAGATATCATTGATTTATGTTTATTCAGTAGCAGAGTTTTTCTTTAACATAGTGTTTAGTTCAGATTAACAAGTACTTATCTTTGTGTTGTTAACATTATGTGGAAAGCTAAAAATAGCATCATACACGTTTCTAATTCTGACTGACAGTGAGATAAGATGTCTTTAAACCTTGACACATATATGAAGATAATTTAACATTTCTGATAAATTTTAGAGCTATTGCATCATAAGTGCTTAATTTTTTTCTTTTTATCGTTGGAAATACCATTCTCAAAATTAAATTTATATTTAAGAGAAACTTTTTTTTTCTCTTTTTCTCATATTTCTACACGTTTTCTGAAATTGGATTGACACTTGTGCATTTTGAGAAAATAACAGGATTTTTTTTTAAATAGCCATCGTTAAATGCACATTATATAAATGGTGGTCCAAAGTTCACATTCATTGGTCAGTTTTAATCATTTGCATGCTTGGATAAAAGCTAGCAAGTGAAATTTCAAAATGATCAGATTATGCTTTAAGAGTGAGTCTGATTTCTAAATTAGTATGTATGAATGAGTTGTTATTTCAACATTTATCATTTTGATTACACCAATCGATATTTCTTTATTTTTTTTCAAATTTAAGCCTTCCTACGTTGTATGTTTTACGTTTTTTTAACTCACAAATTAAAAAAGAGTGATTAAACAAATTCCTTTTAAATCTTAAATATTTATTAATCTGTAATAATTGGACGAATCTTAACAGGTAATAGTTTATTGCAACAAAATTGTAGGGATATTTTTTCATCTTTTACTGTTAAAAAGTGGAATAATAACTGTTTTAAATTTTTAGCAAACTATTATAATAAACAATCGAATTAAATATTACTTTAAGAAAACAATCTACAGTTATTTAAATAAGTTCTACTAAATCTATAATGACATAAGGAGAACAATTTTTTTTCGTTTTATACATCCTGATATATATCAATAAAACACTAGTCTCATAGGCAATTTAAATAAAATTTAGCAGTTCCACTGTGTTGACAATGCTGTTCGTATACAAACAATTAACCTTTATATCACTCCACTCTTACAGTAATCCTTATTTAATCCTCGTATTTTCTTACACATTCACTATGATAATAACGTTTCTTCCATTTACTAGGTGCACACAGTAAATTTAATTAACCGAGATCGCTATATTACACCTAATTAGTCTCTCTAAACTCTATTTTATACAATCATTCAATGTATAATCTTTCTTCACTGCTTTGCTAACACTGTCAGACATAGTCTTGCTAATGAGGTTGAGTTATTATTACATTATAAATCTAAGAAATAGTAATTAAAAACAATCAAGTAATATTAAACCTATGGTAATGTGATCTCTCTGTATAAGAATAGTTATACCCTAATTAATTGTTAAATAGCAAATATACAGATAATGATTTTGGTATAGTAAATGGATTCCCAGCCACTTTCAAACTGACATCAGAAAACATGTAGGTAAAGTAGGATATTAATAATGAAAATTAATGATGTTATGATTAATAGGAAATTTTCTTCTTTTGTCGTAAGCTTTGGAAACTTATTCATGTTTGTCAAAATAATACAATGTAAAACGCAGTGCAGCGATTATCCACATAATCAGTTTACGACTTGTTTATAGCTTATAAAACTATTAAATAACTTTTCCTTATCCAACACTGATGACTCTAAATTAGTATTTGAGGAAGATAATCAAATGCATTACAAAACAGTTTAGTCGGTTTTAGATGCTATGGAGTTTTGTTGTAAATCATTCAAATGCAAATGCGAACACTTGTTCATGTAAATGTTAGATTACACTGTTCTGATAAAATATATGGATGCAAACTATCTAACAAAGCTAAGTATAGAAAAATAACCTCTTCTCGTCATGCAAGCTTAGCCTATTGTATGCTATGCTTGCATACGGATAAAAGTTTTATTTTACATATAATCACCCTTTTCTGTTGTAACAGGGTATTTCCAAGTGTTGAGGAATTTTATCAATAGTAAATGTGTAAATAATTATGTTATCATCATAGTAAAATCGATAAATGTATAAAGCAAGAATAAATATGACAACAGCTATATGAACTTTTTGTGTATTCCTATTAAGAAGATAAATATAAAGCTCTGTCTGTTGTATGCATACATTAAAAATACCTATTTGCTCACGTCTGGTGATAACTAGAAATATCAGCGTCAAGATGTATAAATTTTCGATTATCTAACTTTGTTAGACTGAAAGAATAGATAAAATGGATAGGTTTACAATGAAGTAAACAAATATGAACTTTTGAGCAAGAATTTCGTGATAGATACTCTACACAAGAGAACTAAGTTAAGGGAATAAATGGACGAAGAGTGTAAAATTTTATTAGAAGAGCAGATTCAAATATTCAATACATCATACTAGATAAATTGGATAGGCTTACAGTGAAGTAAACAAATATAAGCTTTTTAGTAAGAATTTCGTGACAGGTACTCTACACAAGAGTACTAAGGTAAGGGAATAAATGGACGAAGAGTGTAAAATTTTATTAGAAGAGCAGATTCAAATATTCAATACATCATACTAGATAAATTGGATAGGCTTACAGTGAAGTAAACAAATATAAGCTTTTTAGTAAGAATTTCGTGACAGGTACTCTACACAAGAGTACTAAGGTAAGGGAATAAATGGACGAAGAGTGTAAAATTATATTAGAAGAGCAGATTCAAATATTCAATACATCAGAAAATATGACACATAATTTAACATGGGGCTTTCTATTCCAGCAGTTGAGATACAACTTTCTTGTTTCTAACACGGACAGTGAAAAAATATATAAAATTCACAATTCTTAAGAAATTTTAAATGGTAATTGAAGAGCAACACAAGAATTAATGTATATATACCTTTGTTGCTTCTAGACTATTGCTGGAAATATGCTTTTGAATCATTAACACCTTTAATGTCAGATTATATTTAACCAAATTATTTTTAAAATAAGGTTTGGTATTAAAAAATAATTTAGATGAATGTATAGTCAGATAATATTAAAAGTACTTATAATATTTATAGGAAAAGAAAAAAAAAATAAATTTAATAGCATTATATTTAATTTACCATTCATTGAAATGGGCAATATTATGTTTTTAATAGCTGGGAATCACTTATTTAAAACTAATTTTTAACTTACTTAAGATTAATATTTAAATTTACTTATTTAAATTTAAATTTTACAAATTCTGTAAATAAAAATATTGTGCTTTATTTAACTTCTTTCAATAACCACTTCAATATTTAAATATCCCTAAATATTTCATTGAATATTTTAAGAATGTAAGTTACGGTAACATTATGCTTCATTTATCTAAATTTACACTACTGAAAAAAGTCTATTTTTTGTTATTTTAGTAGTCTATATACAGTTGCAAAATCTTTAGTTCTATAATTCGCAGTTAAAAACTCCCCAAACACTGCCTGCGTTAAGTAGAATTAAGCAACATTTGCATCATCCCTTGTCAACATTTCCATTAAGTCTGTTTTGAAGCGTAAGTGATATACACGAGCAATTTCGTTCTAATGTCATTACACAAAAGTCTACAGCTAAAAAAACAAGCTTTAGGCAAAAACTCGTCTTGTTATTTACTTGTTATTTACGTACTTTTTTCTTCTTTATTCAAGGTTATTAAGAATCACGTTTCCTTCCAAAACAGCCAAGTAAATGATGGCACGAAATAGGTTATAAAATTCTCCTCAGGGATTCAACTCGTTACCTTGATAAAATTACATCAGTCGTAAGAAATTAATTTTGATACTTAGTAAGAAAATGAAATTGAATAAATTCTTTATTGTCGTCATTTGTTAAGCATTCACAATATTCATCATATGAATCTCTTCAATGTTTTTAGAAATCTTTATATCAAAGAAAACTATTTTATAGTCTATACTATGGTATTTTTTAAACAATCACAAAACTATAAACGGATTTTATAGTAATTATTATAGATATTAGATTTCATTATGTTTATACTTGATATCAATTCATTTTAATTAGTTAGAGATTTTTTAAAAAAATTTACTAAGAAATTTTAAAAAGCTGCATTAATATTAAAATTGTTGTTTTAATATAACAATTTGATGTTATTAGAATGATTGTTATAAATACCTGTATATAATTGAATAATACCTGGTATCAAACTAATACTATCACACAATAACACTTAATCCCCTATAATTTCACATGTCTCTAAAAGTATCCAAATTTTTATAGTCGGAAAGTTATTATTCAATACTTTGATTCAGTAATAACAGAAGTATTTAAATGCGTAATATTTGATTTTTGTGAAAGTTTTTAAGAAAAGTAACTGTTAGAAACTTCTCTTCCCCCAACCGTGGTTGAAAAAAAGGAAAAAGCAATTTCCAACACAATAGATCTCTTCTATATATGTAATATCCTCATAATATATTGGTTTAATATAGTATGTTTTTATATTTTTATATTAACATATAACTAAAAATGTATTGTTAGATGGATATTTTCAGTTCCAAGAATCTTAAAATAATTTAATTATAATAAAATAAGCATATATCCTAATTTTTAAAAGTGATACCCATTATGAAGAATCAGACTATAGAATATCCGTTAAAAACCCTTAGAAATTAACCTACTATACATAACAATAAAATCTTTGATAATTTATACCTCAAAATTTATTATTTCTAGTCGATGACATTTTCACTCAAAAGCACTGAATATTGCTAAAGGTATATAACTAATTCTATAATAAAAACATTTTACTAGGTATATTTTCGTTTGGTCTGATGTTCGAGTCAATTCGGCACAGAAATGTCAAAGACGTAAAGCTCATCCGTGTTTGTAATAACATCAGTCTTGTTGTCATCATCATAAGTTGCTTGGGTTTAATAGTAACCATCTCCAATCCAGTAGGTTACACTGATGTGCCAAATAAATTCGAATGGGTAAGTAACGTATTTTACTCCTTGAAACTTCTACTCCCTTTTTGTATCTAGGTTATATTAGTTATAGACAATTGTAGTATTATTAAATTTGAGAGTAATGAAAATTTTTTATTTGGAACATAAAGTCATATTCTTGTAGAATTATGTAATCGTCAAAGGAAAAGAAAGTTAAAAAATATTTTTTCATCATCATCTACAACAGAGATCTCCAACCTGGTTTCCGGAAAATATATGAAGTGTTCTGCGGAAAATTAATAAAGATAATTTTACAATAAGCTTTAAAATACTGTCTAACTTTTAGAAATTTTTTTACAGTTCAGTGATAATAATGGAACCTAGGTTTAAGAACTTAGTTCTACAATACAGTCGCACAATAAGTACTACATATACATTTGTCTTTTTCTGAACAGCACAGTTTTGACTGACTCTGTCGTGCCTTATCTTCAATATTATGCTTTTGAATATCAATACTCGATAAACAATATTTTCCGAATCAGTTCAGCTCCTGGCTTATGCTAATGATATTGATATTGTTAGTGTTCCAGCTTTGAGAGAGTTCCAGCTTTGAGACAGTAAATGATTCTAATCAAGTATATGCCTGTATAGAAAACACCATTAAGTGATGCACTCAGTCATCTGGAAATTGCCCCTTATGCATTTAAAACTGTAACCTGTTTTAATTACCTTGAATCTTTAGTTAAAGCAACAAATCTCTTTATATCTGAAATTCAGAATCGCATCTTATTGGCTAACAAAGCGTTCTTTGGACTTTGTTCTTTTTTGAAATCTTGTTTTCTAACCAAAAGTAGAGTATTACTTGTCTATAAAAGTCTTATTAGACGAGTACTAATGAGTGGTTTAGAAACGTTCTCTAAGAATGGAGAATACAAAATCACAATTTTGTGAAAGGAAGGTCCTGAGAAGCATCCTTGGTGGTGTGAAAGAAAGTGGAATTTGGTGACGACGTATGAGCTCGGAAATTTATATAACCTTTAGAGAGCAGGTTATAAAAAAATATATACTAAAATTGAACGAAAACACTGGGATGCTCATATCACTAGGATGAACGAGGAAAATATGATGAAGAACGTTTTCACTGTCAAGCCCTTTACTTCCCATAAGAGAAGAAATCCTAAACTTCGTTGGATTCATTTTATTAAATCAGATTTTACACCTATGAGAGCAAATGAATAGAAGATGAGGGCGAAGACTAGGCTGCCATGGAAGAGTAATCAGCAGAAGGCCATGGCCCACCCTGGGCTGTTGTGTCAGTTATGCTGAGAACATTTTGGAATGTAATTTTGGGAAGGTTTGAAATTATTATAAGGATGGGAGAATAACACAAATAAAAGTGTAAACTCTCATCTGTATAGATTATATTTAATCTATACCAAAAGTATCAACATGTTTCCAATAGAGAAAGACGAATTTCAAAGAAAAAAAACTAAAATTTAATTTTGATTTATTTTTGATTATAATCATTTACTCTTTTTGCATTGTACTCGTATTAAATATAGCTAGAATTCAAGATGCAAGGAGGTTTTGAATAATCAAGATTAAACGCTTTTTAAATTGTTTAATTTAGATTAAAAAATTACGAAAATGATATTTTTTCACACTGATATTAAGAATCTTAATTACGGTGTTTGATTTTTCGGTTTTACGACTTTTTTGGGATTTTCTATATGACATTTATAAATGCAAAGTTTCAGAGGAAAATAGCAAACAGTTTTTCATAAAATGTATCGGAAAAAGCACATTTAAAAACTACTTATGTTCTACTTTTATAAGATAAATTAAAGAATGGATGTGTTTTAGATTTGTATGTGTACTTTTCTCTACTCAAATGTATTAGCTATTAAATTTTAATTAAAGTTTTAAACCTTAATATTAAGTCCTTCTAGTTTCTTCTAGTTTCGAAGAAGGGCGAAAATTTTTCTTCATGAGTTAAGCATGTTCCCTTATAACAGCTATTATAATATTATATAATGATAAGTACCGTAAAATTCGACGAAATAAGTTTAAATTTGTTTACCAAAGAAAGATTTGGTACGTTTGTGCTTTTTTTCTTAAAGAATATTAATGTCCCTCTATATGACGTTTTTATAATAAAGGGATCGACATATATATGTTGTGGAATAGGTGAACTGTCTTTAACTTTGTGACTAATGTTGTTCCTTTTGATTAAACCTAAACTCTGAAAGTTGTTTTTACTTAATATTATTTGGATAAATAACATGAATCTGTTTAGTTTATCTACCTATAAAAAAATTAAAGAAATTATGCTGGAAACCAGTGAAAAAGCTCTATGATTATTATCTTTTATTGCATAGGATATTAATATTTTATTGTTATCACGGTAACATTAAAATTATAATTTAAAGAACTTGGGAAATATATCCTTGATACTTTATTACTTTCCAGTTTAGTCACAGACTTAACAATTTTGGTCTTTAACTAGCCTTGACTCACCTCCCCACAGGTAGGATCATTAGCGCTTAAATTATACTGTTGGTAAACTCACAGATACATATTATCTTCTAGATGTTTTTTCTCGGAGGGAAAGGGGGGTGATAAAATGATACTTTTGAGGTCATACATGAATGATCCTGAAATCTTAGCTCAGCTAAAAAACATATATTTCTTAGCACGTAAGGATAAGATAAAACCAATTTTCAACGAGAGAGCAATATTTTATACTTATAAAAAATGTGAACAAGGTAAAGTTAAGGATCGTAGATGTTTTCCTTAATGATGAAAGAGAGTATTAGAAAACCTCGAAATCTGATTTTTTTTTAACTTTTAGATTACGAGTTAAGTTGTTGTATTTCAAAATTAAATTTTAAATTTTTTTATTTTTTAGCTAATTATGCTAGTTTCTAAATTTAGTTTTATAAATTCCCATGAAAACTGGCTGTTGAAGTAAACGATTGCTGTCTAAAATAGAATTTTTAAAAGGTAGATAAGAGTAAAGAAATTATTCCATTTCAAAATATATTTAATTAATATTTTCATAATTGACGAAGTTATAAAGATAGACAGTTTACATGTGTAAATTGAAAACACACACTTTAAAAAACATGCATGTTTTCAAACGAGTTATTTAAATAATTTTTTTACTTAAAGAACCAGTACTGTAAATAATCGAAGAAATATGTTCGTGAAAGGGAGGGCGTCTCTAATACCGGATTTATGTATTGGGTGGCAAAATTTGGGGCATCTTTTTGGCTCAAATTCAAAAAATACATTTTTAATTAAAAAAATTCTTTTAAATATTATTTCAAAGCATAATTCTTAGAATCCTGAAACACAATTAATTTCTGATTTTTTTATAACATTTAATTGACATGCCAATCAATAGAAGTAAAATTATATCTACATTGGCTATCGAACCATAATTAGCTACACAAATTGATTATATATATATATATATATATATATATATATATATATATATATATATATATATATATATATATATATATATATATATATATATATATATATATATATAAGTTAAAAGTACCAGGATTCCAAGCATAATTTCTTATAGATTAAATGAATTTAAAAAAATTTTGTCTTAGAAAATAGTGAAGTTTTGTAGTATGAATAAATTATGAAATGTCATTTTCACTGTTATTAAAGAAAGAAAATTGATGCGCATTGAAAATTTTAATCAACATTTTTTAGGTGGTTACTGTACTGTACGAGCACGGAATCGGAGCCACGATGATTTTAGTTGGTGGTGCAATTTTTCAATACTTCTTAACCATCATTTGGTGGTTTCTCCCAGATACCAGTCGCCAAGAAAAATACATCAAGCTATCATTTGCTGTGGTTTATTTCATTTTTTTCCTAATAAGTATCCTTTAAAGTATCTCTTATGAGTAATTTAGATTTATTTTTTAGTGAATCTTATTTATATTCAATGTCTCTGAATTCCAGTATTTATTTCCTTCTTCAAAGAAAATGTATTTTCATAAATATATATCCCTTTGTATCACAACAACTCTGAATATAAAAAATGCCCATTTGTCCTGCAGAACCAGCTTTGGCTGTCATGTTTGCTTAACTGCTTTTATTTATTCTCCTTGACACTTAAGTCTGCCATAAATGATGCCATGTCCTTTTGTCATTTATAGCTCTCAATATATATTGAATTTCGACGATTTATTTTATGTTTTATTGTTTCTTTGTATTTTAATTGTGCTTTGAAAGTAATAAAATTTGTTGTAGAGCCAAACATGTTACAAATGGTTTCGACTTACAATATTGTAAGTTACTTTGAAATTCCTGTTTTAAAACTAAAAAAACTCTCCAGAGCTACAACCCCTGTGGGGCCATGGCCTAAGGTGCCAATCCCCCTTTTCGAGACCAAAGGCCCTGGGGTGCAAAGCATACGTCCCGGTTAGGGGGTCAACCTCAAGTGGAACCCCCCAGTGTTTAGTTATCAAGTATGCTATGTCCTCAGGTCTCTCAGTTCTAAGGAATGAAAAGCTGAGTCTATCTTTCCCAGCTCAAGTATCGACTCTCAGACGTGTGTCTTGGGAGTACGATGAGCTACCCCAACGCTACTGGCTTGATATTCCTGTTTGTTATAATTAATTTATATGTTGCTTTAATTCAATTTTTTGTTGAATAACAAATACATTTTTAGAATTAATATTTAATGTCTAACTATTTAGTTCGTTAATTATCTTGTAACATTTTAAAACTTATTTTATAATTTTTTTTTTTGCGTAATGAATAGTTATAATCATGCACATCACATATATGTTGATTTAAAAAAAAATTGGTAACACTCAAATTATTTCATTTAGTTCTGTACAAAGATTATTGTTAATTAGTTATTATTATGAAGAAAAGAATATTTTACAGAATTAGTAAAAAAGTAGGATCAAATATGGCATGCATCCAGATCTGGCAGTTATGCTATATTTCGACTTTCTAATGGTATGCGACTTTTTAAGTCATTCTGTGGTATTACATTTTCTGTTTATAAAACATAAAAATAATGAACTTATTTCTACGCATGATACAAGATGAAAAACTGCTGATGATAAACATCGAGCATCTGTAGAAAGAGTGATTCCAACGTACCTTCAACGACATTATCCACTTGATGTTTTATTAATTCCTATGAAGTTTGAGCATTATAACGTGTTCTGATAGGTTTAGTTAATATAAAATAATGATACATTGATGAATACTTCATCCCTTCTTGTGATGTTCTGCTGTGTGTGGTTTGAAGAACTTATTGTCACATCGCTTTTCTGTTCCCTATTGTTGCACTTTTGACGTATTAGTTACTATTATTAATTAATGATTAGGGAAAATTTGAGAATGAATTTATGAATCCTCTTTTAAATTTAAATGATGTTTAAAAATTTCTCGAGGAAACCCTAAAGGTTCATTGCAGAACCCTTACACATCCCGGAACACACCTTAAAAAACACCTTAAAATTTAGACTATACCACTTGTCGCTTCTCTCCGGAAAAGCTTATCATTTTGATCATCATCTCACAATAGCGACATTTTTTAAAAATTTTGATGTAAGAGCCCTTGTCCCCTTAATCAATAAGAAAAATAATAAGCTCTCTTCGTTTACCAGTTTTCATAAAGGTGAAATAAAATCCCATTTACTTATGGTTAAGAGAAATTAACGCTATTTGAAATACATGAATGCATCTGTTAAATTAGAAAGACATAAATATTTCAAATTTTACTACAGTTCTTTATGTATTTAAAAAAATGTCCTGGAACAGAGCAAGTGCAATTGCTTTCTTTGTTTTAGAAATATAGATGTAATGAACCTGTATGTTGGCATGGATACACGATGAAAAAAGTTCGGCACTGAGTATCTCACAAAACAGCGCTTCAAACGTACCAGCTATGACATCATCTGCATGAGGTTTTATCAGTTTCTATGAAGTTTGAGCTTTGTGCCGCGATCTGACAGTGGCGTCAATTTTGGGAGCAATCCAGAACCAAAACAGAGTTCTCGAGGGATTGGGAAAACACTTACCCTTTTCTTAATGACGCTCAAAATATCGCAGAACAGTTTAGATGGGATCGTGAAGTCGAAGAAAATGTGGGAGAGTATTTAACACTCCTTTTATATCCGAGAGCGGAGATTTCAGCGAAGCATAATATACATCACCTACTTTATTGCTTCCTTTTTTACTTCACCGCCGACTTGAGAAGACCTCTTAGTAAAAAAATTATAGTTTTAAAATGTTAGGTCACTGAATAACTAAACGTGATAGTGGTTACAAAATGATGAGATATTTTAAAATTCAAACAGCAATTTAATAAAAAACACAACATAACATAATATTAAATCCGGCAACAGAATTACATCCGCACGACTAAAACTACTCCTATCAATTGGACAACACGACTAGTGTATATATATATATATATATATATATATATATATATGTGTGTGTGTGTGTGTGTGTGTGTGTGTGTGTGTAAAATGGGCTAGACTCATACAAAAGCACAACACATTTTATATCTGGTGAGATAAAACTACGAATAATCCCTAAGCACAATGAATTTTCACGTTTTCTAATTTTAATTTTAAACGATAGAAGGCAGAAAAGTAAGCAGGACAGTAGCTATTTTTCTTTCTTTTGGGGGCCTAATTAGTAATTTCTAATGGTTTTTATAGCGGACTCTTTAACGTCTCTTAAAAACGATACTTTTTTTACTGCCTAGTTTGTGACGTCATCGTTCATGTTGACACCGAGCGCCTATGCTGTTTACATGCTAAAAGGCGACTTTTAAATTTGTTTCTGTGTAAAGTATCGTATATAACAGAAATTTTTTTATTATGTCTGGCATTAAAAAATCCTTTTATAAATATTGTATTGTGCCACTCTCTAAAAATACAACAAATAATTACAATGAGAAGATATTTTTCAGCGTTCCGAAATACAAATATACACGTAAAATCTGGACAACTGCAATGAAAAAGGATGAGAAATTAAACCACATATTATCTTATAAATCATCTCTATGGGCTTGTGAATACCATTTTTCGATAAATAAATGCTTGCTTTTGTTTAAATATTACTAATTTAGAACAATTAAAGTATATAAAAATACATCTATACCTTTAAAAGGACTGTTGATTAACCAGTGCTATTTAACTTTTAAAACTGCTAACTTTCGAGTATTATCACAGACTTCAAGTACAATAAATGTTTGATAAAGTATATAAATATCGTAAAACATATAGATATCCAAAGCATATAATTATCTAATAAATAACTCGGGGGAGGGGAAGATTATGCATTTTCAAGGTATTATAAAAATTTTCTTCAGAGATGCATACTTTCTTAGGTGTATCCTTTCACAGTGATATTTTTCGATTAAATTAGTGACTAATTTGAAAAAAGTATAA
>CM063502.1:129343896-129356396 GCA_032207245.1 Pardosa pseudoannulata | reverse complement strand
TTATCTGTTTACAACCTCATCAAATTCTTCCAAAATCCTTCCGCCTGACCGGATTATCCTGAAAGGTTACGCGAACGTGGATCTTTTTCAATTATTTTATTATTATAAAAGAGTTCCCTTTTTAAAATCGTTTTTAACTCACGTAATTTTCCACTACCCCTTTTTTAGAACTGACATATATATGAATGCTTGTGAATCAAAAATATTCAACAATGGTTATAGAGCTTATCAATTCAGTCAAATAATATTACCTTAAGGACAAAGGAAATACTTTTCATAAAAAACATTTTTCTTGATAACAGCAATTATTTTAAGTAGCTTACTTATAAATTTTTAAAAGCTGTAGTTCAAAACCGTCTGCAGCTGTTCATTAAAATGCTTTTCCCGTTAAAAAATACGTCCATGCAGCGAAATTTCTTTTGCCGCCCTCCATACATTCCGCTTTCTCGTGAAAGAGATTTATTTGCTTACAACCTTTTTAATTTTACCCAAAAGAATAAAGCTCCCCCGAGGCTTTATTCATCTCTCCATAGTATGTAATATCAGTAAAATACCTTTGGGACTTTCGTGAGGAAATGGCAGCAGTATCTGTCAGTAAAGTCTAACGATTTCACGTTCTCAACGAATGATATAATATATACTGAAAGGCAAATCTCTTCAGAGGATCAGTAAAGAGGCTTTGACACTTGAATCGTGTACTCTGGTTTCTGAATGTAAAGAAAGAAGTTGTGCATTGCAGAGACTGATAACGTGTTAAACTGTTTTATTTATTTAATTTACTAGTATATAGCCCGTGATATTCCGGGATCAGTAAAATTTTTAATTTTCCAGAATTGTAAAGTACTCTATGAGGCAGGTAAAAAAAATGGTTTGCTTTTTGGATGAGAATTATCTGGTACAAGTTCAATAATTTGTTTATTTTCATAGTCTTCTAAAGTTTCCCGATACTGTAAATGCAGTTTAGAATCACGTGGAATTCATTTAGAAAGATAATTCAAAGTTTTCTTAGCTACGTTAAGAAATTATCGTTAAGTTCTTCCCATTTTTTTCCACAGTAATTAATGGAAGTAAAGGAGTGAAGCTCTCATTTCCACTACACCCTGGAGTTAGACACAATTTGTTGTTAGCACGAGTGATAAAATTTTCATTGCAACAAAAAATAATCGATGATTAAATTTAAAATTATCACATATGTACTTATTTTATTATTTAAGCCAAATATAAAAGAAAATTATTTATGTAATGCCTAAGTTCAAGGATAAAAAGTATCAAAATAATGCAGACGATATTTAAATAATTTAAAATGAGAAAGGATTAAATGAGACGGTTAAAGAAATGACGGAATAATGGTAGAAAAAGTTTTTTTTAACCTTTTTATTATGTCACAAATTGATAAATTTAATCGTCTGCTCTTCACAGGGGAAAATAAGGCTTTAAATAATGACATTAAATGCTAGAAAAGGGGAAAGGGGTGGATTTTGAACGTTCCTAACACTAACTCATCAAGAATCCAACATGAATACCTCTATCCATTCCAGGTACAACCGCTTCATAAAGTCGAGGACAGACGGACAGATAACTTAGGCTATTATTATATAGGGGATAATTAAGATGAGAAAGTAAAATATCTAAATCCTGGATCTAAGAAAAGGTGAAATAGTACCAAATGTAATAGGATTGGTTATGCTTAAGAGTGATAAAAGTCGACACATGTAATAAAAGTAGAATAATATTATTTTCATTTATAAATTCTTTTAGACAACATTATTCATAAAGTACTTTTTCTGTTAAAAAATATGTAAGCACACTGAAATTTTCCGTCTTTTGTCACTCTTCGAATGCTCCTCTTTCTAGGGCAAGAGATTTATTTGTTTACAATCTTTTTAAGTCTACCCGATAAAACAATGCTCCCTCGGGGCTCCATTCGTCTCTCCTTAGCATATTATCAGCAAAAGAATTTAAGGTAGAAATGAAAGAATCTGACATTAGTCTAACAATTTCATGTTCACAGCGAATAATTTAATATTCATTGAAAAGGAAAAATCTTCAGAGTATCAATAAAGAGACAGTGAGACCTGTATTACGCACACTGGGGTTTAAAATAAAAATATATAAATTGTGCATTACTGAGGATGATGAAGAGATGACTAATAATTAATATGCGTATGTAAAGGAAATAATATCTCACTTCAAAATGTACTTTTATTTAAAATTTTGTAGTCAATACTACAGGGAACTTATTAAAAAGATTTAAGTGCATATTATGAAAAATGTATAACTATATCGTCGTTATATAAATGCTTAATTTAGACTCTCAGACGAGCCCGCTTCATTTAAAACTGTAATTAAAAGTGTGAATATGTTCTTTTTCTAACTTAAGTAACGTATTGCAAGTATAATTTAGTAACACAGGTGAAGTAGATAACACTATAATTGATAAGGCTTGCTTGGCAATGTAATTCCGATGTAGTCATCTTCGCGAGAAAGACTCTCAATGAGAGCTCAATACCGGGTATTAATAATCCGTAAAAAAATTCGCCGAACAATGGCCGATCGGTTAGTGTGTTGGCCTTCGGTACCGGAGTTCGTGGGTTCGAAACCCACTGTGGCGTGGATGTTCGTAGCCGTTCGGAATCGCATTTAAGTTGTAGGTCCCGGTCTCATTAACCCTCGTGTTGCAAAAGAGTAGACCGTAGCACTCTAAAGCAAATCAAACCAAACCTTAGTAAAATTCCTTTGATTTCGCTTTAAGGACGGAGTACTGATTGACGTGTATTACACAATGAATTTGATCCGAGAAAGTGCCATCTTGAGAAGAGGAACATTCCCGAGGAGCACTTCTCATGGGAAATAGATTTTGAATGAGTCTTTCTTTTGTAGCTTATTAAAACATTATCACCCAAAATGCACATAGCAGCTCTAAAATTGTCAAAATTTTTATTGTATTCATTAGAGAATAGACAACTATATAGAGACAACTATAATAGAGAATAGAAAAAGAGCCATCTGTAGCAATTATTAACTCAAACTTTAGTTTTGGGAAAAGTAAAAGAAATGCCAATACCAATTATTCATATTTGACTTACTTTGGGTGGTTGAGAAAGTTAATATTAATAAGAAGAAAACATGGATATTGCATGTAAAAATTATGGATATATTACAACACACACACACACACACACATATATATATATATATATATATATATATATATATATATATATATATATATATATATATATATATATATATATATATATATATATATATATATATATATATATATATATATATATATATATGTGTGTGTGTGTGTGTGTGTGTGTGTGTGTGTGCGCGACTAAATGCTTTTAGGAAAAAAATATTAATACTCCTCAAAAAGAACTAACACTCTCTACCATTATCACAATAAAATGTATCTCGTTTCTAAATGCAGAGGAAGTTTAATTATAATTATTTTTAATTTTGCTCTAGAGAACCTTTGTTTTAGAAATATATTTATTTACCGTACCTATGCTAGAATAGGGGGAAAGGGAGCATCTTACACTCATTTCTCCTATATAACTATAATGGGTAAATTATTTAAGTCTTATTTTTTGTATAAAATACTATATAAATTTTAAATTTACTTATAGAATTTATAATAGATATCAAATGCAACTGATATTAGGAAAAAAAATATTAATACTCCGCAAAAAGAATTAACACTGTCAAAGTTCCACTCTTCAGACAGTTCATATATTATGGTTATTTTATGAGTGGTCTTTCTTCTAAAGGAAACTATACTGCAGAAATAATGTAATATAAATTCTATTTTATTTTTGCTGTATTAACTGTTATTCGACTAGTCGCGAAACAATGGCTTGTTTTGTGTCATATTAATCAAATACATTAGTATATTTTTTAAAAACAATTATAATTTTGAATGGATTATATGCATTGAAATCAGCAGTCAAAATTTTTACAAGCAATTCATTAATTTATGACAATCTTATAGCTTAAAGAAAATGCAATTTCACTTAAAATTGGCTTTTTTCCCGGAAAACTAACCAAACTGAAAAGAGCGTATTACAAAAATAGCCCTTTAAGAGCTTGATGTTTTATCATCCAGTTATTCCACAATTAATTTGGATGTGTAGACGTTCAGAATCGGCTTTCAGCAAGATCTTGGTATACTTAATTATTGTGCTGAAAAAGATGATATTAGTGCAGAAATAATAGCATATTGAAAAATTTTATTGATACTTTAAATAAAACTTGTTTTTCGAATATCATTTGAACAATCATAAAATTGCCTCAAAACCTCAACATTAGTCGAGTCCATGCCGCATCGGGCTGTAGCACTTCTGCATGCTCCCGGGGGCCCTACGCCGAACGCTGGCCGATTGATTAGGGCACTGATCGTCGGTACCGGAGTTCGTGGGTTCGAATTCCACTTTGGCATGGGTGTTCGTAGCCGTTCGGAATCGGCTTTAAGCAGTAGGTCCCGGTCTCATTAGCTCTCGTTTGTAAAACAGTAGACTGTAGAGCTCCAAACGAAATCAAACCAAACCCGGGGGCCCTACACGATATTAGACAGCTGCACTAGTTTTTTTAGCTCTTCAGTATATATTATATATATATATATATATATATATATATATATATATATATATATATATGTATATATATATATATATATATATATATATATATATATATATATATATATATATATATATATATATATATATATATATATATATATATATATATATATATATATATATTTGTGTGTGTATATATATATATATCGATAGATAGATAGTATAGTACAAGGATCTAAGAACAAAAGTTTTAATGAAGATTTATCGTAAAGGTTCAATTCATTTTAAAAAATAAGCAAGTCTAAACTAACTTTTTGTTTGTTATTTCAGACTTGTCTAGTTTCCATCCACAGTTATATATCTATTTCAGAGAATCTTGACCTTTTATATGCTGTCTATTTATAACAATACTGAGAAAATGAGCACTGATGCCTACTTTTGTGCAAAACGAGGGCTAATGAGACCGGGACCTGCTGCTTAAACCGATTCCGAAAGGCTACGAACATCCATGCTCCAGTGGGATTCAAGCCCACAAATTTGGGTATCGAACACCAGCTTCCTAACCATTTGACCATCGTTCGGTGTGTTTACAGGGTGAATACATTTTATCACGATATCCAGGTTATGCTATACCAATGATTAAAACTAAATAAAAAAAGTGTAGAACTTTTTGTTTTCTCGGAATGAATTTTCTTTTCAACTAAGGTAGATGACAATCGTATAAATGATCTACTAAATTTTCGAATACATTCTATTATTTATAATTTTGTCCTTTGGAGGGGCATAAATATTCATAGATATAAATTTACTCTTACGGTAGGAGGTTCACTGAATTTATGACAAATAGCTTTATCTACGTTCTGTAACAAAAAAAAAAAACTTAACACAATAACGAGAAATTGTCCGATTATAGTGAAATTTCATATGCAAAGAGATTTTGACCGACCTTGCAAACTATTACAATTTATGTGTAATGAACAATGCTTCAGAGCGTTCAGGAGTTGTATAAAAGAATCAGTGTTCATTCCGGGAGTAAAATTTTATGGCGCCTTTCGACTGTGGATATACATGGACTGTAATATTGCATCGAAAAAAAAACTTGCTTATGACGAGCATATGTCAAAGTTTGAAAGGTTTCGTGCTATCGGATTTAAATAGGCTAGTCTGACAAAATGAACAATCTCTCGACGTATGAATCGAAACGATACATGCTGGAGAGAGTGGGTCAACAACAGCGGATATTAGAGTAAGGATGTTTGAGGTCTATCTAGAACTACAGCAGAAGGAGAAGACAGAGCGATATTTCAAAACAGCTTTCACAGCACCGGATCCGTTGATACTATCCACTGTGAGGCAAACGCACGTGTGATCAACATGCCTCTCCGTGGCAACTGCGAAAGCAAAGTATAAACTCCCCGTTATGTCTGTAAACCGTAAATTTAGGTTACAGTGGTGATGGGCTTGATCAACTTTGAACTCCGCTCACTGGGAACTCATTAGTGTCGAGTTCTTTTTCAAATGTGTGCTGACAATAACCCTAGACGTCTCTTGAGGCATTCGGGACAGCGTTCTGATGCTGCCCTAATTTCGCACACCACATATACCCATAGGAAGACGTTATGAATTAGGGTGCGTTTTTCTTTTCATATCAGGGCATTTTTGGTAGTAATTTCTAGCATACTTACAATACAGCGGTACGCAGACGATATTATAATATGACTGTAGTGAAAGCATTTCGTTTGTGACACCCCAGACCAGACTTTTCAGCTAGGTAATTCCCGATCATACACCACACGTGTTTCTTTGAATTGTTTTCATTTTTTCCCAACACTTGTTTCACCAGCAAGTTTTCCTTCTTTGTTATAGAGTGTATTATAAAGCTACACTTTACAGTACCGTGTTTCCAAATAAATCCCCTACTTCAAAGAATTTTTTTTATAATGAAAGTTATTCTATGAGCATGAAAAATGACAGCTGATCCCGCATGAGGACAGGCTGTAATTTTATTAGTTCTTCAAATTTAATTCTTGTTTGTCTCTGTGTAGAGGCTAATATCTTAGCCAGTGATCAAAATAGTCCGCAGAAATTATGAGTTAATGAGTTAAGAGTATAAAGTTGTACTTATGAATTTCAATGATGAGTGGTAAGAAAATAAATTCCAACATCTATTAGTCCTATTAATGATTTGCGATTTTACTTTGGTGTTATAAAATTCATGCCCATTAAGAAATTTAGGTAAGTTTTCTAAATGAAAATGCGTAAACATCTTGATAACATTGGGTAAATTTGCTTACTAAACCATTTTTGGTATCAAGGTCTCTCAAACTCATTTTTCAGCTGGAAGAATGGAGTAAAAAATTAAAAATGCTTGTTAGAGAGGTTTTGTCAAGATTTCAATAGAGAAAAAGATGCAAGATTTTCTAGTATCAGTTTGAGAAACTCATATTTGTAGCGTAATTCTTTTTTGGTGTAGCCACTTCTAAATCAAGTGAACTAGATTTAAAAGATTGTAACCCTTTTTAAGTATTTCAATCTAATGGAACATGAGATATTAAAAATGACATCAATTAAGGACGTTAATGTTTTTTTTTTATTATTCTGATAACTAGAAATCTTTTTAAAAAAATTTCTTGAGGTACGAAATAGTAAATATGTCGTAAGTTCTATATTAATCTGCACAAAAACTAAATTTAAATTAATGTATACCTAATTTAAATAAAGATTGAGAATCTAATGAAGTCTGTAGCTGTTAAGATATATTTCCTAAACGTATTAAAATTGTAAAGTAAATGTTCTCTCTGCTAAGATTTACAGACTGTAAATTTATTTTTCTTTAATAACAAACCTTTACCTTGTTATACACATATTTGAACTAATTTAATTTTTTTACTTATCATTCTTTTAAAAAATTCTCCTTTAAAGCAAATAACCTCTGTAGGAAATATTTCAATTATCTTTTCAATTTATTTTTAAAAAAAGTTATATGTACAGTTTTTTATTAAATTTAAACGCTGGGATTTAATTTTTCTCTTTACAGATTGTAGGTGTTTCATTGCTTATAATAACAAATGCCATAGTTCACAGACTGGAGTAGAAAAACATGTTTCTCTGCGCTTTAAGCGAAATATTTTCCCACCTACATTCTTTATTAATAGTTTATGATAGTCTCCAAACGCCGAGCCCAGGAAACTAGCGTCAGCTGCGATCAGCCATAAATATGTTAAAATGAAAAGGTATTGATAGTATTACGGCTATTAAGACCAATGTTTAAAAACATGAAAAGGTTAAAATCGGAATGGGGAAATACAGAAATTATGTTTACAACATAATTTCTGTATTTCCCCACTTACCTAGTAACTAGTACAATTTTTAATCTGTGAATCATGTATTTGCTGCTATTTTTTCTCGTAGGCTGGTTATTTAAATTTTCTTGAGAGTAAATTTAAAGAATAATCTGTGTATATTTTGAATATATCTATTAGTAGTGTGCACAATTAATACCTACTTGTTCTGAATACTTTTTCTAGATGTATGTTCCTAGTTATTACTGGTACTTATTTTTCTTTGTTCACCTTCGAATAAACTTTAATTCCTTTTAATTTCAGATGAGATTGATTTCACTCCTTAGCTAATGTGTATTTAATTTCTTAATAGCGTTTTTTGTATTACATGTCATTTAATCTTTTTTTTAACTTAAAAAAAGCAACTACGATATATATAACTATCTTTCCAAATTCATTTTGATAATTAAAGTGAATTATATTGGTTCCATACTTAAAATTTTGTACATTAATAAATTTTATATCATCATAAATTTTTCTAAACTAATTTCCAATTTTTCTTATAGTTAACACTATTAATTGCAGCGATTTTTCCTGCTTTAATGTCTTTTTAGTCTGGATTTGGTTTGCGGTCAATGTTTAGCCATATAAAACTTAATTAATTTTAGGGCTACATTTTTATCTGTTTAAATTGTTTACCATTCTTACCTTGAAACGATATAATACTCTCACATGTTGTATTTGTTTCAGGCAAAACTGATTATAAAAGATAATGAAAGAAATATTTGAATTTTGAGATTAGAATTTTCATGTATATATTTTATATTTTAATATTAAAAGACATTCCATGGCAACCAACGTAAAATTTGCATGAAGAAAATTTAATAACTTTACAAATAATCACTTTAAATGCTATCTATTTAAAGTTATATTTTGAGTTATAATATCGTATTAGGTTTAGAAATCCTGAAAATGAACTTATGTGAATTGCAGTAATAAAATTAAGACAAGTTTCTGGCGTAACATATTTATAACCTTTGTTGGTTTTTTGAGCGCTACGGTCTATTTTTTACAACACGAGGGCTAATGAGACCGGGACCTACTGCTTAAAGCCGATTCCGAACGGCTACGAACATCCATGCCATAGTGGGATTCGAACCCATGAACTCCGGTTCCGAAGGCTAGCACCCTAACCATTCGGCCATTGTTCGGCTATTTATAACCTTGTGAAATACTTCTTGTAAAATCTATTACCTTGAAACTTGCAGTCTGACAAACTTACATTTATATATTATACTATTTTAGATGTTGGGGAGTAATGATTTAATAAAGACTTAAATTTTTACATATTTTATAAATTGTGGTTATTTTATCTTTTCATTATCACTAATGCACAATGGTAAATTTCCATTTAACCTTACAGAACAAAACAAAATAAATTATTCTTCAGAAATATAAGCATGAATAGTTTTCTTAAATATACATAGTTCTACTGCAACAGTTTAATTTTACAATATTTTATTTTCTCATCATTTGAGATAATACAGCCAAGATACAAAGTAGAATATATATATATATATATAGTTAAAAATTAGTTTGCAATTACTGTTTTAATGAACTGTTTATATTATATTTGCGTTTGAGGTTTACATTCCCTTCAAATGACTCATTAGAGTTCTCTGAATTTTGCAAATTGAAAAAGCTTAGGAAGAAATTGCATTCAATCATTAAATTGTTACATTACAATGCTTGTGTTTTGGGTTTATTATTTTCGATTCAAAAATAAATATTAGTAATTTATGAAAGCTATGCTTTCATCGAGTTCAAATCAATTTAATATACTAAGATCTTCTGATTTATTACGTCTTTAAAGAAATATTTTCTCGAGGAAACATTTTTTATACCTTAACATCTTCTAGATGTGTATCCAATGCCTGCTTTTATTCTTGAAGAGCTTGGTCCTAATCCATTTGATTTTGGGCCAATGAAAAATGTGACTTATGATCTGCCGCTGGTGGTAAGTATACGATTTTATTTTTGAGTATTTTTATGGAATGAAAGAAGTAAATTCATTTCTCCTTATTAAATAGATAGTTTTAGCATGAATTAATTCTATATTTTAACTTAACTTATGATTGATAAAATGATACAACGCCGCAAAGAAAATGAAAACATAAAATTCAAGATAAATTATGCATATTTTAACTGAATAAATGACTATTAATGTACTTATAAATGACTTAGTGAATAAATACATGTGAATATGAAGAAATGTATTATAAATATGAGATAAACAAATATAAATGTATATTTATGAATCCTCGAATATCTCAAAATTTAAATTTGACTTATATATATATATATTTATATAATATGTATATATATATATATATATATATATATATATATGTATGTATATATATATATATATATATATATGTATATATGTATATATATATATATATATATATATATATATATATATATATATATATATATATATATATATATATATATATATATATATATATATATATATATAATATATATATATATATATATATATATATATATATATATATATATATATATATATATATATGTGTGTGTGTGTGTGTGTGTGTGTGTGTGTGTGTATGCTTGTAATAATGTCTATATAATTTTTGCTGAAATCACATACCCAAAAGTGACTAAAATTCAATAAAGCAAGTAAATCATAAACATATTTCTTTGTTTCCATATTAATTAAAGAAACATGCAAATTTATTAAAACTTGATATAAATTTTACTTTTTTTCTAAATAAACTTACAGTTTCAACTACGTTAATAAATTTATTTTACTAACTACGTATTTTCTGTCGGATACTGAAATGCAAACAAATAAAAATTTTTCCTTTTATATCCTTTTTTATTGGAAGCCAAATAATAAACTTTAAAACAGCTAAATAATTATCAAACAAAAAAGTGCAAAACATTAAAAATGTCTATAAGTATAAAATAATATCAACCACCTTCAATTTCTTATACTGAAAGAGAAAAATAGAAATCATATTCTCAAATTTGATTAGTAATGATTAGTAGAGAAGTAAGACATTTGGGATTTTAATAATACTAACAATGCACATAATAACAATCAAACGATTGAATGAAATTGCATTTTCCTTTCTAAAATGTTTTTCATGGAATTTTAATTTCTCTTGGTTCATTAAAAAATTTACTAATCTGGCATATCGTCGTGATGGATGTTTATTGGTTTACTTTTACGTTATAGGTGTATAATTTTATATGATATGTGTGATCAGAGTGATGAGATAATAACCCTAATTATTGTAAATGTGAATGCATGAGAGAAGCTAGTATTATATTGCTATAGATCCAATTTCGGTGGAAAGATTTATGAATAGTTCTGTCACCTTCAAAAGTGAGTCTTATTAATCAAAACTCCTTGCACATATTTAAAGCTAATTAGAGTTAAGAATTGTTAGAAAATGCAAATTTTCTACTAAACAGCATTTCTCTTCAG
Source organism: Pardosa pseudoannulata (assembly GCA_032207245.1). Classification (NCBI taxonomy): domain Eukaryota; kingdom Metazoa; phylum Arthropoda; class Arachnida; order Araneae; family Lycosidae; genus Pardosa; species Pardosa pseudoannulata. The sequence continues at coordinate 129,345,006 of CM063502.1, read as the reverse complement.
CATAATCCTAGGAAATATCTAGATATATCCATGGTTATCAATTAGTTAATATAACACCCACTAAATTCATCAGTCAAGAATATTAATGCTCTCTAGAATATAAAATATTTTCCAAATATGAGATGCATATAATCTCTCTTTCCCAAATTGCACTATCCATTCTCATAAAAACAATTAGCGTATTTGAGCACAGAATAAATTTTAACGATGCAAATCGTTTAAAATCGTCGTGACTACATATATCTAAAGTCAGCTAGCACTGAACTGCTTAATATAATTTGTTGGCCTATGTTATGTTATGTTATTACACTAATCCTAATTAGAATAGTTTGTGAGATATTTAATTATTGTACTTAAATTAAAAGAAGTATTAGTATTAAAATCTCATTGAAAATGGAATTCTTCCATACAATAATGCAGATTTTTAAACAAAGCAATCTGAATGCAATTGAAATGCAGTTAACATCCTGAAGGTATTTCCAAACTCTATAAGAATATCAATAAAATCCTAAAGCCTGCTATATTAAGTACCTTAAGAAATAAATACTAACTAACACTGTGCAAAGTTTCATATACGAATTCAAAACATTTATGAGGGAAATTAGTAAGTCTAATCTTAACAATGCTGTTGAATGTGAAATTCTATGACAGATATAGTACGGAATAAATGAGGATGAATTTTGTGTAAAGAGTTTCCTTGAGAGCATGATAATAAATCAACCACCAGCATTTCTAGTTTATTTAACAGCTGACATCGGTACTATCTTTTTACTAACTTTATCATTCAGATATAATTTTACGAACATTTGATATATGAGAGGAATAAACTTTTATAAAGTTATAATTTAACACTAGATTTACGGATGTTGATGATATGCCTATTTTTACTGAAGTGAGCCAATTTGACTCATACAAGAAAATTGAACTTTTTTACAAAGAAAATAGTTCCAAATTAATTTAAATGAAATGGTTATTATAAAAAAAATTCAGGGAAAACATTATTTACATATAAAATCTGTTTTTGAAACACATTGTCCGAAAACATTTCTTTTACATTTAGCACAATGGTTTTTACATCTCCTTCTTTTGCATGATTGTTGAACTTTATAA
>CM063502.1:129308896-129338896 GCA_032207245.1 Pardosa pseudoannulata | reverse complement strand
ACCATCATCTAAAAGTTTTTGGAAAATAACATTTAACGCATATATTCACATTTAACAAGTATACAGAGTTCTCCATCTTAGGCAAAACATCAGCCCAGTTTAGAATGTTTTACCGTAAAAAGTAAATTTTATAATTGTAGCAATAATACTGAAAACATTAAAAATGGATATATTGATTTTTCTTAACATTAAGATGTATTTTATGTGAAATAAATTCAAGAACCTTTTAAGAAACATATTCTCTGTATTAGTTAAAATTACATCATAATTCATTACTTTTGTGGCACCAATTTTAGGTTTAATTACATTATTTGTAGCATCATGTGCTTCCACAGATGCTTTATTTTGAGGTTTATTTTTTAACGTAGTTAATTTTAAACTCTTTCAATTTTCAAGAGCGAAATGAAATTAATCAAGAATTGTTTTGTGGAAAACAGTTTGATTCTCAGAATACTGAACCATCATCTAAAATTGTTTGGAAAATAACATTTAACGCATATATTCACATTTAACAAGTATACAGAGTTCTCCATCTTAGGCAAAACATCAGCCCAGTTTAGAATGTTTTACCGTAAAAAGTAAATTTTATAATTGTAGCAATAATACTGAAAACATTAAAAATGGATATATTGATTTTTCTTAACATTAAGATGTATTTTATGTGAAATAAATTCAAGAACCTTTTAAGAAACATATTCTCTGTATTAATTAAAATTACATCATAATTCATTACTTATGTGGTACCAATTTAGGTTTAATTACATTATTTGTAGCATCATGTGCTTCCACAGATGCTTTATTTTAAGGTTTATTTTTTAACGTAGTTAATTTTAAACTCTTTCAATTTTCAAGAGCGAAATGAAATTAATCAAGAATTGTTTTGTGGAAAACAGTTTGATTCTCAGAATACTGAACCATCATCTAAAATTGTTTGGAAAATAACATTTAACGCATATATTCACATTTAACAAGTATACAGAGTTCTCCATCTTAGGCAAAACATCAGCCCAGTTTAGAATGTTTTACCGTAAAAAGTAAATTTTATAATTGTAGCAATAATACTGAAAACATTAAAAATGGATATATTGATTTTTCTTAACATTAAGATGTATTTTATGTGAAATAAATTCAAGAACATTTTAAGAAACATATTCTCTGTATTAGTTAAAATTACATCATAATTCATTACTTTTGTGGCACCATTTTAGGTTTAATTACATTATTTTTAGTATCACGTGCTTCCACAGACGCTTTATTTTCAGATTTATTTTTTAACGTAGTTAAGTTTAAACTCTTTCAATTTTCAATAGCGAAATGAAATTAATCAAAAATTATTTAGTGGAAAACAGTTTGATTCTCAGAATACTGAATCATCATCTAGAATTGTTTGGATATTCACATTTAACACACATATATTCACATTTAAGAAATATACACCGTTCTACATCTTAAGCAAAACATCAGACCCGTTTAGAATGTTTTACCGTAAAAAGTAAAGTTTATAATTGTAGTAATAATATTCAAAACATTAAAAACAGATACATTGATTTTTCTTAACATTAAGATGTATATTACGTGAAATAAATTCAAGAACCTTTTAAGAAACATATTCTCTGTATTAATTAAAATTACATCATAATTCATTACTTATGTGGTACCAATTTAGGTTTAATTACATTATTTGTAGCATCATGTGCTTCCACAGATGCTTTATTTTGAGGTTTATTTTTTAACGTAGTTAATTTTAAACTCTTTCAATTTTCAAGAGCGAAATGAAATTAATCAAGAATTGTTTTGTGGAAAACAGTTTGATTCTCAGAATACTGAACCATCATCTAAAATTGTTTGGAAAATAACATTTAACGCATATATTCACATTTAACAAGTATACAGAGTTCTCCATCTTAGGCAAAACATCAGCCCAGTTTAGAATGTTTTACCGTAAAAAGTAAATTTTATAATTGTAGCAATAATACTGAAAACATTAAAAATGGATATATTGATTTTTCTTAACATTAAGATGTATTTTATGTGAAATAAATTCAAGAACCTTTTAAGAAACATATTCTCTGTATTAGTTAAAATTACATCATAATTCATTACTTTTGTGGCACCATTTTAGGTTGAATTACATTATTTTTAGTATCACGTGCTTCCACAGATGCTTTATTTTAAGGTTTATTTTTTAACGTAGTTAATTTTAAACTCTTTCAATTTTCAAGAGCGAAATGAAATTAATCAAGAATTGTTTTGTGGAAAACAGTTTGATTCTCAGAATACTGAACCATCATCTAAAATTGTTTTGGAAAATAACATTTAACGCATATATTCACATTTAACAAGTATACAGAGTTCTCCATCTTAGGCAAAACATCAGCCCAGTTTAGAATGTTTTACCGTAAAAAGTAAATTATATAATTGTAGCAATAATACTGAAAACATTAAAAATGGATATATTGATTTTTCTTAACATTAAGATGTATTTTATGTGAAATAAATTCAAGAACATTTTAAGAAACATATTCTCTGTATTAGTTAAAATTACATCATAATTCATTACTTTTGTGGCACCATTTTAGGTTTAATTACATTATTTTTAGTATCACGTGCTTCCACAGACGCTTTATTTTCAGATTTATTTTTTAACGTAGTTAAGTTTAAACTCTTTCAATTTTCAATAGCGAAATGAAATTAATCAAAAATTATTTAGTGGAAAACAGTTTGATTCTCAGAATACTGAATCATCATCTAGAATTGTTTGGATATTCACATTTAACACACATATATTCACATTTAAGAAATATACACCGTTCTACATCTTAAGCAAAACATCAGACCCGTTTAGAATGTTTTACCGTAAAAAGTAAAGTTTATAATTGTAGTAATAATATTCAAAACATTAAAAACAGATACATTGATTTTTCTTAACATTAAGATGTATATTACGTGAAATAAATTCAAGAACATTTTAAGAAACATATTCTCTATATTAATTAAAATTACATCATAATTCATTACTTATCTGACACCATTTTATGTTTAATTACATTATTTATGACATCATGTGTTTTCGCTTTATTTTGAGGTTTTTTTTAACGGAGTTAATTTTAAACTCTTTCAATTTTCAAGAGCGAAATGAAATTAATCAAAAATTGTTTTATGGAAAACAATTTGATTCTTAGAATACTGAACCATCATCTAGAATTGTTTGGAAAGTTCCATTTTCTGCCTTCTCCAGTTGCTTTTTTGACGTTTTCAAACGGCATTTCCGAACAATCGGAAAACAAAAGAGCGAGAATTATGCTAAATAAGACGAATAACATTTTCTGGAAAATATTGTATTCCCCCGAATTTTCTCTAGCAATGCATTTGGTTAATCTCTTCTCGGGGATAAATTTTCTTGTCATAAGAACTTTATTTAGAGAAATAGAGCAAAGTAAAGTAGCTCTTGTGTAACTTTTTAATAATTTTATGTCTTTATAAAATCACTTCTGATATAAATTATTAAAATATGATAAATTACTTTAATATACATTTAATGGAACTAAATCCGAGGTTACGAAAAGAATCCAGGTTCTTCACAGAATAAGGGGAAATTTTTCAGCTTCCAGTAAAATTAGAAGACTACTAGAAATGTTCGAGTTAATGCTACAGAGACACATTATATATATTTTAAAAGTTTAAGCATACGCGAAGGAAACTAAATAATAAAATTATGTTATATACTCATTTATTAGCATATAGAGTGCAATAACTTACCATAACCACAAAACAATTTTTAGAAATCTTCAATAAATAATAATAAGTTTGTAATAGTAGAAATGACATTCAAGAAGGATTAAAAACAAAAACAAAAATTACATGATTCCCTTATTCTCTATTTGAAGATCTATTTATTGACGGAGTGATCTCTTCTAGTCTTTGACGAAGGAATGAAGATAAACAAGAATTGTTTTTATGAGAACAAGCTGATCCTCTAAATACTCAGCCGTCATCTAGAATTATTTGTGAAGTTTGTTTTTCTGTCTACTCCAGATGCTTAATGAAAGCACTTTCAAAACAAGATTTTGGATTAATCGGAAAATACAGAGAGACAAATATGCTAAATAAGTTGGAAGACATTTTCAGGAAAGACGTTATCCTTTCTTATTTTCTCCAGGAATAAAATTGGGAATGTTCTCTCGGGAACATATATTTTAAAACATATGTTTCCTTAGAGAAATACAGCAAAATCAAGCAACTATTAAGACACTCCTTCAGATGTTCAAGCCTTTTTAAAAGTTACTCCTGATATAGACTAGGAAAATACGCTAAATTAGTTCAATACGGATTTAATCCAATTAAATCCGATATTGCCAAAATTGTCCAAGCTCCATAATTCATTACTTATGTGGTACCAATTTTAGGTTTAATTACATTATTTGTAGCATCATGTCTGTAGACATCGTGCATATAATATTATATCATAATTTTATACTGTTACACAATTATTGTACATTAGTATCATATATAAACCTCATTAAATATTACATAGCAATATAGATTTCAAAATGAAACGTTCTCTTTCTCAACTCGAACAAAATTTTTCAGATGAGCCAGAACTAAGTAGTATATAAATGGACACATTTGATTTTATTTTACTTATCAGTCAAGGGGTTAAATCCAAGCTTGCTAAAATTATCGAGGCTCCTCCTAGAATAATAGAAAATTTTTCCTCCTCAACAGTCTGATCTGCAATTGGAAGACTACTAGAAAATTTGTAGTTAATATCACATAGACTCAAAATATTTTCTTAGATTAAAGTATAACGAAGGAAGTTATAGGCATGTCTAAAAAATTTCCGGTAAATAATAATAAGTTTGTAATTTTAGAAAGAGCATTTAACCAGGATTAAAAACAAAAAACAACGATTATGGGCTTCTTCGACAATTCTTGTCTCCACTCTTCCAGTATTCGAATAAGAAATGGAGAAAAACAAGAATTGTTTGTCAGGAAACAAGCTGATCCTCTGCATACTCAGTCATCGACTGGAATTACTTGGAGAAATTTATTATCTGGCATTCCTGACTCTTTCAAATTTCTCATTGACATAAGTTGTTCAAGCAAAATTTTGGATTAATCGGAAGACACAGAGCTAGAATTATGCTAAATACGTTCGATGACATTTTCTAGTAAAACACTTAGCTTCAAGACTTTCTCCAGTAGAAAAAATGGGGAATCTCTTTTCCGGGGCATATTGTCGAAGTTATAAGAAGATTGTATAGTGTAATATGGTGATATGAAACTGTCATTAAGGAACCATAGTACCTTTCAAAACTTAAAATCTTCATTAAAAGAATGTTTTTTTAATACCCCATTTAATAGAATGTTCTTCTTCTTTTGGAATAGTATTTTATATATTGTAAAAAATTTACACCAAATGAAAAAAATAATCTCTTATACTCGGGATAACTTCTGAAATATGTATATTAGAAATTAAAATTTTATTATATCCAATTAAAGTAAAACATCTGTTTTGTTGTCTAAACTTAAAATTTTAGAAGTACCTGACATTAAAATGAAAATAAAATTTTATTATTACGTAAATGAATTTTTTTAATAATTAGCCTTTATATTTCTATAAAGATACATATTGTTTGTTTTACTTTAATTCAGGTTTAGATAATAAAACTGATAATTACCTCCCAATTGATGTAGAAGGTTAGATTTTAACTTACTAATTTCAAAAGTTTGTATTCGGGTATGCAGATTTCTATTTTTGTTTTTTTTTCCAGTTGGTGAATACATTTTATGTTTTTAAAAAATGTCTTGCTTCATATAGCAAAACAGAATATTCTTTAAAATTCTCTTCTTAATTATCTAGGGGAAATTTTATGTTTAACGGAGCAGAAATTTTTATTTTATGCTTTTCATTTCAAAGGTACCCTTGTTCTAAAATCTCCTCGTAAGTCACTAAGTAACATTTTAATGTAGTTATACAGTTTCATTTGATAATATATTATGAAAACATAAAAAATTAATTCAGCCTTCTAAAAGTCATGGAAGTATTGTAATTAAGTTTCATACTGTGAATAATCTCGATTTCTCTTTGAATAAGGAAAAAATTCTCATCTCCTTGAAGCTGGACTAAATTTAGAAGAGCAGCAGAAATGATCTAGTTAATGTTACTGCGACTCTAAATTTTTTTTAAGATTAAAGTAAATTATAACATAAAATTATACAAGTAAAAGTAGGTTATAATCATGTTTAATAATATAGAAGATAATGTACCGCTTCCCAGGAAAAATTTTAGACCGATTTAGAAAACTTTTTCACTGAAGAATAGAAAGTTAGTAATAATAAAAATAGAATTCAAGAAACATTAAGGTGACAGTGGATGTTATACTGCGTATTTCAAAATTAATAGCTAAAATTTATCAAGTAAACAATTAAAAATAGTTATGAATTAAATATTATAATTATAATAAGAAAAATATGATTAAAAACAAATTTTAAAAAGTTTAAAAATATTTTGAATATCATATTTTTATGTACTTTTTTTTAAAACACTTTGTTGATTTTTAAAATGTTTCTTACAAGCTAATTTTCAGTCTTTATCTAATTTTTGTTTTATTGCTTTAAAGTGTCTATTGAACATTTTAAGGCAGTGGGATAATTAGTGTGTAAGAGATATTTTAAGAAATAAAATTACTGTGATTAGTTTACTTATATGTCAATTAAAATGTGTAAATTTTATATTAGTTTATAAGTTTTAAAAATTCTGAAATAATAATTTATCAAAACATTTTGTAATGTTTACCATCCCTTTAAAAATTACATAGTTGAAGTATTTTTTAAATATTTTTAAATTATAAAGAAATACAATTAAGTTAAATTATAAAATGACTAACATATCAGCAACACAGTTCTAATATTTTAAATTATTATGAAAATCATTAAATAAATTATTATTATAAAAATCAGGTTATTTGAATACGTTGTACTCAATTTCTCTTTTTAATCATAAGATGGTATACTTCATGTAAATGAAGTACTACAGTAAATGAAGAATTTCTTCAGTGGATAAAAATATATTTTGATTAGTATAAGTCTTCATTCTCCTTAACAAAGTATTAAGCTAATATTAGATTTTGAGTGTGATTTTAATTTTACTTTAAAAATTCAATTAACAATATCAATTTTTCTCTGTAAACATTGCTTTATATTTGACTGTTCTTAAATCCTGTACAGTGTTTGAATAATGTACAAGTTATAAAAAAATAAATACAAAATAACACATTTTATAGAAATTTTATGCTTTAGTTTAATTAGAATAAAATTCCTATTATTTTCATTATTGGTATTGATTTTTACTAATGATTTAATATTATTTTCGATTTTTAAATTATTATTCCAGTATACCACCAACTATAAAATCTGTGCCTTTTGCGAGTGGGCCTTATGCATATTGAGTCTTGTGAACTTCATGACCCACTACAAGGATCTGCAAAGGGTGTCGTTTCATCTAGTTCTGCGCCATAAGTCCTGCCTAGCTGAAACTGTGGAACCAGCTCCAAGCCTCTCCCTGAAGGTCATTAAGTGATGGAGTTTTAAAGTACATCCCTGCGAAAGCGTTCGTTGATCTTAAAACCTTTAGTGAACTTTTGTCTGCTGGAAACACCTTTAAAATGTGAAGAGAGCTTATTTCAGGTTATGGGGTGGTGATAACTATAGTAAATGAGAGTGAAGAATCGCTTTTTGATGTCATATAAATGAGTAAAAGTATCACACTTTACAACTGAATTTTCTGTTGGTGGGGAAGAGAAATCCTTTCGTGTAGCTAAAATAACTTTTGCAAAGTGTTACAATGATATAGATGCGTGAAGAAATGAGAATAATATTTGAAGTTAAAAATATATACATTTGTACAGAGGCAGTTAGATACAAAAGATTTAATCTAACATTTATGCTTAGATATTTTTCTATTAAAGCACACCAGAAATGTTTGATCGTTTCATAACTTAAAGAGAATGTCAATGAAATGCATTTTAAAGTATTTTCCTGGTGCTTTTCAATAGAATTTTTATAACAGAGGTTCTTAAACTTTTTCAATCATGAATCTTCTTTAAAATTGGAAATTAAACGGAGATCAAGGAACTCTACTTCGCAGCTCTATATTGTATTAGTAAATATAACGAAAAATATTCCGTATACAAGGTTGTTTTGTCATATAAAATTGAAGGACATTAGATTTCCCTTTTAAATATTTTTCAGTACTAATTTTCAATTGAAGAAAGAAAACATACACATGGGACAAATAACTTTAATGAACTTCACAGTTTGTTGGTTATCGACTCTATGCTGAATAAAAAAATTGATTTAAGAACTGCTTAAATAACCGAGTAAATTTATATGCAGTAAAATATTTTCCAAAAATTTAGGTAAGGTGAGGAATTTTCTAATTGTTTCTGCATACGGAAAACAGTCAGTCCAGCCTCTGTCTAGTGTTACCTATTGGCTTAAATTTAAACGGACACATTAAATGGCAACTACCGTTTATATTGACTAATATTTCAGTTGTTTGGAGATAAATGTTTTATATTGAATTTTTTTGTTGCACACTAATATCACAAAAGGACATAATTAAAAAATTTTTGAACCAATTTCTTTCTGAAAAATATTTTTAGTTTAAACTTTAAAATGCATTTGATAACATTCTTTATTTAACTTTAAATATAGCCTATCTTTTGTGAAACACTGGAAAACTTTTTACAGAAAATTAAGTTCTTCGCGAAGCACATAGTTTGAGAAACTCTGCTTTATAGGATGTATTTTATATTTTATTGATATTCGATAAACGATAGCCGAATCTGCTATACACAAAGATATAACAGTATAATCATAAAATTACAAGAAAATCACTGAACAAAAGTGCATTCTAATCACAACGCTCTGAAAAGAAATCATCCAGAGGCATTCATGCTTAAAGAACGATCAAGATTTTGAAATCGATATTGAACTGCATCAGGCAAATATTTTCTACTGTAGAGTAAATCCGACAAAAGCATATTATTATTTAGAATCATTAGATGAGTTTTCTAGCTGATATTTTCTCTATTTTTTAAGTTGAAAACCAGCGTATTTGCTTCCACGATCAAACGTTTTACATAAACAAACTCCTATGTAATTACTTTCATAGTAACAAATTACATCATTATAAGTGCAAAATATCTTGGAATAGTTTGTTTAAATTCTGTAGCTCATTAATGAGTTTTTTCAATAGCAAAACCCATTATCTATTCTGTTTAGAATGTTTCATTTACTTTTTATATTATTCGGGGCAACGAAATATTTTTAAAAGTAGAACTAAGTATACAAGTTCTACTAATAATCTTTAATTTTCCAAGGATTAAATTCTTTATTTTCCTTAATTCTCCCATTAAACCATACGTTTAAAGCTTGATTTAAAACACAATAAAGCCTTTTCTCTTAGGTTATTGCACTTATTTTTTATTATTAAATATCGTTATCCGTTGGTCATATAAAGTTCCATCAGGAAATGAAATCTTTAATGATTCTCTTGAAACAAGAGTAGCATGTTATTCATGTTATCTGAAAAAAAATATAATTTAAATATAAATATTTCCTGTTTATGCGTGAGTATATTAAAAGAAAAACTTATAAGTAGTTATAAAATGCTTTTATAATCATAATGTTATACCTCTATGAAACATTAAGTAACACTTCATATATGTAGTTATATTTTTACACAACATTTTTCTGTTCAGCTTTGTTATATTAGTAACTTAAACATTGTATTTATATGTGCCATTTTCTCTGTGTTCGTGATGAAGAAAATCTTGTTCTTTGTTAAAATATGATTTTTTTGTTAGAGTTTACATTCAGTCATAATAAAACTCTTTTGAAATAAATGATAGTCTCCCTACTTTAGTGTTATTTTAATAGCTTCTTTTAGAAAAGATAAATCATAATAGCATCAGAGTTTTTGCTATATTAAAATCTAGCCCATGCGTAGTGGAAAAATCTGTTTACGAAACTATTTTTTGTGTGTTACAAAATGTGCCTTTCATATTGGTTATTGTTTGGAGCTTTAACGCAATGGATTTAGGCTTTATTCCTACAGAATATCTCCATATATTTTTGTTTTTTTCTTATAAGGAGTAATTCGCTCCACCTGTATAGTGCTTCCTTAATATTTTCAAAACACAAGGAACTAATGGGCCTATAATAAGGTAAGTTACTCCAGCATTTGAAAAAAATTAAAAATACAACATGATGAATATAATTATGATATGTAATTATGGAATGATATATAATTATTTCTATGAAAAAATTAACTTATATTTATTAAAGTCAGGCTTTCAAAGATATTTCTGAAGTTTTCGATTAATGTGTAAATAATTGTGAATAACCTATCATTATTGGTAGAGATTTTAATATTGAAGTTCATTGCCAGAGCCTTCAACACTACTTGAGTTTCTCAGAAAGAAATTATCATTTAGCATCATTAACAGTATGAAGGATTTTAAAAAGAAATAAGGCACTACAATTGACCCAATTTTTCAAAAAAAGCTTACATCTTATCCATCGCATGTCACTCTCTGTTTAATATTTAGAAACCCACATTAAGTAGAGAATAAAGAGGTTTAGACTTGCAAATGATAGCCATATATAGAATTTATATATGCATAAAATATAAATTTTTCTTCTCATAATAAGTACATGCAAACAGATCTACATATATTTGTAAAGATCTGCAAAAAATATTCATACAAATTATGTAGATAGGAGTTTATTTAACTTTTTATTAGTCAAAGCATAAACACGTTTTTAATTATTTTTTTAAATTAACGTTATCCTGAAACAATATATAAACTAAGGTGGCAATATTTTCAACAGATTATAAAATAGAAATTTGAAGTGGTATGTTTTGAAATAACAATAAAGTAAATGTAATAAACATCCTATTGAAAATATCATACTACTTAATATATGTTCAATCGTATATCGTACTCTAGACAATCATATATCATACCATCGTTCCATCGTACCATCCGACCATCCTTTATTTCTAATGGTAAAACTCTATTGGCCATTCTAAAAAAAAGCGCATTCTGGAATGTTTATAGTTTTTCTAGCTTAAAAAGAGAAGGAGGTTAAAATTAGGGGTCTAATATAGAAATATAAATAAGATTAAAAATGTGGGAGTCAATGAATTTTGCTATGAAACAAGAATTCAAGGTTTAGAACCAGAAACTGGTGTTCATCCTGGAAACTAATTTAATCTAGAACACCGTGAAGTGTGCTACATGCTACTGTCAACAACAGTGAACATTATATATATATATATATATATATATATATATATATATATATATATATATATATATATATATGTGTGTGTGTGTGTGTGTGTGTGTGTGTGTGTGTAAAATGTAAAAATTTAATACTTTACTCTTAAACTAAAATTAATAACTCCTCTTCGCTTTAAACTCTTTTGTCTTTGAAAAATCTCCTTCCTGTTGGTGAAATTAACTAGCCATCCTTCTTTTCTGATTAAGCACATTCTTCTTCTCACACCTGTGGCGTCTCCAAAGTTATGAAAGGCCGAGCGACCATTTTTTGAGACATTTTTGCTGTTGAACGTTGCTAAAGAAAGATGCTGCTAAAGTTCTCTTGATAAGTCTTATTCTTTTCGCCGACGACTACATCCATTCGACCACGTTACATCCCTGAAGCATGGCATGCTACGCTATGTTATATATATATATATATATATATATATATATATATATATATATATAGCGTGCTGTTTTTATAATTACAATTTTTTAACAGTTTGTTTCATTTTCTTAAGTATTAAAACACCATACATCCTTACTGTTTTAATTTGCAGAATGAAACATATATTTTTCTGAAATTTGATATAAAAATTAAAAACTTTTTCACAACTTATTTTGCAAGTAAGTAGATGTCACTTTTTTTTTCATTTGTTGGATATTTCTTATGTTTTCTGTAATAATATATTACTTGAAATAACAAAACTAGTTAACTTTATAAAAGTTAGAGTGTTAATAAATAATTTATAATGATTTTTCCCAAAAGGAGCAGGACATTCATTTTATAATGAATCGAAAAATGGATTTTTTGATGAAAATTTTCATCCTCGGAAAGTACTATTCCCCTTAAAGCAGCGGTTCACAGCATTTTTAATGATCGGCACCCTTTTTAATGTGAAAAAATCTTCTCTCCCCCCCCCTGAAAAATTGTTTACTCATAATATTTATACCAAATTACAGAATATATTTATTGCACAAAAACTTTTCTTACTCTCTCGGAAAACCTTTCGCGTATCCCGAGTTAGGAACCGTTGCTTTAAAGCAAATGGGATGAAACTATGGAACCATACTTGTATTAAGAAAAACAATATTGTCATTCCACTGTAATACTCATGATTGTTTCGTGAGCGATATGACTTAATCTAATTAGTACAGTATTTTATATACATGATTATAAATGAAATAAGATTTCACGGTATGGAGAGTTTATTCACTGCTATCAATCAGAGTGTTATCTTAGAAAATACTATTAACTTCATAAAAGTAGAAATTTCATCAAAATAGAAGTATTTGACAAAAAAATTTTTGATACCTAAGTACAAATTCGCATGAAGATCTTATCTGCCAAACATTTCCTATTATATTTATGGCATTCTAATATAAATTATGATCAGTATTCAGTACTCTTGTTTCAGTATATTTTTACAAAATAGATCATTATTATACCTAACTTTAGCCAACACGAAAAGTACACAAATAAATATACATATTATACGAAAGTAAAGTAACATTGCTTAGTATTCAAGCGTTTGAAGTTTTAAAAATCATTTCATTTTTCATACATCTCTTATACCAATCTTATTTGGTAGATTTTGTCAGATAAAACTAAATAGATAATGTATCTTAAAATATGTTGAGCAAGAACTCATTATACTTAAAGTTAGATTTTTAAAAATCTCTGAAATCGTCTACAAATAACAAAATTCAAAAATATAAAGATTGGAAAACACCAAAAAACATTCAGTAAAATTTATTGCTCTCCGGATATAAGATATAAATATATGCTTTACATAATACATAAATTACACACGCATTCATATATATCTTTTCTATCTACCAGATATATAAATTAAGTTCTGTTTTATTTTAACAGAATTCATAGCACTGAAAAAATGTTTTAATCAAAATCTTCAGACTTCTAATTATTAAATAATTTTTTTTCTGTAAGGGATTCTGAAATGGGGTTTTGATCTGTTCTTTTGAGAAAAATATAACTCTTAACAAATAATGTGAAGGAGACACGAAAGCAGACAATGTTCTTAATGCATCTCTTCTGAGAAAGAAATACTTTTTTAAAGGAAAAGGAGCACTTCATTTTTGAAAAAAAAAAAGATAATGGTAGCAGTTAAGAAGAAAGAAACATCCGATGGATTTAAGATGTAAACAGAAATTTAATGTAAAAACTGTTTACAAAACTTTTGGATTGTATTAAGGGACGAGTAGATTTAAATAACTTTTTTTACGACAGGCGGTAAATAAGTTTTAAAAAATAACTAGAATAAAAACTGTTATGGTATTTTTTTTTTGGAATTAAATGGAAAAGACAATTACAACATAATTCATACTCTTACATTCAATTCATTATTAGAACATTAAAACAGAAAAATAAGCATGTTTTTTGTACAATTTATCTATTTATGCTTAAAGATGATTGTAAGGTTTGCATGTTAAATTCGAAAAAAGTCCAAAACCTTTGGATTTTATTTATACAAATAATTTGATCATTATTTTTAATGACTCTGGAAACCTGATTATGGTTAGTATTAAAATACTTGAGATACAGATTGCATATTTAGTATTTAATTTTAATGACCATTTCAGAATTTCTGTAGCATTTCAAATAATTATGCATATATTCTCTATCAACAATAACTAGCAAAATAAACCAAAATTTAAAGATATTTATTTATTCCCCAATTACAAAACCCGTCTCTAGATCTTATGTCAAATTAAACAATGTCAAAAGTAAAATAACTAAATTTTTAAATAACATTTGGCATGGATCATTATCCCTTAACTATTAAAAAGTTTCATTATGGAGATATATGTTATTTTTATAAACGTACTGTAATAATTACTAATATTACAACAGTACATTCGTAATACAACAGTACGTTCAAATTTCTAAAGCACGATTATATGCCTCGGCTGAAAAGCCTTTCAAGTAATTCGGTTGTATAAATAACTTAAATAAAAACACCAGTCAATTTATTCTTGTGCGTATGTGCGATTGTCTGAAAAATAAATTTCCTTAAAATTATCATCCCCTTATTTCTTTTCCTTACCAGCTGTTTTAATCAGGATTTTATTTATTTTGAATCTTTAAAAAATATTTTGTTTAAAACAGTAGGTCCATTTGGATCAACCGTCTTGATATGACAACAGCTATTTTACATCACATGATCGCACATGATTTCTTACTTCGAGTGCTTGTAAAAGATAGAATTTATGTGCCCTTATTACGCACAAATTCATGCAAACTTAAACTAACTGATTTCTTCTGCTGTACAATTAATTACCAGTGCTATTTTAAAATGTGTTTGGTAGGAATTTACATGTCGTGTTGACATTACACCTGCAACTAAAGGAAGTAATATCGACGACTTGTAAAAAAAAATGTTCAAACATTTTTTTTTGAATCCATGTATTATTTATTACTCCATGTGGAACTATACTTATGAATATGTAGGATTTTGAAATCGGATGATTATTTTTTTATAACCTGGTATTTTGGAGAAACTACGCTTGTACGAATACTTGTAGTGAATATAAACATTCAGTGAAAATTCCAATGTATTTGAGACATTCGAGTATGCCGATAACATTCAAAGCTTCATGGAAATTAATATAGTACATAAGTTAAAAAGTTTTATATTGTTTGCTATAAGTGTCCAAAGAACCTCAGAAATGGCAAAATTCAATAAAAAATATGAATTTTTTGTTAAGAAAAAAATCAAGTTAGGTATACGCTTCATTATCACTTCATAAGACACTTTGCTAATAGCATAATTATTTTACTTCATTAAAATTCATTTTAATAGAATAAAATCCTTTTTTTGATTTGACATTTTTTTTGTAATGAATCGATAACTTTAAAATGTTTCAGGGACATTAATTTTATGTATTTCTTATACAAAATTTTGGATCTATTAATGTGTTGGTTAAAAAGGTGGGTGAGATTTTTTAAATTGAAAAGTATTTTTCCGAGCTACATGGAACTACCATGAAACAGTCTAAACAGTTACTAAAACGTTATATAATATGAAATGATTTCGGTATATATAAGTAGTATTTAATATAAGATTCATAGACGTATAGAATTATTTTCTAGTAGATTTTAGTATATATGTTTCATGTAACAACATTATATATATTATATCAAGTTAGGTATACGCTTCATTAACACTTCATAAGACACTTTGCTAATAGCATAATTATTTTACTTCATTAAAATTCATAATAAATGAATCTGTTTTGATATGAATTATGAATCAAAAATTTTATTAATATATTTTAGGTCATATGACGGTCATAAAAATTTTTTAATTTTCCAGAATTGTAAAAGAATATGACAGTTAAAAAAGAATATTTTTTTTTTTTTTTGGATAGAATTACATTTATTTAACATAAAAATTCGTTAAAATTAATTTGACATACTTTTTTTAAGTAAAATAAATAAAAAATTGAATTTTTATGTAAGAATCTAAAATTTATGATAAAAACGTAAATAATCAGAAATTTTAAATAATTTAAAAATAAGAAAGAATCAATATGGTTAAAGAATTAAGTCATAATGCAAAAAAAATTTATTTTTTATTATGTTAAGTTTGAAAAATTATCACTTTTTTAAAATATTATATAATGGCATTAAATCTAAAATGAAATTTATTTCAATTTTTAAAAGAGAATATTATGTGTGATACAAGTCATTATAGATTTATAAAATGATCTATTAGTGTGGAAAAGAAAACTTGCTCGCTTGATATAATGGCAAAAAAGTCGTCAAAAATCTAATATGGATACCTGTATCCATTCCAGGTACAACCGCTTCAGAAATTCGCGGACAAACAACTTAGGCTATTATTATATAGGGGATTCGCTCATAGCATGGATATTCGTAGCATGACGAAATCTAATTTAAAAAGTAGGTTTCATGCGTCTCATTAGAGGTCATGTAACAAAAAGAGTAGTCCATAGTGATCCAAAGCAAGCTAAAACATTTTATTAGTTTCATTAAAACATAGGTGACGCTTTCACTCAACAGTAACAAACGTTATAAAAGTAATAAAATAATTTAGATTACATCAATTTCTCAAGATATTTGGAATACTTACTATGTCAAAAGAAAAATATATTAGTATTGGTTCATTTCTTACTCGAAAATCTACAAATTCAATTGATCTTAATTTTAAATAACAAAAGAGAATATTACCGAATGTTTTCAAACCATTACATTAAATAATAAGTGTAAATAATCTTTTCACACCATTTTCCATAAACTATAAATTTTTATTTTCCTGCCTCATAAGATTTGAACCTTTACTTTGTCAGGTAAGTAGATAACTGATGTAAGATAATATTATTCTTTTGAAATGTTTCTTTACTGTTAACGAATCGGCAGAGTTATGAAATAATAGGAATGTCCTTCAGAAACAGCGCTGAATATGACCTTGGTGAATTTGCATCTGTATCCAAGTGAAACAGCAGTTCGCTTCTGCTATTTTCTAAATAAACATAAAACTTCCATTTTTGTGAGCTTTAGAAAGTAGTCAAATTTATCACATTGCCTCTGGATATTGGTTTCGGAAAGGGAAGTACCTCTCCTTTCATTCATTAAATGCACACTAATGTAAAGATACGGTCTAGAATTTTACAGATTTGAGTACAACCTATTTCAATAGAACAACCTAAATTTTCTTTTTCTCCGTTTAATTTAAATTATATTAATACTGAAACTAATTTTTACTGTATACAGCATGAAAATCTTCATGCACCATTATTATCCTCTGTCAGGACTCGCTGGTAGTTGTTCACGATATAATATAGAGTTTTCTACAAATGATTTGCAGAAATACTTACATCATATGCATCTTATGATACTTATTTCATCAGAATCATAATGTACTAGCCAATTATGTAATGAAGACAAAGTCTAGAAGTGAAATAAAATCTACTCCTTAATCTTATTTTCTAGACTACTTCTACAATGCTCTCAGTTGGAAAACATTTGGAAGCAATTTAAGATTATAATCTACTGAAACTTAAAAAAAAAATGTTTAAATTACAATTTTAAGATCTCATTTCGAAACTTTATATAGAGACTTTTATGTCTACTATTTTATAAAATGCAGCTTGAAACATGAAAAGCTTTTTGTATCCCAAAAGCTATACCAGTATATTTTGATTTGGGTCCCTGAAGTGCAGATAATATCGGCGTTTGCAAATAAACCATTTTCTTTTCAATGGATGAATTATTTATTGTACTGTTTGTGCTACACGTTACATACCGCATGACAGTTTATTTAAAACTAGATATCAATTTTTATGCATTTATCAATAAACAATAGACATTTTTATTAATGTATTCTTGAAGGTTATCAAAATCGTTAATGAAATGTTCTATCTTAAAATTGGATAGAAATAAGTTCATGGTATGACTATATATAATAATATCAATATATATATATATATATATATATATATATATATATATATATATATATATATATATATATATATATATATATATATATATATATATATATATATATATATATATATTCTTATAAATATAAAAAAATGAAATAAAAATGAACTTAAAAAATATAAATAAAAATGAACTTATTTCACAATCATTATTAAAATTCTTTTTCATACATAAAAGTTGTTTTCCTTGGAATACCGCCAATTTGACAGCACTGCTTTAAATGGTACTCGAACTAGCAATTTTCATAAAATATTGCAATACCCGAATTTTGCTATGTCCCATTTTTTTTCTATTTATTTATTTATCATTTTGTACCGAGGTACTTTCTCACGGTGATTTGCACGTGTATGCATAGCCGTGGGAGGATTTTCCTTGACGAATTTAAGACCCCAATTATTTACGTCAAGTTTAGGGACCCCTGCAGAGAGGATACTTCACGGAATGGCAGCATAACGGTCAAGCTCGCACAGAACTGTAAGCGTGAATTATGGGAGCAGGGGCTAAAATGTAATGTCAGCTTGAACAAAAAGGGCTACTTTAATGAGCCCACCTGCACTCCCGAAGGGCATTTAATGTGGGAAAATTTCCCAAAGAGAAGGGATTGGATAAGAAGAAAAAAAGGGGCGTTGGGACCTGAGGTGAGGTTTTTTGAAAAAGGAGTGAGAGCGAGGAGTTGGAAGAAGTGGGCAGTCGAGAGAAGTGGAACAAGGATCCACTAGCACCAGCTCGTCCCGTGCGCCCGGACCGACACCACCCCGCTCACCATCACCAACTCGTCCCGTATGCCCTTGAGGAAAGCCCCTGCCTGCTCTCCTGTGACTTTAATGGAGGTAATTTATAAATAATATTTACAGTCCTTTGACTTAGGCCTCTGTTTATAATAATAATTCCTTATAAAGTGATGTGGGATAATTATTCTGTAAATAGAAGATATAAATGATTGATGATTATGATAACCAATGATCTATTTGTAAATAAATGTATAGAAAAAATGTCTGAATCTATATAAAGTATTATATTCATTCTGTGTTTCTCCCTTGTAACGAACACTGGTGTATAGGTTGTATGTACATTACAACACATTTATTAACAAGTTACTTGACTTAGAATTTTTTGAGCAGCGATTTTCTACGCTTCTAAACCATTAAAGTGAAGAATAAACAGAAGTCGAAAACAAAGGAGTTTTAATATATTTACTTTAAGAATCAATTGTTAAATACATAATTATTATGTACCTTTGTTGGAAACTCTTAATACCTCACATTTCCTGCCAGGAACTTTTATATATTGGCAAAGTGAAAGGAACAAAGCAAGAACCTATTAATCCTCCTCATTTGTAATAGCTGAGAATGAATAAGGTTTGCATTTACACGCCGTGAAAATGGATTCTGAGAGATATGAAGGAAAGAATAGATGTCTTATTTTTGATGTTTTGTATTTGTTTTACCGAAACATAGTTGAATCTGATCTTTGAAAATATAGTTTAGTTCTTAAATATCAACTGAAAAAGATGGGTTTTTTTCATCACAACTTAAAAATTAATTCGACACGGAAGGTTTATTTTATTTAAATTCAGAAATTAATTCCAGTAATTTAAAAAAATCAATGAAAGTTAATTTTTCTTTATTGAATTAACATTTCTAATTTAAAATAAATATATGTTTCCAAAAGAAAATTATATAATATTTTTCCGTTAAAGACATTTAAATATTTTATGGTTGAATTCAGCTGTCATTTGTATTCTTAATGTGTGTTTAGTAAAAAAAAGTCAACTTTAATCTTTAATTCAATTTTTAAAAAAATTCAACTTTGAAATTTTTAAATTTATAATATTTCTTTTATTCAAATATAGTTCTTTTTTTAAATTATTGTTTTAACTAAAGACAAAATTCTTCAATTCTTAACAACTTTTTGTGTTAAAATAGTATTATAATATTTAAATAATAAATTCTTTAACTGTTCACGAAAACTGCCTAATTTTTAAAATGTTACTATAAAAACATGAATTGAATACACAATATTACGAAATATTTTCTTTAAAATGAATCCATACTAATGAAAATAATAAAACTGGTTACTCTATTTTCAATTTAATTTATTATTCCTACTTCATAAATGAAACGACAACTTTACATTTCACCCACGTCAATACTAAAAATGTTCAAAATCATTAATGGTAATTTAAGATGTTTAGCATAAGAAAAAGGAAAAAGTGCGTAGGGGCCACGATTTAGGTTTTTTTTTTCACTGTAATTACCTAATAAACTTGTCCTCTTGCAATTGCTTAAAATTATTTATGCAATATTTTTAAAACAAAATATAAATGTCTAGAGATATGAGACAAAACAAGAGACTGTTGAAAAACAGAGCGTCCATAAGAATTTTTAATTTATATTAAAATATTACATTATCTTTATGTAGCTTCTGGAATTGTCTAGGAGTTAGAAAGGATTCTACCTGATTCTTGTTAAACCAAGCATATTAGTCTTTTAACGAAGCCCAACCCTGTTCGATTGGTTAAGGCGCTGATCGTCGGTACCGGAGTTCGTGGGTTCGAATCCCACTATGGCATGATTGTTTGTAGCCAATCGCAATCGGCTTTAAGCAGTAGGTCCCGGTCTCATTAGCCCTCGTGTGCAAAACAGTAGACCGTAGCGCTCCAAAACCAAACCAAACCAAACTAATCCTTTATCGAAATATATAACAAAATATTTCTACATTTGTTCTATATAAAAATGAAATAAGCATAAATATTTCATTTTTACAAATTCTACTCTATTTTATACAGAATTTTTATTCATATATATTTTTTAATAATACTTGCCATCTCAGTTGTTAATGAACTGTTCAAGTCCACAAAACTAAAGGCGAGATTGTTTTAAATAAAATTATTAATATTTTTTTAATATTTTGTTTTTTTTTAAGCTTTCTTGTAAAATCTGTGTCATTTGTAATCCTATCGAACATTGAAAGATAATTCCCTATAGTTTATCACATTAACCCATAATAAGTCTGGCCGCTACACCGGACATATATATTTATAACTACTATATAACATAATTGTCAGTGTTCGCCACAGCGGACATTAATTATCTCAAAAATGGAAAATGATATATTTTTTTGTTTATTTTACAGAGATCCTAATGTCTTTACAGACATGGGAAAATAACAGAAATTAAAAAATATTTGAAAAAACATCTTGTCAGATTAAGGGTTAAATAATTTTTTTTTTTTAATATTGAGAAATCCGTGCAGTGGTGTAGATTCTGCCAGAGAAAATATTACATAAAAATATCCAGTTGAAAACGATTAGCTGCCCACACTATTTTACATTTTCTTCGAGAACTTTTAAAAGATTTTGAAAAATAGCATTAATGGTAATAAACGTTTCAGGAGGAAAATGTTATATTCGCCATTTCTGCAGGACTTGCATATAAACTGTATTTAAATAATTTTTCCTGCATGGAAATGTTAAAGATTTAACACAAACGGTGCAACATCCTATGAGAAGTTTCACTTCAAAAGATTACGTGTGATTAACAACAATTTATTGAAAATTATGCTTATATACAGGGTTTCCGTCTTGCATTGACCGTGATCCTGAATTACATCGAAGGACGCCTTACCTACTCAAGCGATTTTTAGGCTTTAAAAAAGTTGCTTGACAGGAAGACTGAAGCATTGCAGATCCAAGAGATACTGTGCTCATTTGCGAAGCGAGTGGGTGTGCAAGGGGTGATAATTTACTTTTGTAAAAGCTAAAAAAAATGTTTCATGTTTCATGCAAAGTTTTTATGCGTATCCTTGCTTTTTACAGCTACAATGAAATAAGTCAACCGGTTGGAATAACAGTAGAATTTTAAATATTATTTATTTTTTTTGTGAAATATTCGTTAGAAAGATAGAGATTTGGATCAAATTAAAAAGAACAGCAATGAAAGTCAGCAGTAATAAAATAGTTCCGCAGAAGATGTTGTAGTTTTCATTTAATGCAAAAGACATTGTAGTTTTGTAAAAATTCATTTATGATGAAAAAATAGTAAATATAATTTTGCAAAGGTAAATTTTGCAGAGTATAAGAGGAATTAAATTAACTGTTGGAATACGAAATTTCTTGTTTGTCTTCTTATGGATGATATTGCTTAATTATTGGTATTGGTCAAACTGAGTATCTGAGATCAAATATTCATTTCTGTACTGTAGTTAACGTTTATTAAAGCATATGTCTGAGATCGGTACTCTACGAAAGAGATGAACAATGCCCAATGTGTCTACAATAACAAAAAAAACCCTATAATGTATAAAATTCAACATATTTAAACTATCTGCGAGTAAGTCTAATAAGAGGCTTTATATAGCTTGTTGCAAATTTATTTAATTTTACTTCTTTCTATTAGAATCACCACGAATTACATAAAGTATTCCAATTCTGTTTATTCTCATTAAATAAAAAAATCCATTATCTCTAACATGTGTTTTAAATATCTGTTAAAGATATAAGTTAATTATGCAGAAAGGGCTTTTTAGCACATTTTATGAGGGACACGTACTAGTCGTTTGCTGACGATTGATACTTGAGCGCGGGACACGTACTAGTACGGGTTAGCGTAACAAAATGGTTTATTTGTGGGTACAAAAATAGCAGTATGTACAGGAAAACGAAGCCGAATGTTCTTGTATACCACATAGATTCTGGAAAAATTTAGACAAATAAAAACTAGTTTTTACATCAGTCGATGCGGAACCACAGAACAAGAAAAAATTAAAACTATATACTACTATTTCTATTTGATTTTTCATATTTATGATGCTTTTATAAATTTATCCACAAAAAAATATATTTTTTGTTTACAAAAATCTTATGGTTGTGATTTATATATTTCAATTTATATATATATTTTATATATTTCAATATAAAATACAAACAATAAATAATTTTTGATCTATTGAGATTTAACTAAATAACTAAATTTACACGCAAAACGCCAGCTTCCTGTACAATTCCGCTGCGAAATGTACCCGCACATAATGTGTTAAAAAGTTTAAATCTAATTTTAATTTCAGGAAATGATTCAAATACTATAGGGAACATTAACACAGATTTCATCATATTTGAAAAAAAAATACTTTTCAGCATCACAGGCTCAGTACTTTTACTTTGTAGATATTTAGCGTTGGTAACAGTAAATTTAAACTTCTAAAATAATAAAAAAAACATTTTACAGGGTTTTTCAGAGTATGTTTACTCCTGATATATGGTTTAGCTTTTAAGATTAATTACTCGTCAAAATAAATCTATATTTATAGCTGATGCTGATAGCTTTATTGTTTTATTGTTTTATTGTTTTGTATATGATTAAAAATACTCCTTTTAATCCCTTCCTTCTCGCTCCCGTGAAAATGGCGAGGTGAGGTTACGCTTTCTATTTCTCGCTCCCGTAATATTTCCGGGCTGGAGTGTTCAGTAGTAACGCGGTAATAAGATTAATTTCTTTTTCCCGGACAACATATTAGTTCTCATTTTACACACCAGATGGCTCTACCAGGATATTTTTTTTAAAGTAATTTTAGATAGTTTATTTTAAACTAGATGTAAGCCCTAACGAAATACATGTATTTGTAATACATAACACAAATACATGTTACTTAGGCTCTTGGTGAATACACGTGGTTTGTGGTTACGATAAAATTTATTTTTTAATATTGTGTTCATTAAAGAGTCAGAGTCAGAAAGTGAATTAGATTCTAGTTTTATTATAAATGGATCTAAGAGTGATTCTGAAATAACTATTTTTTTAATTCGGTTAATGAATCTGAGAGCATTGATGATGGATTTTCATTGTTGCCTGGATGAATATGGACTAAAATTTTATCTTCTCCAGTAAATCATGCACCTCTACGTTTTAATGTTTAAAGTATAGTTTTTTTAATTTTCCTTTCTGGATGGAACACCAGCATTTAGTCATAATAACCCTAAATGTTGGCTATTCGAAGGAATTTGTTTATTTTTTTAATTTTCAAGCTAAAAGCAAATGAAAATTAAAAATGTATATATATATATATATATATATATATATATATATATATATAGTCCATACACATATTTCTATATATATTTCAGGGGTAAAAAATAGGAACTTTTATGAACGTTTTCTTGAAAAATATCCGATAGTTAAGGGGTTAACGAGTCTTTACAGAATTCATATTTTATTTATTACTCAGAAAACCTTGTTTCAAACTTAGTGTTCTTGCATCAATTTTTATCATTTTCTTGTTATACATTTTATCTTTTTCACATTAAATTCAGATTTGTTTGACCTTTATAAAAAGGAATCTTTCAGAAAGGGAAGTTTAACCCCTTCCGGTAAAGTGACGAGTCTAGCTCGTCATTGGTTTTTCATTCCATACCGCACAAAGACGAGCTACACTCGTCATGCGACTTAAGTTAATGTTAAATATGATAATTAATTTAGTTTATAATTTCTAGTATACTGAATTTAGCAAGACTTTTGTTATTTGTGGAAATACCAGGTCACTATTACATATTGTTTATTTAGAATTTCTTGGTACAAGTCATTGCCAAATTGATGAGTCAGAATAAAAGAAAACCTACTAAGAAATGCCGTGTGTGTTACAAGAATCAAATTAGAAGTGAGACTCCCTAGCGGTGTAAACAATTCAGTATTCCTTTGCACTTTGTTTTGAAAAGTACCGCTATCTTGAAGACTATTGTCTGTTAAATCTGTATACCTTATTAATGTTTTGCTTTGATATTTTCTTAATTATGCCTTTTCTGATATTATTTAACACTATATAAAAAGTGGATTTTAATTAGGAATATGTAAGAATTGTAAAATGAAACACTTTTTTAAATAAAAAATAAATGGTTACTTCACGCACAGTTTTTCATTATTAAATCGTACCGGAACAGGTTAGAGGACTTACTATAGGACATACATACGAAAGTAACGATTTAAAGACTCACGATATTGAATAAATACAAAATTAATTTATCTGTGAGACTTATTAGAAATTAATATATATATATATATATATATATATATGTGTGTGTGTGTATATATATATATATATATATATATACACATATATAATAAGACGAATTTCACGATGGGTAGTTGCAGTCATGGCCAGACGAAGACACAGTTTTAGTCTAAAACCTTTATTAGCAGAATGTTGGGTGGATGGGTTCCCACTTCATTATAGGAACGTGACACACTTAGAGATCAGCTCACATGAATTTCTAAGTAAAATGTTAAATAACATCTGGGTCAAAATCGCTGTGAAAATCTCAGTCAAAAATATATCTGTCGAAATGTGTACTCGACACCTTGCATATCCTTTTTGTTTAAAAATTTCCTAAATATAATTCGTTAGGGAAGTATAAAGTTTTAATTTGTTAAGCCCCTTCTCTGAGGGCCTGAACTGTAGCCCCAGTTGTCAATTTAGATTATGAGTTGAAAAGGGAAAAGCAAAGGGACGCGGGGATTTTTGCCTTTGACTTAAGATTTCAAAACCCATGAGAATTTTCTCGGCTCTTAATGAGGACTTTTGGCTATAAATTTCACACACACACACACACACACACACACACACACACACATATATATATATATATATATATATATATATATATATATATATATATATATATATATATATATAATATTCCCAAACTATTAATAAGGTACGTCGTCAAGTAGCTTGAAATATTGTAATATTACATTGTTGTTCAGATATCAGTTCCTGTTGATGTATGTAGTATTTTTTTTATTTATTTAACCTCTTTACTTTTGAATACCAAAGGCGATAGTAATTCCTCCCATGTATTTTTTATCTCTTAAGCATTTACTATGGGTATTTTAACTCAAAACACCTTAAAATACCTATAAAATAAGATACTTGAAGAAAGATTCTTCCAATGTTGCTCTCACTGTATACTGATTTACTTCAACACAGAAAAATGTGTCTAATTATCAGCATTACGTTCAGAACTGATATTTGCTTTCAAATACAACACTATAAGGTTTTCTTCTTTTACAGCTCTGATTGGGCAGACTTCTTCAGAAGTCGATACTAGGCAGTCCTAACTTTGGCCCTGTACTTCCAGTTAATTATTTTTAAAATATTTAAATCATTATCAATAGAGTCTAATCATTTGAGTTTTTGCCGTCATTTTTCCCAAGTGCCTAAGTAAATTAAATTGCTTCTTTTATAGTAGATTACGATAACGAATATAAAAAAACTTTTGGTAATATAATTTCTTTTAACTCTGTAAATTTTGTAGTTAAAACACATATGAATATAACATTCTGAAATATACGTAATTATACCAGAAAACATTAGACAATATTATTGTTCTGATACGATTTTCTGTTCAGAAAGTGTTGTATTTTTCATTTATTCAACCAATTTACTTCTTAATATCATGACTTCAGTATTTTAGATTCTTTCACACGAATCAACACTAAATCCTCCTATTTATTCTTCATCATGTAATTATTTAATATGGTTATTTTAAATGTAAATATCTATAAATATAAACCAATAAAAATATAGTAGGAGAATTATTCTTTCAAATTAATTTGACTGCATATTGATTTACTCCGGCACAGAAATAAAAATTACAGTGACGTACATAATGTTATGTTCACGAGCACAAATATTTGCTTTTACATCAGTTACAGACTTTTTAACAAATAGAGTAGGTTAACAAATATAAATGCCTTTGTCGTACGCTAAGGCTTTTTAATTCTATAGATTTGAAAAATTAAACATTTTGAATGAATATAATATTCCGAAACAACCTAATAATGTACAGAGTTGAAACGGGAAGTACTAGAACAGCGTGTTATTCATATATATTTGCTTCTAAGGATGTGTTTTATTTTCCATTAAATCAATATATTTAGTTTTGAATCGAACTGTATCAATATTTTAGATTCTTTCATTTGAAGGAACTTAACTCCATATATTTCTAATATCATATCCCTTTCCTGTGAATAATTTAAACATAAACAGCTTAAAATATCTTTAAGAAAAAGGATACTTGAAAAACTATTCTCCAGCTCTGCTGTAACTGCATATTGATTCAGTCTAACTGCAGATAAAAAACAAAGTCGATAATAATACATTCCTTTACGTTCACAAGAACTAATATTTGCTTTTACGGAACATATTCATAGCAATGAACTGACTCGTAAATTTACGTATGTCGTTAAATTGCTTGAGGACAAAATCATGGCTTCAAAATACACAGAACTTAAATCCGAATTTTGCATAACGAACAGATAAAAAACAGTGTAACATGAAAATTAGATTTACTTTAAAATATTTGAGAGCACATTAAACGCCAGAAAGATTTCTTTTAAAACTTAAAGATGACTTTTTTGTTATTTGCACTTTGTGTTCGAGAAAGGACTGCTGCATGTAAATGCTTCAAAGTTCATTTTATTTCAATTTATCCCTGTACTTGAGTAAGGTTTTAAACAGTTACACACCCTACTAAAATTCGATATTAGTTTAAAACATCTCCCTGGAAGAAAAGGACTACTTGGAAGAAATGACAGTAGTAAATTTATAGTAATTTGACTAAAGATACGAAAATACATGCTATATATATGTATGCCAAATCGAGATGGTGGAATATTTTTCATAGGCTCTTCAGAAGGGTATTTCATTTTTCAAAATATCTCAGTATTAATGTATCTAAATTTGTAAAACATCCTATCCTGATGCAAACTTGGTGCATTTTGAACAAGTACATGGTGTGCTCTAAATGAGAGTTATATACGTTTAAAATATGTTTTACTCAGTTATAGTAAGTATCTAAGACAGTCTCTTCATTGTAACTGAAATCCCTATTTATTAACATGTCATTATTTACTAGTTTTACTACACTTCACAAGTTGCTTCTAAAGTGACCAGGGCCTTAAATCTCATTTTTTACATAATGAACTTTTATCTGAATATCTTGTATTCTTATGAAAGAGAAAGACATAGTTGTGACATAAAATATTGTAACATCTCCAGGATTTCTCAATATCTAATGACATGGAACTCAGAGATTATCAGGGACACAACTTTCAAGAAAAAAAACTTTAATAATCGATAGAAAATGTGTGAAAAAATCTAAGAATGGACTCCTGGCGAACATAAAAACAAAACCGGAAGTCAGGTCTCCGTAAAAAGAAATCTTGTACTAGATGTACAAATTGGGACTATGGGCATGCTGAACATAAAATTCTACGAGGCGTACAAATAGGCTCTCAGGAGAGTCGACAACAAGATCAGATCTCCTAATAAACAAAGCTCACACTGGGGGTGGCTTCCAAGCCATTTGCTTCCCGATGTCTCGAAACTTTCCACAACCTGACGTTAGCCAGTCGCTTATTCTGGTTGTTCACTCTTTCGAAAGATGCCGTTCCGATCGTCCGGGAATCACTACTCACCGATGCAGTTCTGTCTGAGTCTTTCCGTGGTATCATATCCCCCATCATTAACGAAGACATGTCAAGACGGAACTGTAAAAAATTCATTTTGTAGTGTCCTTTTACCCGACTGGCAGGAGCCTCTGTTATCCCACTAGGTAAAGAGTCTTTTTTAAGAAGAAAGCTGGTAGTCACGATGTCACAATAAATAAGGCACTAAAATATACACAAAAATAGTTTTTATTGGAATATAATCACTTTCACAAATATTGAGTCTTACAGCATCATTCATACTCAAATGTCCTTAGTGCACTACATATTAGCCAATTGCTTTCAGGTTTCAAATGTAAATTTGGCATTTGAACTGAAACAAAAATTGTTATCAGTTTTCATTTAGGTGAAATACATCTTATTAAAATATTTAAACGTGCAATTCTTTAGCAATTTTTTGCCGCATATTACACACTTTATAACTCGACAAAATAATTTAATTTTGATAAAAAAAACATAGTGATATTAAGAGATATTCAAAGAAAAGTAATACTCCTGGGACATTTTGTATTCCTCTATAAGGTATAAAAGATTAAACTGTAATAAAAAGTTTTAAAGATTAAAACAGGGATGAACGGCAGGAATGTAGATTCAAATTTTAATGAAATGAAAGAATAGTTTATGATATAAATATAACTAATAATAACATTTTTATATAAAATTTAAAACTTGTCTACACTCCGTATGTCTATTTAATGAAGCCTATTTAAAATTAATTGAATAATATTTCAATTTCAGATGACCATGAGAGATAAAAACAAGCAAATTCATTATTTTCATGAAAACTTTTACCAGTTGAATCTTGATTTATTTAGAGAACAGTTTTTTTCATAATTATTAACCCTCCGAGTGGAACACACCGATTAAAAAAAGTCTCCAAAAATACACTAAAGGTTTATTGTGTCAATGGCCAAAGCGTTCTATGATTTTTTACTTCACCCTTTGTCGAGTAGAATGGAATACGGGAAACCCACTCTCATTATTGTCCCTTTACTTCCGGTTATAAATAGATATATAAATAGATATTACAGATTGTTAATTTTTAATACACATAAAGCCCGTCAAGTCTCGAAGATAATCCCATAAGAAATAATGGATTCTAAAAGTACAAATAAAAATATTCTTTAAGAGAATTATTTATATTTTTTTGCGAAAGTTATCGAAGATATTAAAGTGATGCAATTAGAGATACATCTGTTACCGCAAACGAAATACTTCGAAATAGAGATTAGCCTATAGAAAGCCATGAAAAGCTAGCAGCGTCTTTGTGTCTCAGGGAGTAGGGGTGCATCCCTCAATAAATGTCAGTCAAAGAGGGATGCGGTTTCTGAACAATCGACCTGATCCTCCTACCTCAAACACTGTCAGAAATGTACATTATATCAATTTTCAGAACGTTTTTGGAGGTCATTAGTTTGGCGGAATTGTACGTGCAAACCGCTTAGAGGGTTAAAATTTCCTAACATCATTTTATCCCATTTTAAAAAATTATTCCCCTCCTAATCTTTTCTCTCCTTTAAAAATTTAATTCCCGATCGAATCAAAATTGAAAAACTAGATTATTCCTATCTTGATTTTTTGGGGAATATAAACCGCCAAATTCTGTTCTTTTGAGAATATATCTCTTCTTTAAAGCAGAAACGCTCCTTTAAAGTATTTCTTTAAAGTCATAATA
>CM063502.1:129298896-129303896 GCA_032207245.1 Pardosa pseudoannulata | reverse complement strand
TAAGAATACAATTATAAGGCTTTAAAGAAGCTTTAATATTTTCTATTATATTTCAACTACATTTTGTAGCTTTGTTATTTTTTTTTATGTTCTCACATTATTGGTTTATCATTTTTACACATGCATACAAGTTTTGAAGTCTATATCTTCAATATTTCAAAAGTTATTTAAGCTTAAGATTTCAGTTTAAGTTGTTTTTTTCATCTTATGAAAGTTTTAAATGTCTTTTTATTCTTCATATTTATATTTACTTGAATCTTATGCATAAAAAATACTAAATTATTTATATTTTTTAAGGCACAAATACAGAATATTTTATATAGATATCCTATAATGTACAGAACAAAGCAGTGCACAGAATTAAGAATAAGTTGCTCAGTTATTTTTTTACATACAAGTATATATATGAAGCTATCATTTTTCCTTCATTTTTACTGTAAGTTTTAGTAAATAGTTTTATAAAATATAGTTTTATCTAAAAATTGTTACCCATTTTTGTGTAGAAAGCTTTGACAGATCTTAAATAATTTAAAGCAAAAAATATAACATTTAAAAATTTATAAGGGTTTTAAGAAACACTAAAGAAGTTTAAAAGTATTTAAATTTTAATTAAACGAACTGTTCAGTCAGACTTTACTCCTTTGGATATGCTTTAAATTGTATTGTATAATCCGAAACAATTACACTGGTTACGGTAAAACTTATAAAAAAAGTTATATGATACTATATCCCTTTAAATAAAATGAATTAAAATATCCTTTAAAATATTTTTTTAAATATTAAGTGGGAGATAATAACAAATCAAAAGGGTAAATAATAAGAGAAACACATATTCTTATTTAAATTAACGCATGCATAAAGGACTCTATAAAACTATGTATAGGAAAAACTTCTAGAATTTTCGATATGATCTAAAATTTATATTAATTTAAACCATAGTTTACTTTTGTCTCTGACATTTCTTTGCTTTTCTCTTCTGTTATTTCCTATTGTTAAAAATTACAAAGTAGGGAACAAAAAGAATAAGTATTAGTACCTGACTCTCAGTTATATATGTGTTTATAAACGAGGGTGCAGGCGAAAGTGGTAGGTCAAAAGCGACTTGACCTCAAAAGGCCTTGGCCGGGGGAATGACCGAGAGGGCGGAGAGTAAACAAAATCCTGTAGGAGGCAACAGCTGCAGAATCCCCGATAACTGTAAACCCCGAAATCCGTGGGTGTCCACTAGGATATTTATGGATACTGCCTCAGAAAGATGCCCTCAGTTATCGAAACATACACGACGAGCTTTGTTTACACCTACGAAACACTGCTTGGGTTTCCCTGGTCTAAAGGTCATACATTGGGGTTACACTTCTTTCTTCATGCTCCTTCTTAATGTCAAGTTCGCGTGAGCAGGGAGGGATGTTACCATTTTGTTCATAGCAGCAAAAAATAAGCTTGGTCTCAGATCTGAAGTTGAATATATAATTAAGAGTTGCCCTTGAACTAGTCATGCCTCGAGGTGTTTTCTAAATGATTTGGGCAATCCCAAAATTTACTCAGATAGCTTTGATGTATTATGAAGGTTTTCAAAATGCTATTTTGCAAGGCGAATATGCTACACTTAAACTTTATGTAGCACTATCGAATGAAAAGTTTATTACTTAACTGTCTGTAGAAACTAAAAATTATAATGAATTGTGGAGAAAAATAGATCTATAAACTGAACATCCTGGTAAGTTAATTTGCAAAGTTTGGAATATTATAAAGTAGGCCAATACCTGGACATTGTGGATTATTCATTTTACATTCCAACAAACTATAGATACATTTTTTACAATTATTTATAATAAAGGAATATTAATAATAGTTACAAAATTATTAGCATTTCAAGGAGAGTCACTTGTATTTATTCTTTCACTTGTATTCACTTTTATTTATTATATTTATTCATATACAGCAATGGTTCTCAAACTTTTTTGATAATAGGCCTCTTCTTACAACAAACATCTTGCCACGTACCAAAAGAAATAACTATATGCAAATATGTAATAACGAAATAACAATTTTGTCTTTGAAATTTTTGATACAAAAATAAAAATAAATTACTAATAAAACACTTTAATATTCAAAGTAACATCTGTAAAAGTTATCTTGTGACTCGAATTACAAAATCATTTTTCAGTTAAGTATTGTTAGTGTGTTAACCATAAACCACCAAATCTTCATCTCGTTTTAAGCGAACAGACATAAAAATGGCTACCAATTTATTTGCTACTACTTATTTTTAATTTCATAAAAATGAAAATGTCTCTCAATTATTTTAATTGACATCAGTTTTTTATTGGATCCCTAAACGTTACCCACGCAAGCCCTAATAAATTTTTATGCACGACGCAACCTCTCCGTGGTAACACGAACACTTGGGGGTCCATAGAAATCATTTTCGGTAGCATTTATTAACAGCATTAATTAAAAATAATTAAGCAGCAGCAAAAATTGTTAAATTTTATAGTTTTAATAACATCAATTTTTATATTTTTGTTTCGTTTGCACGTCTATAGCTCACTTGCAATGCTTCTTACATAGGTTTAGATGTTTATGCTCATTATGTACTAAAAATGTATTTATATGTAACATTGTATGATAAAGTAAACATGGAAACTTTGAGCAATTAGAATTGTGCAAAAATGCACAATTCTATAAATGCAGGACTGTAAAGCTTACAAAGCATCTAATAGTCAGAATATTTATTGATTATTAAAACTGTCTTTAGTATATTTTAGTTTAATATTATGGTAAGCTAAGCGTTTTTCTTTTTGAAATTTTAATCTTTAATATCACATGACGTTCACTTCTAGTATTCTAGTTCACACAATATTCTTGGGAGAGGCTCAACAAACTGAAGCATAACTGTTTTACAAAGCTGAATATGCCATTCTAAACTATAAGAAATATAAAATGTACTTGGAGTTGAAACTCTATTTTCAATAAATATTTATTTTATTTTTGAAATTTTAATATTTAATATCTTATGACGTTCACTTTTAGTAATCTAGTGCACCCAATGTTCTTGGGAGAGACGCAACAAACTGAAGCATAACCGTTTCACAAAGCTGAATATGCCATTCTAAACTATAAGAAATATATAATGTACTTGGAGTTGAAACTCTATTTTCAATAATTATTTATTTTATTTTTGAAATTTTAATCTTTAATATCTTATGACGTTCACTTTTAGTAATCTAGTGCACCCAATGTTCTTGGGAGAGACGCAACAAACTGAAGCATAATCGTTTCACAAAGCTGAATATGCCATTCTAAACTATAAGAAATATAAAATGTACTTGGAGTTGAAACTCTATTTTCAATAAATATTTATTTTATTTTTGAAATTTTAATCTTTAATATCTTATGACGTTCACTTCTAGTAATCTAGTGCACCCAATATTCTTGGGAGAGACTCAACAAACTGAAGCATAACCGTTTCACAAAGCTGAATATGCCATTCTAAACTATAAGAAATATAAAATGTACTTGGAGTTGAAACTCTATTTTCAATAATTATTTATTTTATTTTTGAAATTTTAATCTTTAATATCTTATGACGTTCACTTTTAGTAATCTAGTGCACCCAATGTTCTTGGGAGAGACGCAACAAACTGAAGCATAACCGTTTCACAAAGCTGAATATGCCATTCTAAACTATAAGAAATATATAATGTACTTGGAGTTGAAACTCTATTTTCAATAATTATTTATTTTATTTTTGAAATTTTAATCTTCAATATCTTATGACGTTCACTTCTAGTAATCTAGTGCACCCAATGTTCTTGGGAGAGACGCAACAAACTGAAGCATAACCGTTTCACAAAGCTGAATATGCCATTCTAAACTATAAGAAATATAAAATGTACTTGGAGTTGAAACTCTATTTTCAATAAATATTTATTTTAATTTTGAAATTTTAATCTTTAATATCTTATGACGTTCACTTTTAGTAATCTAGTGCACCCAATGTTCTTGGGAGAGACGCAACAAACTGAAGCATAACCGTTTCACAAAGCTGAATATGCCATTCTAAACTATAAGAAATATAAAATGTACTTGGAGTTGAAACTCTATTTTCTTTAAATATTTATTTTAATTTTGAAATTTTAATCTTTAATATCTTATGACGTTCACTTTTAGTAATCTAGTGCTCCCAATGTTCTTGGGAGAGACGCAACAAACTGAAGCATAACCGTTTCAAAAAGCTGAATATGCCATTCTAAACTATAAGAAAGATAACATGTACCTTTAGTTGAAACTTTATTTTCAGTAATTATTTATTAATAATTTTTACATTGCACTTATTCGGTTGGAATATATTTAAAAAAATAAAACTAAAAACTACTGCAAATAAATAAATAAAATTTAATTTAAAAATTCTATATAAATTAAAAATTAAAACTGTATCTTTGTTTCTTTGCCAGTTAAACGATAATTTTATTTATGTTAACTGAAAATGCGTTCTTGTTTTAATGGTATTCTCCAGCAGGTTTTCATTCTTCATAACGTTGAATAATTCGCATAGGAGCTTAGAAGGTGGGGGGTTCAAGCTCCTCAGTCCTCCCCTTTGTGGGTGCCTGGTCGTTTATAATTCAGAGCTTTTCCATTACTTGATAAAAGTTCTTATAAATAAGTAAAAAGTACTGAAAATAAATAAATAAATAAAATTTAATTTAAAAATTATATAAAAATTATAAATTAAAACTGTATCTTTGTTTCTTTGCCAGTTCATCGATAACTTTATTTATGTTAACTAAAAATGCGTTCTTGCTTTAATGGTATTCTCCAGCAGGTTTTCATTCTTCATAACGTTGAATAATTTGCATAGGAGCTTAGAAGGTGGGGGTTCAAGCTCCTCAGTCCTCCCCTGGGTGGGTGCCTGGTCGTTTATAATTCAGAGCTTTTCCATTACTTGATAAAAGTTCTTATAAATAAGTAAAAAGTACTGAAAATAAATAAGTAAAACT